>JAVBJF010000287.1:0-482722 GCA_033439095.1 Pseudococcus viburni | reverse complement strand
GGTTAAGGATCACATTTTTGTGGAAAAATATATGGTTATGGTTTGTTTTGGATCATCAAATTCGTAATAATTGCTTATTGGTTTTTTGTCATTTTTTATGCACAACACTGTAATGTTGAGTTTTTTTGTTTTTTGCTTTTTAAAAAATTGAAACAAATCGAAAAAACGCTTGTTCTAAAAGTATAAGAGTATCTAGATACCCACTGACATAAAAAAATGAAAATTTGAAAACAATCCAAGTCCAAATTTATTCCTAGTTCAACCTTTTCAATTTCAACTTTTAATTTTTTAATTTTTTCAATTCTAAATATGCTAGGTGAATACATCTAATTTGAAAAAATTTCAAATCAGTGAAATTGTTTTTATAAGTAATTGAAAGAAATTCTAAAAAGTAAGTACATAATAAAAAGAAGAAATCAAAAAAATATGAAAAATTTTCGAAAAAATTGAAATCATGTTGGAAAATTTTCTGAGAAAAAGTGAAATTGGGATTTCTTTTTGGTAATTTCAGTAGAAAGATGTTACGATTTTAGATTTGAAAAAAATTGAAGAAAATTTTTAAAATTTTGAAAAACATGAAAAATTGAAATTGGTCAATAATTGAAGCGAATTTATTATTGGTTTTTGGTTACCGATCCGAAAACAATTTTTAAAGAGTTACGGATCAGTTATGGTTCTTTTTCAAACAATTCATTTTTGATTATTGGTTTTGGTTACACAATTTTCATAAAATACTCGGTTAATTATTGGTTATCGGTTTAAGTTAGCATCCCTGCGTATGTCCCCTTCCTTCTATGAGCGAGGCTTCAGAAATGATGCCCCACCCATTCGAGTTGGGAGGGGTGAGTGTGAGGTAAATCAATTGTGCTCGGATTGTTTTTTGTTTGTGTCCCTCCCTTCCATGGATGGAGCGTCAGAAAATGGTACCCCGCCCATTTAAGAGAGAGGTTTTGATCGGTTTGTGCTCTAATGGGCTGACACTATTTTTGTTTGTGCCACCTTACTTCTATGGGTAGGGCGTCAGAAATGATGCCCCCCACCCATTTGAGGTAGGAGGAGTGGGACTAGTGGGAGTGAGGTCAATCAATTATGCTCGGTTTGTTCTCATTTCGTTTGTGCCCCTCCCTCTTATGGGTGGAGCTTCAGAAATGATTCCCAACCATTAAAGAGGAGGTAGGCGTGCAGTTAATCAGTTGTGTTCGATTTGTGCTCTTCTGTGCTGACATCATTAGTTGAAAAAAAATTGAGAAGATACTAGCTAAAAAAAAAAGGCTGTGAAAAAATACAAACTTGGAAAATTTTTCGGATGTAGAGTTGAAAAAAAATTGAGAAAATCCGAACTTCGCAAAAATTGAGAGAAAATTTCAACACTGATACAATTTTGAGAAAAGTAAACTTGAAAATTTTTTGACATGAACGCCTGGTGAAATAATTTTTGAGAAAATGCAAATTTTAAAAAAGTTTGGATATGAAGTTGAACTTGAAGTTGAAAAAAAAATGGGAAAAGTTGAACAAAAAAATTACTAAGAAAATTTGAACTTGGATTGAGAAAGGTCCATCCCCCAACATTTCAAACGCGTGTACCATCCAATCTATGGGTCATAATGAAAAATTTTTCAAACAAAAGTTGTTCCTCAACACGTTCCGTACATTTTTATTTCTCATAAAAATCCATTTTGGAGCAACTCCTGCCCCAAAATTTGAAAATAAAAGTTTTCTAAAAACTTCAAAATAACGTTTTCTTCATTTTAAGCGAAAAGTTTCAAAGATATGGCATAATTTGTAACCACAAAAAGTATTCAGAATTGAATTTTTTTTCCAATGAGCTTTATCACGACAATTTTCACCAACTTTTCCCGACAGGGTGGATCTCTCCCCCTCCCCCTTATCTCAAAAGTTGTACCCATGAAAAAAAATTGAACGATTTTTGTTCTTCAATATCTAATGCATAATTTCATTTATTATCGGGATTCATTTTGGAGTAAATTTTGTTCGTGGGTCCAACTTTTGTGAAAACGAGGAAGGGGGAGAGGTCCACTATGACGGGAAAAGTTGATGAAAATGGTCGTGATAGAGCTCATTGGAAAGGAAATTCAATTCTGAATACTTTTTGTGATTACAAATTTTGTCGTATCTCCGAAACTATTCGTTTAAAATGAAGAAAACGTGATTTTGAGGTTTTCTCAAAAACATTCCTTGTTTCCAAATTTGGGAGGCAGGAGTTGCTCCAAAATGGATTTTGATGAGTAATGAAAATGTACATTAGATGCTGAGGAACAACTTTTGTTCGAACATTTTTTCATTACAACCCATAGATTGGGAGGTACACGCATTTGAAATGTTGGGGTGTGGACCCTGGGAAAAAGGGGAGGGGGAAAAATAGGCATCTAAGCTAAATTTATTTGTTTTAGTGTCTAAAACAATAATCAATCATAAAATCAATTTTAACAAGAATCCCGCGCGGATGTTCAATTGAAACCTGACTATATCTAAGGTTTCATTTTCAACGATAGAAATTATAGGAAAGCCTATAAAATGAAGGGTGGATTTTAAGCAAAGAAAATTGGTGATGAGATTAAACAAAATATAGTACCCAATAAAATTTGAAAAAAAAATCCTTCCTCTAGAATAGGGTTTATAACAAAACCAAACCTATATGTCGATTTTCCTAAATATAGGTACTCTTTTTTTAAGGTGGTTATGCGTATCTTGTCTGAATTGTGGTTAATAATTTCTGAATGGTATCTGGCATCACGGAATTCATTCAGAAAGCAGGTTATCCTTACGTATAAAACCCATCAAACGTATATTGCCGGATCTGTTCGATTCGATAACTATTTTTGGGTAAAATTTCACCTCCATATATCGTCTCTTATACAGATACACGTTATCGTTTATGGGCGAAATAAACGATACCAGTAATTTTTTTCAATTATCAATAAACTGATATACTCTCGCGTATTTCACCATGGTCTTGTTAACATTAGCGTTGGTATCGGGACCATGCTATTATGCAAAACACACCCGAACGTTGAAATATTTTCAATTTTTCTGCATCGCTTAGTTTCACAATATACGATAACGACTTTATCCCTTTAATGTTCTTAGATTGGTAACCACAAAGACGCAGTCCCAAGTACCAACGCTTTTCGCCATTTTAGCGCTTCGAGTGTTCTAGGTATACCATCCCCCTTGTATTTTTTATGAGATTAAGTATACCATCAAAATACATTCTAACAAGTCGAATCGCTATATCTATATAGGTACATAGCTCGTACTTTAAATCAAATCGTTTCTTTTCATTACCCTCTTATCAAATTGAAAACTGTAGGCGCCCCCTTTTCTAAAAACGCTTTATTTGCCAAAGGCGATGAAAATCTCATGTCTGGGTGTGTGTCGGGTAAATTGCCGCTGCTGGTGTGGGAGAAGGCGATAATGCGTGTCTGTTGTTGCTCCAGGCGCTGATGGTGTTTGGAAAACCCTCTCTCGTATCGAGAATATCCTCTTATAGTTTCCCAGCCAGAGTTGGGGAAACTTTACCATACTCGTTGGGTCACTCTTAAGTGCGCAATATGTTTTCTTGTGTAATTCGATCTTTAATTTTACTATCGTGTTTCGTTTTTCGTTGTAATAGAAGAGATACGAGAAGAGCGCAGCGAGCATGGCGACATTTAAACGCAACACCTTAACAGCTTAGGAATGTTTTTTTCCCGTTTTGCCACTAAATTTAAATCGTGTAGGTGTAGGAATGCCGGTACGAGGTATTTTTTTCCTCGTAGCTTCTTCATGTGACCATAATAAGCGTTTCGAGTTGTATAGCTGGCTCGAATTTCACACACGAAGTTATTGTAGAGACGTTTATAAACGAGCTGGACGAAAATACAGGGATAGAAATTCCATCCGGATGAAATTTGTTCGTTTTTTTTTACCTACTTATACCCTTGTAAAAGAAAACTTTAAAATTAGATTTTTAAATTTGATCAGTCTGTGTATGGAAATTGGTGTCGGGCTGAGATGAAGCAGGGTACAGGCAAAGCGTCCAAAGTAATGCTAAATTATTCCATCGCTTGACCTAAAATCAAATTCAACCGTACGACTTTTCCTCTGCTCTGAAATACCCCGACGAATGGAAGGGCTGGCTGAAGTGGGTCGCACATATGCGCGCCAGAGAGGTTCGTTTCTGCAGTGAAATGTGTACTGGGTGTTTCAGAAGTGTTTTTCCAGTTGCAGGCCTATTTTATATAAATTCCAATCAAAAATCAAGTGGGATTTTTCGATTTCGTTGTTTTTTTTCCCCACAAGGTTCCTTTTTATGGTCTAATAAAATAACTACCATTATTTCCATTTTAGGCTTAAGGAGGGCGGCGGGGAGGGGGGTCGTAATTTTTAATTACGATTTTTTTTACCAAACTACTCAACTTTTTGTAGAAAACCAATTTATTTGATTAAAATTGAATGAATTGGGTGATGTTTGACTTTCAAAGCATTCGGTGGCAATAATTTATAATTGAGCTATTTTTATTACGAAATTGGTGGATTGAGTTTTTTCTTCTTTTTTTTTTCAAAATTTTATTCTGGTTAATGCACCACAGTTTCCAATTATGAAGGTATAGTTCATGAAGCGTTTTTTATCTACCAAGGTAACAAATGCAGACATTTTTGTACATCTTCGAATTATCAAAAATTGGTAAGTATCACCAAGCTGCTGCAAAACCAGGATTACATGATGCAACCAAGTAAAATATTAAAAGACAAAAATATTTAAATTTTATAAAAAAAATATCACAACAAATATCTGAAATAAAATTCCTACCTACTGTTCATCCTCATTTTTACAAACTTGTTGAAAGAATAATATCTTGATTGCATCAGATGAGCTCTGTTTGCAGCAGCTGTGATGAAACTAATTTGGTATTTCGAAGGTGTTCAAAACGTCTCCATTTGTTACTCTTGCAAGACCAATAAAAAACAGGATTACGATTAATTAATTTTATTGTTTATTGAAATTAGTGATACATTAACATCATAAAATGTTTGGGGGAAAAATGAAACGTCAATCCACGAATTTTGTGACTAAAATACAATTATTGCCATCGATTGCTGTAAAGTCAAAGTTGACCAAATTCTTACAATTTTGAAAGAATGAAGTTGTGGGAAAATGTAAGTAGATACCTATTCGAACTTGAAAAGCATGATATTATGAAATTATTACCTATAAACCCGTTTTGGCATAATTTGTCACAAAAATCTTATCAAATTAACGTAAAAATTGTGAATTCTTAGATATACTTATAGGGTAACCCAAAAGTTCCGGAACGCAACGTTTTTTTTCTCGTAATTTAGAGAGGAATCGCTCCGCATTGTCTTGTGTTGATTTGGAGGAAGGGTTGCCTACATATAGGTCGGCAAGGGACAACGTGAACACTGTACTCAAAACATCTGGAAAGGATTGAGTGGGGAAGAGAGTGTTGCCAATTTCACGAAAACTTGATTTTTTTGTAAATTTTTACCCTCTCAAATTTTTGATTAGGCAAAATCTGCATACAATGATTTTTGATCCTGATCCAAAACTCTATCATACGCAACACTGGTTTTTAAATATTTCAATTTTTAAAATTTTAGAAACTTTGGGTTCTGAGATTTTTTTTGAATAGTACAAAAATCGAAAAAAGTTCGAAATTTTTTAATGATTCGTAATCAATGAGGTATGAGTTCATATTTTTTCAAGGAATGGAGCTTCAGCCATGTTGTAAATGGGTTTTCATTGTTCGTTGAGCCTTATTATTTTTTTACGCCGCAATTTTTACTTTCCGGAAGTTTTTAGTCACCCAGCACATTATTTCCATAGCATTCAAAAATACTATAAGAAATTTCAAAATCAAATAGGGCCCCCCCCCTCCAGAAAGGGAGGATTCTTCACAAGCTGGGATTAAAATTAAGCCCAGAATTGAATTCAACGTATCAAAAAACATATATTTTGACACCAAACACGATATTTTCCAAAATTTAAGACTCTATCTCCGTGGGGGATAATTCTTCATTATCTGGTCAAAGTAAATTCAAAAATGAATTCAGCACATGAAAACATATATTTTGACACCCAACACAACATTTTCCAAAATTTGGGACTCTATCCCCGAGGGTGGGGGTGGGGGGGTATTCATTATCTGGATTCAAAAATGAATTCAGCACTTCAAAAACACATATTCCGACACCCAACATGATATTTTTCGCAATTTTGGGTTTCGTCTTCTCCAAGGGGTAGGGTCCTCATGAACTGGAGTCAAAGTAACGATTTTTACACACTCAAATTCTCAAATATCCTACTGTGCAACCCAACCTAGCATTAGTGCTCGCTACTATTGATGAAGAATCGAGTCTTGTGGGTCCTAATTCTTCGATCTTTTGGTCAACAAAGGTATTTACTTTCGTAATATCATCGTAGTTGTGAAAATCCTCAAAAATACTATCTCTATTCATGATTCATAAAATTAGATCAAGGTTTGAATATTATAATATTCATTTCTTGGGAAAACGAGATCACTTCTTGGGAGAAGATTATCATCCAATTACACCGAGTTAATACGGAAAAATTTAAAAATAAGCTTACGTTAGTTAATTTGATGGATTTCGAAAGAAACACAATTTTTGCCACTTAGAAAACAATGTTTTCTGCTGAGAACCTCAATTCTCCCCACCCCCACCATCCCTTCCTCCCTCCCTCCCAAAAAAGTACGATTCAAGTTTTTACATTTCTCTGCACAATTGATCACAAAATTAGATACCTACCACTTTTGTCCTCTACGGGGTGGGAGGGGGGAAGAAGAGGAGAAGAGAAGAAGAGTAGTTGATTACTATTTAATTTTTTTTTCAATTTTTATTAAATTCAAATTACTCATTTGACCACCTCCAAAACGAGCCTATTTTTTTTGGTTGTCTAGAATAATTTTTGACGAAATTTTTCATAAAAATTTCATAGCAGTGTTGCCAACTGCATTTTGAGTTGTGTAATTTTCTTGAAATTCAAGAATATTTCGTTTAGTCCCTTGAAAAGTAAACCAACACTTTTTTGGTTATTAAATATTTTACGCACAGGGTTGAAAAGTAGCGTGTTTCATAAACGATGTCGATAAAAGTTCAGCACGACGAAGGCGAGGTGCTGATTCGCACGAATGTTTTATAAAACACTTTTCTATACCGATTGCGTAACGATATTTTTCTACAACTGAACTAAAATGTAACGATCAACAATTATACATTGAAAAATTTCTAAAATTTTTAGAAAAATAGAATAATCCGATGGTAACGGGTTAAAACTCGTCATACAAAATTTGTACCTAATGCATTACTTACATGATTGTCGTATCTATCGAGTAACGAGTATCATTTCGCTTATTATAGTTTTAAAGTTCAGTGAAGTTGCGTATCAATACTCTTTCATTGATTCCTAGTTCGTCATTAGATTTCCGCCGGTCTTAAAACATACGGAATTCTTCGATATCCATAGCAAGTATTAAAAAAAAAAAACTAAATGAAACTTCAAAACAATTTTAAAACTATTATAAGGGAAATGATACTCGTTACTCTATAGATACGACAATCATGTAAGTAATGCATTACAAATTTTGTATGACGAGTTTTGACCCGTTGAAAACAAAAACATGAACAATTAGAATTCTACAAAAGCGCGCTCTGCACTCGTGTAGTGTAACTATGTTGTTTATTTTATTTCCCTAGGGGAAAAAAGTACTTTTTTTCCCTGAATTTTGGTGATCTGAAAACACTCACTTTTAATTCGCAAAATCAATGATATAATGGTGTACGTTACATGTATCAGTTGTGAAAAATAATTTTTAATCGGTTTTTTGAATTTTTTTTATAGCAGTGCTTCCAACTGAAATTCTATAAAAATTGCTTAAATCGAAGCGCAGTTTGACAATTTCACAAATTTTTTGAAAAATTTATCTAGGTGACCAAAAAATTTCGGTTTTAAAAATTTTTTGTAGCTGTGCCACCAACTGAAATTCTATAAAAATTGCTTAAATCGAAATACAGTTTGACAATTTCACGAATTTTTTGAAAAATTTCATCAAAAATTTTTCTAGGTGACCAAAAAAATTTGTTGACCCGATTTTGATGTTTTCAAGTGAGTAATTTTAATTTGATAAAAATTAAAAAAATTGATCTATAACTTTTCAACCCCTTGTAGAGGACAAAAAATGATATCCAATTTCGAGGTCATTGGTTCAAGGAGATGCAGACACTCAAATCCCCCTTTTTTAGAGGAGACTGAGGTTCTCAATAAGAATCACTACTCAGAACTCAAAATTTTTAAAAAAACAAGTTTTTTCGAAAATGACTCCACTTTGAGGTTTTCAGCTCCATCCCTTTTTGAGCAAAGAAGCTCAAAATTTTTTTGGGAAGTCTTCTACTCAAAAGAAACTATTTCATCAATTTTCATCAAAATCCAAGAATTTTTTTTTCGATCCATCCTAAACCCACACGTATGTAGCTGTCTACTCTCCGACTCAAAGCCACCATCTCACTTTCTAACCACTCTGTACCCACCATCGCAACTGCCTGTATCAGACCACGATACCGTATCGTATAGAAAATACACTTTCGCAAGACGTCCGGAGAATTAACCGCGTACTCCGGCGTATATTTTTACTAGGTCGGCCCGCCTTTTTATCGTCGGATCTCATTATCATGGAAAAGAAATCCAATTTCGACGTTTGCGTACGTCGGTATCCGTCGACGTTCTCGATTTGCTCTCGTTAATAAAGCCGAATTACGCCTTCAAAAAAGCTGCTGCAAATTCCCCCATCCTCCTGTAATTACGTGATCATCCGTTGAAAAAAAATTTCCTACCGTGGAAATTTTCCATCATCGCGATATCGTGGGATGATGCTTTTGGGAAATTTGCGAACTAGACTGTAACCTAATGTATTCGAACGGTTTTACATTCGCGATGAAAATTCAATTGGTAATACCGGAAACGTATGTATGTATTTTATTTCAAAGGCAACCCAGTACAAAGAAAATTATCGTCTATGGGAGGCGGAAAAATTGAAAATTGGTTGCCGGTGTAGGGCGATATTAGGCCGGCACATTTGTCGGATTCGTTCCCCCTTCTCCCTCCCCTCCCACCATCCTTGTTCCATGTAACGTATCCCAAATGCAAGCTCGCTCCGACGGCTTAAAATTATTTATTTCGTCGTTATAATACGTACATCGTCAAAGTTGAACTTATTCATCAACGGAAGCGCTTTTCCGCCATTCAATAACCAGCATTAATTGAGCTTGACACCGTATACACGAAACCGAGCTCCCTCCGTCGGCTGCTCTAACGGCGCCACATATTCTAAATGAATTTCAAACCGAAAACGCGCGTCATATTTGTATTAACGCAATCCGAATCCGCCTCGTACCGCAGAAAGCGCCGAATAACAATTTCAAAATAACAAATAATTACCTTCTGCTCGGCTTTTTAACATAATTAATTTTCCTCCATTAGTAACGTCGTCGTCGTCGTTGTAGTCGTCGCCGGCGGAAAATTTTTCTTCGCATATTATTAATTTCGCAAAAGCTGTTTTAATCTGCGTTCCGCCGGCAGAAAAACCGACGCGAATAATGAAACGCTGTAAAAAGCTCGCTACTTCTGGTATAGGCCTCAACAACGCAGCAATACGAATAAAGAAAATACCGCCGAAAATTAAGGCAAAACAATTAGCACGAAAGAAAAATCAAAGAGCAACGTTGGTTTTGATTAATCGTCGCCGGTCGGTGCGAAGTGTGCATCAAGAGCATCCCACGTATACCGCCATTTCCACCAAAAAAGAGGTGAAAAATTAAACCTCATTAATGAAAAACGACGACGACGAATCCGACGATCCGTAGAATACGGCGATGGCAATTTTAAGAGGCTTAAAAATTTACTCTTTCGAGCTCCGCTCCGGCTTCCTTTTCGCTTCTGCTTTGTTTTTAACAGAAATAAATAAATGAAAATTATTTCGCCGAGTCGATTCGGCCATTAAATCAATACAAAAACTATTCGAACGTTGAAAAAGCTAAACCATAAATTTACACCAAAATATTTCCATCCGAGTTTTGTTATCCGCGAATTACACCCAGCAACACCCTTTTGTCCTGTCCGAAATGTTCGGCTATACAATAAAAACGTGAAAAATTGCCCATATAGTAAAAAAATCCGCCATAGGAGGCGAACACTTAATGCTTTGTGTAATTTATATACCGAGCATGCTCTATCCGTCTGCCGGCCGAGGCTTAATTAATTCCTCGGCATATTCAACTTTTTCTCCGAGCAGCGCTAACTGTGTCATTCCGTGTCCGCCCGATGTGTGGATGGATAAAAGTTTATAATTCGTGAAAATATAGTTTTTAGAGTGCGACGATGGAAAGTTATTTTTGGTGTGGAGCTCGGCATTTATGGGTGGGGTTTGAATACGGGTGGGATCGGATTTTGCGGGAGTTTGGGTCATCGGGATTCATTTTTGAAATATCTTGGTTCAGAAATGGTAAAAAAATGAAATTAGTACGTCGTAGAATTTTTTTTTTACTATGAAATTGCTTCAGAATCAGTTCCACTCATATCAGACGATGCATACGAACATAAAATCTGTGAAAACTTTTTTCACCAGATTTTTGAAAAAAAATTTTCCCCGATTTTTTTCAATCTCTTACTCCAGAAACGGGGAAAAATGAGATCGGGAAGTTATAGAATTTTTTTGCATTAGGTATGAAATTTTCTCAGAATCAGTTCCATGAACATAAAATGCTGTAAAAACTTTTTTCACCTGATTTTTGGAGACAATTTTTCCCCAAGATTTTTTTCCATGCCTTACTCCAGAAATGGTAAAAAATGAGATTGGGAACTTGTAGAATTTTTTTGGATTATGAAATTTCTTCAGAATCAGTTCCACTCATCGGACGATGAATATGAACACAAAATTCCGCGAAAACTTTTTTCACCTGATTTTTGGAAAATTTTTCCCCAAGTGATACGAAAAAATGAAATTTCATTATTGTATGTATCAGAACTAATGAACAATTTTTTTGTTTTTCCTGTTTCAGGTGAGTTACAAATGGAATTTTCATCGTTAGATTAAGAAGTAACCTCATCGACGAGTAAGTAACTTTTTTATGATTTTTGGAAAAATCTCTCTTTCATAATTGAATGAGGTAATTGGAAAATGATGGTGAAATTATAAAATTAGAGAGAAGAGACAGTTGAAATGATGGACAAGATTAAATAGCCCAAAGTTCGAAAAAAAAGGTATAATTGTTCAGATCATCGAGATCAGCTGATGAAAGACGCGGAAGAACGTCAAATTGCATTTCCTTTCTTTTCTGATATTTTCAATCATTGATGTGGTGTCAAGAAATGAAGGAGGAGGAGAAATTGATCGTATTTTGATTGAAAATTTCACCAGGAATTCAAAAAAGTTGATTTGAGAGCCCTAACATGCCTTGAAAAAAGCATTGATCCCCAAAAACGTAGAAACTTTAATTTCCTTTTCTCAATATTTTCACATTTGTGAGGCTGGGGCTCTGTTTGGAGCGTTTGGGGACATGATATGGTCCTCGAACTGAATTTTTTGAATTTCTAGGAAAATTTCGTGTCAAAATCTGTGATAAAAAAAATTTGGGTACAGTTTTCGAACTAAACTGGAATATTTATGGTGAAGTATTTTTTTCGTGCGTTTCCAATGAGAATCTGATCCTCTTTGAATGAGTTGGAAAAGCTTTGCATATCAACAACCATTTTCATGAAAGTTTGTTCAAAATTATTTTCTTTATTTTTAGAGCTGAATTGAAAAACACGACAAAAAATGTTCCCTCCTCGGGGAAAAAATGTTACTTTCTCAATCTTTTCCAACTATGAAAATTTTTCTCCCAAATTCAATCCAATTGAAAAATATTACTTCTCTATTTTTTCGAACTCGGAAATTTTCCTACCAAATTCAATACAATTTTCAATTTTTTTAAAAGTTTTTTCCAACTTTGAAATTTTTTCTTAAATTTTCCCCCCATTTTTTGTAACCCAAAAATTTATTTTCAACATTTTTTCGTATTCTGAAATTTTTGCTCAAAATTTATTTTTGAAACATTCAAGCCCCAAATTTTTTTCAACCTCAACTATTGCAAAAGGGGTGTTTATCGTGGTATTTTGAACTGCTGAACACGAATATGGAATTAATTTTCTTATTTGGTCATTACTTTCTGTATAAAATGCTCATTAAAAATTCTTGAAAATGATGCAATAAAATGGCTATAGTTCCAAAAGAGAGGAGGGTAGGGGTCTAAAATTTTGTGAAAAATTATTTCTAGTTAACATACACGACTTTAGGTGCTTAGGAGCCCAAAAGCGCCTGGGACCAAATTCACCCCTTATCCGGCCATACCCTTTTGAGAAAAAAAAACGGATTTTGAAGAATGTTGAGAAAATTTGGATAACAAAATGAGAGTTGGAAAGAGTTGGAAAACATTCCAAGAGTTGGATTATATTTTGAAAAAAAATCTCATAGTTCGAAAAAATTTACCTAGGTCAAATACTTACTTCGGATAGTAGAAAAATAAAGAAATTTGAAAGAAAATTTTTCGGAAAAAGAGTTTGTAGTTTGCAAAAATTTTGGTGAAATATCTTGGATTGTGAAAAAAATAAAGGTTTGGAAATTTTTTACGAAAAATTTCAGAATTCAAAAATTTTAGAATCGAAAAAATTTCAGTGTTCAAAAAAATGTTGAGAAAAATTTTTAAAGTTTGAAAAAGAATTGAGAAAATTTTATCGTTACAAAAATGATGAAAATATTTGGGCTTGGAAATAAAACGTTGCTGCATAGGTTCTATGCTTCCTCTGAGTAAATTTAGATTCGCGTTTTGGGGAGACATAAATGTGAAATCAAGGGGTAAAATTTTCACGTCATTTTGATGTCTGGACACAAATTTTGTCCTACCTCTCATCCCTGGTAAAATTCGATCAATGAAATTAGCTTCTTCTTCAATACTCTCACCTTCTAGCAGCTCAATAAAAAACAATTTCCTTTTAGTATGTAAATTAAGTGGACGGATTGTGTTATTAAAACGATACCGAGCGGTATTGGTAATGGTATAAAACGTATCGTAAATTTTATAACCTTCGTTCTACCACAGACGTGGCCAAATAGGCGGTTATTATACGTATATATACTATGAATTCACTCCATATACCCGGAACGTTAACTCGGTCACTCTTTTAACGTGCACTCGTTTCTTCGTCTTGCGCTGAAAAAGCTGTTAATAACAAACCGAAACGGCGATCAGAAGCTGCAAAGAACGTCAAATATTACACACAAACGGTTATTACTTTTCGGCTTAATATCAATTTTGAAATATTTTCCTCGTTTATTCGTCCTCTATTTTACTGCCTTTCGCTTCGATTCGAATTTAATGACGGAAAAAATGAACTTGCGAGAATTTCCGGCGCGACGATCGCACTCTGCGGCCTTATTTTTTTCCCTTTGTGAGATTCTAAGATTGGTATTTTGAGATCTGGGTTCAAAGGGAAGAAGTGTTCGTTGAACTACTTTGCCTCGATCGAATATTTTTTGAGTCGATAAAATTTACTACATACCTACATGGAAACTACAATCAAAATTTTAATTGATGTACCGGGGTGTTTCATCAATCCAATTTTGAAATTTTTTCACTGGAAAAATTTAATTAAATTCAAGTTTTTTCAGAAATTTTCCAACCTTGATTTTTTTAATTTTTCAATTTTATATTTTGAAAAAAAATCCAATTGAGTTGGAAGAAATTTTGAAAATTTCAAGGTTAGAAAACTTTTTTAGAGTTTAAAGTTGAAAAAAAAAGAAGAAAAATCAATGTTGAAAAATTTTAAAAAAATTCAAATTACCTAAAAACATTTTACTTACGGTTGGAAAAAATTTTAGGGTTGAAATTTTTTTCAACTGAAATTTTTCTTCCGATTTTTCTCAATTTATAAATTTTTTTAATCGAAAATTTCTAGAAACTTTTTTCAACTTCATGTTTTTTAATATTTCTTCCAACTCAATAACTGATAAGAAAAAATTCTAAAAAGTAATAAAAATATAAAATTGAATTCAATCAAAGTTGGAAAAATTAAGAAACTTTACTGATGGAAAAAATCTTTAATTGAATACATCATTGAAAAAAATTCAGAATTAAACAAATTGAATACATTTAAATTTGAAATAATTTGAATTTAGGACAAATTTGGACTTCGATCGTCTGAATCCCATTTGCATTAAAATTAATTTGGAGCTAGTTATTTTTCACATTTTTCCCCCAGTGTTGCGGTTGAGGGAAAACCAAAAACTGCTAGGACGATTTTAAGTTGAAAAAAACAAATATTTGTAGACACTTAAAACTTTTTTTTTTGAAAAAAGCTTAATCTTAAAACTTTAGGCTTATTTTTGAAAACTCGTCGACTTAATGGCTTAAGTTGGCTTACCATGCACTCCTGTCTAAACCCAATTTCGTGAGTTTATTAAATCCCTGGCTGGTTCCCAACATTTTTCTCTGGATGAAGTTGGCGAAATAATTCCAACAGCTTTAATTTTTTAATGACGGGCACTTTCAATGAAAGTGCGAAATTTTTCTATTCCATTTACAGAGTGACTAAAAAATTACAAAATTTGTTTCTTCTCCAGAAATTTAAATGGAAAGGGGGTGTTTTAATTGAGTCTAAGGGTAGTTCAAATTAAAACGGGTTTCCTTATTTTTTGAGCTAAATTGAAAAACCATGAAAAAAACGTCTCTCTTAGCCCCCAATCAAAAAGTGAACGAACGTCAAAAATCATCACTAAAGTTATTTTTGGGCTTGACCATCTGTGCTAAGCATGGCATTGGAGTTAGCCAAAAAGTTGACTCCTGACTCCACCTTACTCCTGACTTCAGACTTTGACTTCCATGTTGACTTCCGACTTCAGACCTTGACTCCTGACTTCAGACCTTGACTCCTGACTTCAGACCCTGACTTCTGAGTACAGAACTTGACCCGACTTCAGACCTAGACACCTGAATTTGGACCTTGACTCTCATGTTGCCTCCTGACTTCAGACCTTGACTTCTGACTTCAGATCTTAGATTCTGACTTCAGACCTTGGCCTCTGACTTGAGACCGTTACTCCTGACTTCGGACCTTGACTTCTGACTTCAGACCTTGACTCCCATGCTGACTCCTGACTTCAGACCTTGACTTCTGACTTCAGATCTTGGATTCTGACTTCAGACCTTGGCTTCTAACTTCAGACCCTGACTTCAGACTGTAACACCTGACTTCGGACCGTTACACCGGACTTCAGACCTTGACTCCCATGTTGACTCTTGACTTCAGACCTTGACTTCTGACTTCAGACCTTGACTCCCATGCTGACTCCTGACTTCAGACCTTGACTTCTGACTTCAGATCTTGGATTCTGACTTCAGACCTTGGCTTCTGACTCAAGACCCTGACTTCAGACTGTAACACCTGACTTCGGACTGTTACACCGGACATCAGACCTTGACTCCCATGTTGACTCTTGACTTCAGACCTTGATTTCTGACTTCAGACCTTGGCCTCTGACGTCAGACCCTGACTTCTGACTACAGAACTTGACCCTACTTCAGACCTTGACTCCAGACCTTGACTTCTGACTTCAGACCTTAGCTTCTGACTTCAGACCTTGGCTTCTGACTTAGACCTTGACTCCCGACTTCAGACCTTGACTTCAGACCGATACTCCTGATTTCAGACCTTGACTCCCATGTTGACTCTTCACTTCAGACCTTGATTTCTGACTTCAGACCTTGACTCCTGACTTTAGACCTTGACTACTGACGTCAGACCCTGACTTCTGACTACAGAACTTGACCCTACTTCAGACCTTGACTCCAGACCTTGACTTCTGACTTCAGACCTTAGCTTCTGACTTCAGACCTTGGCTTCTGACTTGGACCTTGACTTCTGACTTCAGACCTTGACTCTTGACTTCAGACCTTGACTCTCATGCTTCCTCCTGACTTCACACATTTACTCCTGACTTCAGACCTTGACTCATAACTCCAGCTCGACTTTGGAGTCAATTTGAAGTCAGTTTGACTCCGACTCCAGAGTATGAATAGAAATTAGCCATTAATTAATAATTTATTCAATTCAACTTCCCACTATATTACGAATAGAGGAGAAGAAGGAGGTTGGAGGAATTCAAGAATTGAATAGTTGACCCAGGAGTCAAGGGAGAAAGTTGACTTCTGACTCCACCTTGATTCCGGAGTCACTTTCAGACCTCGACTTCCGACTCCACTTCGACTCTGAAGTCAAACTCATACCTTGACTCTGGAGTCCACCTCGACTCCTGACTCCACCTTGACTCCGGAGTCAATCTTTGGGCCTTGACTCCCTGACTCCGGCTCGGCTTGACTCCGGAGTCGACTCCTATTTCCTGGTGCTAATACTATTTCCAGATTTTTTCAAAAATTTTCGAATAGACAGATTTTAAAGCCCGATGGGGAGGGGTAAACGTGATGCCAGGAGGTTAAATTTTTACCACGTCAGTTTAATATCTAGACACAATCGTACTCAATTTTCGAAAGCTGCAAAACGACCACCCCTAATTTTCTCCCCGCACGAGACAATCCTAAGGGTAGAATTGGAAAACTTTTTCCTCAAATGTGCTTTTTGTTGTGCGAACTTAGTTCTCATGATAGAGGAATGTGGCTCGTGTAAATACCCTGAGACGCGTTTTTCTCGCACCATTCGCAGCATTTTAAAGGGCGACTGATGTTGTAAAAAACACACACACGTGTACGTCTACATATTTGTATTTCGTACGTCCCCCTAAGTAACGTAATAGCGAAAAGTAAGAGAAAAACGCCCGAGCTGAACCAGCATCGCATATACAAGCTTCAGCTTCCACGCAAGCTATATGGTATAGGGTTGCACTGTAACCGCAAATCTCTCATTATTCCTCTAGGGGTTTCTTGCTCGTATTACTTTCTCAGTGCTATATCTTCTTTACAAATACGCCGTTTCTGTGTTTATTTATTTATACGGTGCGTACTTGCTGGATGTGTATTTAAAATCTGCACCGTGAATCTTCGCCTCTCGCTCTTTCTTTGTAATATGTTATATACACGTATACGTAGATACACATTTGGCTAAGAGAGACGCGAGACGCGAATACGTGCGGTTTTCAGACGCTCAGCTCCAAGGGTATACCCTATCCTCTTCAGCGTGTTCTCCGGCATCGTGTATACGTCTAGCTTAAAGCATATACTACACGTTCGTCCCGTTAAAAAAGTAAACATAAACGTCGAATCTCTCTTTATGTCCTGCTACGTCTCACTCGAGTTGTTTTATTCATCAACCTTTCGCCTTATTAACGTATCAAAGGATTTATTCGAAAGGGATCGTCCGCGTTCGTCCTGTATCCATCTCGTGTTATTTTTGTCACCCGGTAACCGTTATGAAACGTAGTTGCGGTTTGATAATATCTACATCGGTGTCATGGTGTGATGGTAAATATACGCGCTGGAATCGCAACTGGAAGAAACCTTCAAAAACGACGATATTTGCTCGCAATCGGCTATGAAAGCGTGATTCAAGGCGAATTTATACCGGGTGTTTCATAACTAAACGCGGTCCCCTGCTTTCACAAGCACGTGCTGTAACCAGAGTTATACGTGTGTGGAATGGTTCGTTATGGCTATAACTTTCACGTGGCTGGTGGTAAAAGGTGTTCGATGAAAGTGGACGTGGTGGAAATTTCCTATAACTTTGCGTAACCGATATTCCGATTCGTTCGCAGATTCCAAAAGGGTGAAATGGCTGTTTTGATGTTTTCTAAAACGTCTCTGGTTGAAAATTATCTCAAAGAGTTAATCTAAGCATATACAATCAGAAATTGATGGGAATTTTTTTTGATTTTCGGGGTCTCATTAGATCTATTCTGTTCGTTCATAAAACCAATTGCAACAAAACCTATACATGAGCTGATTTTTTTTTCAATTTCATTTCAAAAACATTATTTTTCCAATTTCATTCTAAAAAAATTATTTTTTCAATTTCATTTTAAAAATAATTGGTTTTTTCTACTTATTTCATTTCAAAAAAAAATTCAAGTTCTTTTTAAAATTTCTTTTTTTGTGAATATAATTCCCTCTAATTTTAGACGTTTCCCAAGTGTAAAGAAAGTTGTATTCAGAGTCCTAAATTTTTAGAAAAAAAATATAATGAAATAAAGTAAAATCATTTGAAATTAAAGACGGGAGGTGTAAAATGAAGTACGTACCCAACCAGTAATAAAATTTCGAACCAAAAAAAAAAGTATCCAAAGTCCATCATAGAAGAACCTTCTATCCAAAATTTCGAATGCTGAAGTTCATTTATAAAATTTTTGGGAATTTTTAAAAATTCAAAATTACTTACCTTATGACTCATCAGAGTTTTTGAAATTTTTCGGACCTCCCTTCCTCTGAAACTATATGTTATCCATGTGTAGAAAATAGTTCCCTATTTTTTCATTTATTTGATACATATATTTTCCCAACACTTGCTGTTGCTGTTTGGCGTTTTTTGGAACATAAAATCTGAATTTTTTCAAAAAAATTGAAAAAAATGAAAATTTGTCACCGAAAGTACCTATAATTGTACATGTTGATATTTTACCCAAAAATACCACCAGTGGTCAGCTGCCTAATTTTCCTTGATATTTCTATTTTCCGTAACAATTTTTTTTGAAAAATAGGAAAATTTTTCTTACATAATCTTAAAGTTAATATAAATATTTTCCTCGTTATCTGTAATTTTGAAAAAAAATCATCAAGTAAATTCATTTTTCTTTATTTTTGAGAAATCTGCATAACGAAAGGTAACGGTGAAAAATCACCGCTAATGATCTATAACCTTGTTCATACCATTAAATGAATTCAATTCAGGAACATTTTCCACAAACGATTTTTTATAAATATTTTTTTTTGCAGAAGACTCTGGGAAAAACGTAGGTATAAAATCTTTTGTTTTTTTTTTTAATATCTATCCTGAAAAATGGGATGGAGGTCATATATGAACGTTGATGGTATTTTTGGGTTCAAATATCAATACTTTTTTATCCCCATTCCAGTCGTGGGGGAAATTTACGCATAAAATTGTCGGAGGGTAAGATACTTCTACCTCCTTAAAGGTGTGATAGAAGTATCATTACGACCTTACCCGATGCTCGAAGACTATTTCACCTCACTTGTGGTGGAGGGCTCACCTTATGACTCTTTTACTCAAGTACATTCAAAGAAACAACACACGCGATTGATCACTTCACATGTATTACACTTAAGTATTAACAAAAGCTCACATTCTTATCTCAATAAACTTGTAAACGTAGTTATCGCCATGGGAGCAGATAAACTACTCAACGAGATGGTAGGACTAGCCTACCATCCTTGCTAACCTTACGGCAGCCAGCCCAGTGTTACCACCAGGCAGACGTGGGCATTCCCTCCGTGACATAATTAAAAACCATTTTTTGTGGGAAATTTGCATTTTTTTTTTTTTGAAAAAGTCGGAAATTATGTTGGAAACACCGTCTTGTGGCATGGCACGTGTTATATTCATTTTATCTAAAACTAAAACCATAAGAGGGTTATTTTCTCTGTGTGGATTGTACGACGATTGGGGGGGGGGTGTACGGAGAATCTGAAATGACAAAAAATGAATAACCCCCAAAAAATTCTGAGGTCTTTCCGCTTGCTCAAAAAACAATTTTTGGTAATGTCATCTGTTAGAAACCTCGATCACCCCTTGAAAAAGTGAGATACAAGTTTCTGCACCTCCCAGAACCATTGACCTCGAAATTGGATACCACTTTTTGATCTCTACAAGGGAATTGAAAAGTTACAGTTCGAGAATTTGACGATTTTTTGATTTTTACCAAATTCAAATCGCTTATTCAAACTTTTTAAAATTTAGCTTTTTTTTGGTCACCTAGAATCATTTTTTATGCTGCAACTGTATTGTTGATTCACGTTATTTTCATAAAATTTCAATTGGCATCACTGCTACGTACAAAAATTAAAAAAAAAAACAAAATAAATTTAATTTTTAAGACCAAATTATTTTTTGGCTTACTTTTCGAGTACCTATTAAGTAAATGAACAACTTGAATCTTATGAAAATTTCGTAAATCAAAATGAAGTTGGCAGCTTTGCTGCGAAATTTGTTTGAAAAACTTCATCAAAATTATGCCACGATACCACGAAATTTTTTTGGCTCGATTTCGATGTGTTTTGAGTGAGCATGCTTTGGAAGGGAGACGGAAGTCGAAAAATAAACATGTAAAAATTGGATACCAAAATTAGGACGTGAAAAATCCAGCATCACCCGGCATGATATTTTGTGCTACTGGTATAACTTTACAATTATATTGCAGAAAGAGAGAGAGAGGGGAGAGACCAAAAATCCGGGATGTGCAGAAACTCAAATAATATATTTTTAGGAAATGACTGAGTGTCCCATCAGATGGAATTACCCACCCAAAAGTAATAACCCAGCCTCAATAAACTATGAAATAACGTTCGATGAATTCTGCGGTGAAAATTTATCCCAAATTTATCGCAGCTACAAATGCCTGATTTTTGGCATGAAAATCCATTCCAATGATCATTCCAGCCTTAAAAACTAGGAAGAAACACGCGATGACTGTTGCGATGAAAATCCATTTCAATTATCATCCCAGCGCAAAAAAATGAAAAAAAAAACGTGTGATGAATTTTGCAATGAAGATTCATCCTAAATTCATCGCAGCACAAATGCCTGATTTTTGGCATGAAAATCCATTTCAATGATCATTGCAGCGTGAAAAACTGGAAAAAACGAGCGATAAATTCTGCGATGAAAATTCATCCCAAATTCGTCGCAGCACAAATGCCTGATTTTTGGCATGAAAATCCATTTCAATGATCATTCCAGCGTGAAAAACTGGAAAAACGAGCGATAAATTCTGCGATGAAAATTCATTCCGAATTCATCGCAGACACAAATGCCCAATTTTTGGGATGAGAATCCATTCCAATGATCATCTAACACTTTTTTTCTTCAAAAATGATCCCACTTTGAGATCTCCTAGCTCTGTCACTTTTGGGCTGGTAGGTTCGAAATTTTTATTTGAATTTGGTAAAAATAAAAAAGTGTTCAAATTCTCGATCTGCAGTTTTTCAACCTATTCTTAGAACAATAATGTAGGGAGGGGTGGAAAGTAAAACCGCACCTTTTCAGGGGGAGAGGGTTAACCAAGGGTGCCAGGAGGTGGCTCTATCTAAAGATGGCAAAAAACTGCGTTTTTTCCAAAATGATCGCAATTCTAAGGCCTTTTAGCTTCTCAGGGAGCTCAACATTTTTTCAGGAAATCTCTCACTCGAAGTAAACTACCTCATTAATTTTGGTCAAAATCTGGGATTTTTGCATTCGATTTTTTAGCAATTTTTCATTAAGAGGAAATTTCAGACCCATGAACTCTATCCATCCTTGACTTGAGAGAGGAAAAAACTGCATTGGAATTATTTTCCCTTGAAAACGAACCAATTTTCATTTATTGGACGTGCAACTATTCAAAGCTCAAAAAAATCACGACCCCTCCCTCTCCCATACATTGACTTAATCTATGCCCTCTCCCCCTCTTCAGGTACATACGTCCTTCTCCACATATTCACAAAAAAGACGAACGAATCGTTCCAAAATCTGCGAATGATGCTGGCGTAAAAAATTCAAATTAATAATAATTTCAAAAACGTGTAAAAATCGACGTATTCCGGTGTAACGTGGAAAAGCTTTCAAACTCACTAACCCGTATCGATATCGACGCAGGCTACATCCAATGTAATACCACCTCTAGCTCGAATTCGCGTATAATTAGAAAAAAAAAATCGCGGTAAAAAACTAGCTCCGGTGCAACTCCGATGATGGAAAATCATCGGCAAATAACCACCGACGACATAAAATACAAATTTGCTCGCGATTCGCACGCACTTGTTACTAAAGGCGGTTTATTGCACGGCATCTGGCATCGTCCAGTTTTTTTTTTTTTACCAATTACACCTCTAACTAATATCATTACCGTATTAATTACCTACGTCGCGTTAAGAGAACTAAATCCAGTCATGCAAAAACCATGTATTGAGCTCCCTCGTTTACAAGTTTTCAATGAGAAAATACTATAGATGCGAAAAAGAGTGTGAAAATTTCATCAAATTCGATGGTTTTTGTTGAAAACCCCGCTATGGCGTCGTTGGCAACTTTTCTTCGTCCAGTATTCGTTATTTCGTCGGGTCGGTCGAGGCAAAACTCATTTTAAATTTAATTTCAAATACATTGCTGCCATAAAACATGACCGATAAGATTCCTTTTGTAGAGGAAAGCAAAAAAATAGCTCGGAGCATTATTAAAACAGCACTATACAACGGGATTCAATATGGAAGCAAAAGACAAAATTGAGTTTGGAAAGAAATAAAATTAAACAAAAAACAACCCAAAGAGAGCGCATAGCTCTGATGCCAAACCCACAGAGCGAAAGTTTAAAAAAGACGTTCGTTACTTAATTAAGAGGATTTTCCTTCGATAGCGAAGCAAAGTCGATTTTACCAAAGTTAATTGCAGAGTCGAAAGTATACGCGGAAAAAGAATCAAATTTAGTGGAGATGAAAAAGAACGCGAAAAATGAATAAGATGGTGGCCTAGCAATTGACGAAATTATGTCAAAATGGATTACCTGGCTCTCTACATAGTCCCTAGATGGAGAATTTCCCTCCTTTATTATCGTGTCGGGCCGTTGTTTCGCGAAATAATATTTTTGGGGTGCTTTGATCTTGAATTTTGACTGGATGGTGCGGAGATTGGTACGAGTCTGTTATCTTATGTTTTATGTGTGCAATTTTCATTTCTCAAAGAATGATGAAGTTTTGATGGTAATTCATCATTTTTGTGTCAAAGAAAACGTCGAGGGGTTTGGATTTCGTGTAGGTAGGGGGTTTCTTTTATCGAGTACTTTTTAAAAGGGTAAAAGAAAAGATTGTCTTGAGGAATTTCAGCTTTCATTTTTACCTAAGTCGAAATTTTTTTCATTAGATATTCGAATAATTTTCATGTTTTGATATTTCACGAATTTCTGATTTTTTTTAATAGTTTTTTTTTTTTTTCATAAAGATTTTTCTTTAATTTTGAATAAATAATTTCTATGAAATTTTTCACGAAAAAAATACCGATTTCACGCTGATTCTTGTGGCGAGAAAATGTCTGAACTGAAATTTATTGGTTTTTTGAGAGGAATGAAGAAAATATTGTGTGGATTTTAGGTGGCTGGAAAATGCCTCCGACTTCCTCGAACGTACATATTATCTTGAATGCTTACCAATTTTCAGCATTCGGCTCAAATTTTAAAGCCCACTGTTTACTCGATTTATTCGCATAGCATCAAAATAAACGAAAAAATGAAAATAATATTAATATTTCACGTCTGCTTTTTTTTAAATAGGAATTTACGAAACAAATTTTCCTCGATTCTTAACAACATATTTTTTCTGAATAGAAAAATGAAAATTTTACTTCCTTGCATAGATTTAATGATATTCTACTTGAAAGACTATTATTTTTAAATATGTAGGCATCTTGATTGATGAAACAGAATCATTCACCTGTAAATTTTTACATTCTCAGTATTCTCGCAGGTGAAAAGACTTTCGAAAAAAAATTACTGAAAACTCTCACGTCACAGCGAACAGAGCCATTCCTTCGTATACAATTTATAGATGGGAAATTGACCGATGTCATTGTCACAATAGTACATTATGCCACTTTCACTCAATACGGATATTTTTTAAAGTATGAGAAAATTTCCTGAACACGAATATCTTTCAAGCTATGCCAGTTCCATTCAGTCTCAATAAAGCTTCAACATCCAAACTGTCAGAGTATTCGAACTTCTCGACCAATCTTTATCACTGTATAAAAAATGAAAATAATCGAAAACCTACGTGTATTGTTGTGCGAACGTCCCTTAATTTCTAGTGAACCGTTCTGCTGCTTTTGTTTATTTCCAAAAGGATACGTTTTTCTTAAAAAAAAAAAGTTTTTACCCATTTCTTGACTAAAATCAACTCACGACTTAATCGAACATCTTGACTAATTGAAAAATATAATATATCAAATTTAATTATCCGAAAAAACTAGTTTCGGTGGCGATTCACCATGGGATAAATTACCTACGTTCTCTGTTACGTCCATCAGAGGTACTTTCCTCAAATACTGGTTGAACAGTTGAACTTTGAGCCGAAATAAAAATATATTAAAAGTACGTTATAAAATAATTCAATATATAAAATTGTAAGGGCTGAAGTTCATTTACCGAATTTTGGCGAATTTTTGAAAATTTAGAATTATACTTTACGGCCCAGCAAAATATGAAAATTAGATCTTATTAACGAAAAAAACTGAAATTTGGTATATACCCTATTTTTGACTTACCAAATCGATTGGAAGCAGTCTCGAGACGTTTCAGAGCCTCTAGAAAATTTTGAGATTTTCTAGCATCGAAGAAAAGCCCCAAAAAATGGTCGACGTGAACTTGAGCACCAGTAATCGCGGATTACTCATATTGGTGACCTATTTGATCGATCGAAGCACAATTTTCTGGCATTCATAACTTCCAGTTCAAAATCCACATTTTTTAGCAGAAAATTTTTCTGGAAAAGTTTGAAAATACACCGACAGCGTATACATTGAGGTAAAAAGTTGAAAATTGGTAGGTACTCTATTTTTGACCTTTTCAATCGATTGGAAGTATTTTGAGACATTTCGAAGCCTTTAGAAAATTTTGAAATTTTCTAGCACTGAAGAAAGTCCATGAAAATGGTCAATATAAACTTTTGCACCTAAAAATTCGGATTACACATACAATGACCCTACGGATCGATTAAATTTTCCAAAATTTTCACCTGCCGGTTCAAATCCATATTTTTTGACAAGAAAGTTGACGTATCTTTCAATTTTTGCCAAAATTTTATCGCCAAAAAATATGATTTTGAACCAACGTTTACGAATTTTGAAGAATTGTGTGCTTCTATCGATCAAATGGGTTTTGAATGAGGGTAATACGTGTTTTTAGGCGCCAAAGTTTTGTATGGACTATTTTTATGGAGTTTTTCTCTATGCTGGAAAATTCCAAAAAAAATTGAGGCTTCAAAACATCTCGAAACCGCTTCCTATCAGTTCAAGAGGTCAAAAATAACGTAAAAATAACGTACCTCTACAAAATTTTAGATATTTTAGGTGATTATATCAAATTTTTATATTTTGCATGACCATGGGACAATCTTGAATGAATTTTCAAAATTCCGCAAAAATTTGGTAAATGAACTTCATCGCTTGAAATTTTAACTAGAATTCTTTTTTTAAGCAATAGCTCCAAAAATTTTAGATACTTCAACTCAAAGTAAAATTTTAAGCCCAAACACAAATAAATCGAAAGTGCATCATAAAAGAACTTCAGATGCAAAATTTTAGATGCTGAAGTTCATTTCTCAAATTTTGGCGAAGTTTTGAAAAAAAAATGCAAGTGTCCTTTCATCAAAAAAGGTAACTTGAGGATTTTTTCACAACATGACAAAAAATATCCCATCAGAAGAATGTAAATTGGTGCATTCAGCGTTATTTAAATTCTCAGAGATTGTGTATTCGAGTTTGAATGATTTTTCCATAACTTGAGAGGACTTTGCAAAAACTGGGAAATTATTCAAAACTTTGCATAATTTTCCAAAAGTAGAACGACTTTTTTCCACAGCCTGAACGATTATTCGAAAATTGACGAATCTCCCAAAACTGGGACAATTTTCTAAAAAAGAAAGATTCTTTACAAATCAGAAAATTTTATAAAAGTTCCATAATTTCATAAAAATTGCAAGGTTTCCCAAAAAAATAACAATTTTTCAAGAAATTGGGCTTTAGGTGAGTTTATTCTCGACGAAATACTCATGTAAAAGAATGGGCGAATAGATTCCCATTTTTTCGGGGTATGTACGAGTTGACTTCCTTTTTTTCTCAAAAATTTTATTTAAAATTATTTTCAGCTCTTAATTTTTTGCTCAAGTAGGTACTATCAACACCAGAATTTTTTTCAACCGAAAATTTTTTCAGATTTTTCCATGTTTATATGTACTTTTCTGAATTTCTTTTCAAAATAGTTTTCAGTATTGAAAATTTTTTCGAAAGGATATTGCCACCAGGACACATTAGCAAATTTTACCAAAAAAATTGAAAAATCTGGGAAAGTATGGTGTGCCAAGGTACACCCAGCAGTCACACCTATGAAAATGATTAAATTTAAGCTTTATTTGGACCCCCTTTTCTTCAAAAATCTTCACTCTCGTCCCCTGCTGCTTGACCAATTTACATTTTCATCCAACAATTATGAGTGAAAATTTAATTTTAGCTCAATTCTATGGACCCTCATCCCTCTATTTCAGAAAATTTGAATATTTTCATGCAGAAAATGAATATATCCCTTCCATTAACCTCAGTCAAAAGTTCCTAGAAATAAAAGTGCCCTTTTGTCTTTTCTAAAGTACTTACTTCGTATAACAGGTCTGAAAAACTCGTAAAAATTGGCCTGAAAAACCTGAAAAAATCAAAGAAAATAGTTTTTGACTTTTGAATTTTTTTGGCCATTCTGATTGGAATTTTTATGAATATATAATTTTTTGGGTGGGGAGAGGAGGGGAGGGGGAGAAGTCGTCGATTTGAGATTCATTTTGAAAAATCAAAAAATACCACGAAAAAACCACGAATTTATATTTTCGATTCAGTACAAACTCCTCAGGAACTAATTCAATATTCCGCTATCGAATCTCGAAATTTCACCGTCAATAATAATTTCCTCGGTATAAGTTGAAAAAACACCCGCACGAACTCGCTGTCATTTCGCATCGACATCTGCTTTGTAATTATAACCATTGCTAATCAATTAAATTAACGTCTACTTCGAAACACCCATCCCGAGCAACTATTTAACTCGTACAATTACGGAAAATTAATTAAAAAACAAAGACGTCACGTGCTCCACAGAAGACCCCCGACAGAATCGAGAATCCAGAGCCTCGGCCTCTTCGCACGACTATAATTTCGTAATTTAGTCCATTCTCGAAACTTGTCAACATAATGAAACAACCTACCAGCAACGATGCGGCTTGTTTCTTAATCACGCGAATAGATTTTCACTATAAATGGCGTGAATTCTACTGCTCCTTCGTCTTCGAAGGGACTGCCATCTCTGGGCTAAAATTCCAGGCGCGTTCAAAAACGTTAAAATTAATTTACACCTGCTTAGGTGACCATAAAACCGCAAAACTTTCGTATTGTCGTAAGCTTTCATTATTTAAAAGCTCGATTGCGCGAATGTCCCGGAGCCTACGAGCATATCACTGCTCGGCCATTATAAAGTCGAGGCAATGTAAAAATGTAGGTGTTTCGAGACTACAGGTTTACAAATTCGCCAACCGAACCTAAATGACAACTATATTTTTACCATCTTGAAACCGAGAGAGGCCAAGATTGCAAATGGGAATACGGAATTTCTCTACCCACACGTTTCTCAACTGTTATTACCACCCTCATCTTGCCCGAGCTGCGAAAAAAAAGTACCTAGATGTAAAGAATGGTTGTAACATATTCGCGAAGACACCTTTGCGTTTGCCATTCGCACCATCCAGCTCCGTACGTTAACCGAGCTTTACCTCTGCGAAACGTTGTAACGGTGAATTTCCAACGAACGTATAAAAAATTGAAAGCTTTCTAAAAGTGACATCGAAAAAATATTCTCCATCTATGTTCCCGTTGCTTTACTTTACGTCCTCGCACAAAAGGTAAAGCGCGCTAAAAGTCACGCATCTCGAGCCCCGCAACTACAAAGTACGAATACAAAACTACCGAAGAAATATTTTCGCCGGCAGAGCCGTACCGAATCGTATAGCTACGTATGCGTATCTCGAAGGCACCAAATGTCGCGTCTTTTTCGCGAGCGTATACAATAATAAAAGCTACAAACATGTGCGGAGCGGAACCGTTTCGCGAATCGTAAATCTGATTGCACTTTTACCCAAACTCGTTATAAATGATAACACCCGCCATCGAAAGTAATGTATCGGAATGAGAGAAGAGGCATGCGAAGTTATTCGTCGTCTTCGCGTGCAATTTCGGTATTCGGATGCGTAAATATTAAGTTGTTGCTGAATTTAAAGTAGCTGCCGTCGTATACGTGGAATGCTGAAAATGTGGCGAAGTGATCGTCGAATTTCCATCAAGTTCTATACGTAGGCAGGTATATAAGAGGTGAATACACTTAACGAATCTCGTATGTGTTCGGTAGGTGATGGGGTTGCGTTCAAGTTTCACGCATCCTTGCCAATAAAGACCAAGTATATTGAAATATCGTCGTCGTGGTTGTTGATTGAAGGGGCGATATCATATATTTACCGGGTTATATCGGAATGGGTGGGTTTTGGGTGCATGTCCGTGTCCCTAAAGTGGAACTTCGTTCGTGAATTTAAATGCAATAGGAACCATGATGAAAAAAACAGCCTTATATGAATTCGTATTATTTTTTTAGAGTCAAAATGACACTGAATCCTTGAAATTCGACTTTTTTGCAGTTCAGTGACCTTTTTTTTGGGATCGATGGGCCCAAAAATTTTAAAGGGCTGAAGGGTTGGAAAAAAGTTCCATGATTTTGAATTTTGCCAAATTCGTGATCACTGGATCCTATATTCTCACTTTAGCTGTGCTGAAGTTTTCACATTGATCCGAGACATGCCACCTCCCCTCCCCCTCCCTTGACTATTTTTTATACTTGAGTATGGTTTTTCAAATCATTTGCACAGAGATTTTGGATGAGATAACGTGGGTACCTACTACATATAGCATTACCCAGTTTCAATCTGAACTGATGAATTGGGTTTCTCTCATCATTTTATTCCATTCAAAAAAAGTTTCTTTGGAATTATTGAATTTTTTTCATTTTTTTTAATCTTGAAATTTTTTCTATTCTTTTTTCCGTTACCTATCTAAATTTCTTTCAGCCTTGAATTTTTTCTCAATTTTTTCCAACTCCCAATTGAAAATATTTTTTTCATTCCAAACCAAAATTTGTTTTTAAATTTTTCCTAGCTCCAGAAAATTGTTCAAAGACTACAAGTTTTTCAACTTTTTTCTATTCCCTTGTAATACCTACCTACCTAAGTACCTATGCAGAATCTTATCATCGAATAGAACAATCGTTCGTTCAAAATGTTAATTTTTTTGAACTTCAAAAACATTTTTAAAATTCTAAATTGATGCCTGTTGGCAAAAGTTTTTAATAAGTTCTAAGTTGGAAAAAAATGCTGAATTTAAAAAAATAAAAAATTGTGAAAAATCTAAAATTTGAAAAAATTTTAGGTTAAAAAATTATTTAAAAGACTTGAAGCTGAAAAGAAGTTTGAGAAAAATCTGAGTTTTGTAGGCAGTGAACTGGGGTATCAGAGGTGCCTTTCACGGTTATAGTACTCAAGCATGCACCTTTAAAAGATGCAGATGTTCTAAACACTGTGTCTGTTGTAATCTTTGATTTTATAAATTAACCCATTCGACAATTGACTATAAAACGACTATATGAATAGAATACTGCATTTGGCGCAGTTCTTTATTCATTAGTCACTTTTTTGACTCAACGGTGAAAATGTTTCAAAAGATCTCCCTTACCCATTTTGTGGGTCTAAAGGGATGTTGAAATCTCCTGAAAAAATCAAAAATATCGTGGTCGCGTCATAGGCGGAGATAGAACATAACTTATGGGGGGGGGGGGGGGGGGGGGGGGGGGGCTTGTGCCCCAGTTAAAAAGGAATGAAAAACACGAAACAAAAATGTTCATTTTCGATGACCCCCCCCCTCCTCCAAAAAACCTTCCTCTATTTTTAAGCAATTTTTTGCTGAATTTTTTTTTGAAGACGTTTATCAAGCCCAAGCGAAGCGAGGGCGAAAATTTTTGAAAAAAAAATCCAAAACTGAAATATTTTCATTTTTTAAATCAATATTTTAGTACTTATTGAAGAGGAAGTGAAATCTTCAACCTCCATTTTTTATTAAATATTTTAGACTTAATATGCCCGAGCGAAGCGAGGGCGAAGAATTGAAAAATTGTCAATTTTTAGAAAGAAAACAATTTCATTTTTAATGGTTTGTTGAGTGAATAAATCCATACTTAGGAGTAAAAATTTCGTCCTTTTCGAAGTTTTTAAACGAAATTTCGTGATTTTTTTGTAGTTTTGAACAAGAATAAAAATTTGTATTTTTTTTTATTTCTTACATTTTCGTGCTAGTTTGCAATTCAATTTGCTGATTGCTCATAGCACCTAATTATTTTCGTTAGATATTAAAAAGACCATTTTCGTAACTTGAAAAAAACAGGAAATTCGTCACATTGATAATTTATCCCTTGAAAAGTAAAGGTTTCACATGCCCGAGCGAAGCGAGGGCTAAGATTTGAAAAATTTCCGATTTCCAGAAAGAAAATAATTCCATTTTTAAAGGTTTGTTGAATGAAAAATTCCATTACTTTGGAGTAAAAATTGCATCCTTTTCAAAGTTTTTCAACGAAATTTCGTGCTCATTTGATACACACGAAAATGATTTGGGGGGGCTAATTCAACATTGGGGGGGGGGGGGGCGGCTGAAGCCCCCCATGCCCCCCTATCTCTGCCTATGGGTCGCGTGAGTGGAGGATACTTCATTTTCGGATATAACTGGGTACCATTAAAAAAAATTGATATAAACAGGTTGCCTATTTTGGTAATTTAAAGAGCAAAATGCTATTTCTAAAAAAAAATTACGTACCATTTTTTTTCAAGTGCAGGAATGGATAGCGCTTTGAAAACAGAACAAATTTTCAACTTATGACTTTTTGCATGCTTTTTGGCTAACTTGAAAATTAAAGGGGCTATAAAAAGAAGTGTTTTTTAAAAAATTCTAAAAAAATAAATAAACCAAGAAAGTGGATAGTACATGGAAAACTGAATAAATTTTGTTATGAAGACTTTTTGCCTAACATCAAAAATGAAGGAACTCTGTGTCATTCAAAATAAATAGGCTTCAAAAAAATTTCAAATTTTCTCAATTTTGAGTGATCTAGTAGCGCCTTTATTTTTCATGTTGGGCAAGAAGTCTTCAGAACGAAATTTGTTCAGTTTTAAACGTACTATCCATTCTTGTCGTTGATTTGTTTTTTTAAGAATTTTTTTTAGAACATTTTTTTGTAGCCCCATCAATTTTAAATTTAATCAAAAAGTCATAAGATGAAAATTTGTTCAGTTTTCGAAGTACTATCCATTCCCATGGTTAAAAAAATTTTACGTGATTTTTTTAGAAACAGCATTTTCCCCTTCAATTATCAAAATAGGCAACTTGTTCATCTCAAGTTTTTTTTTAGTGGTACCGTACCCGGTTCTATCCGAAAACGAAATATCGTCCTTCACTACCGCGACACCCAAGATTTGTGTTGAAAATTTTCATTTTTGAAAATTTCAGTTTCTTTTCATTCACGTTGAATAATTTTCTGTCTAAAATCAAATGATTTTTATTTTTTATTATAATATTGGTAAAAAAATTCTTGAAACTCGTTTCAAGAGTATTTTTTGGTATTTGAAATTTTTATTACCCATCTAAAATTTTTGTCCTGGTTTTGCTGGAATCAAGTTCACAAACGAAATGGAATGCAACCTTTTGAGGAGAAGGGGGAAAGGGGAGTAGGGAAGATGAGGAGGAGAAGTAGGAGGTAATTAGAAAACAATTACAATTTATCAGTTAGAAAATATTGAAGAGTAGGAAGACGATAAGTATGTTTTTCTACAGCGGGGGGTGGGGGAGATGGAGGATTTCTGCAATATTCGTTTGAAAAGTCCTGCTAAAATCTTTCCCGTTGATTTCGAGAATTTGTTAGACACCTCGAATGTTTCTATTTTGCTCGTCAATTCGTATTATTTTTTACCTGATGAGAAATATCTAATTGGAATCAAATTTCCAAAACAGTGCTTGAAATTCCCTATAAAATGAGTGAGTACTCTTGAGGGAGGGTAACTTTTTTGAGTGAATTTGAAGCAAGAAAAATAGCATTAAAATAGTATTAAAAATTCAGAAAACAACAAGAATTTTCATTTTTCAGTTCCAGTAAGTAGATGTGAATAGCAGGTGAAAGAGTGCATCCTCTAAACTATTTTTTTTTTTTAAATTTCCACCAGCATGAGTTCATTTGGATATTTTAGGTGTTATATTAATGTAGCAACTTTTTTTTTCTTTACAGGTATGTCAAGCCATTTCATCTGAAACCGAACGCGAGGTAACTAAATTTTAACATACATAATTTATATTTTTAGGTACATATATGTAATTGCACGCGACCGTAGGTTGTCAGCCAAATTCTTTATATACTCGAAAATTTTAAAAAAATTCCATCTTTTCTCATTCTTTCTTAATTGACTAATCAAAATTCTGATTGTAGATTCGTTCTCAGCTATACAAAATCAATCTTGGCAAAAAAAATCAGGCTCCTACAAAACCATTTTCAAAAAAAAATTGAAAAATCTACTGAGCTATTAGAAATTTTGGAAAAGTGTTGCTGTTACAAAATAGCCTGATGTAAATAAAAATTTTTGATTCCAAAGTTTTCGGTTTCATTAATAAAATAACTAAAAAATTGTGGGTCAAAGTTGACACCGTGCATACTCAAATTTAGTACAGGTACAAAAATTCCGACCTGTTTTCCTCATTCTACTCATCACCAATTAAAAAATGGGCCTGCGTTCATCCTCGCGACACAATTTCCAAGTGATGCGCGCTCTGGTGGAAATTTGTGAAAACAGATGGCTCACTTTGTATGTAGAATTAACCCATGCAATCTCAGCAATGGCTGAGAAGTATAAAATCTGCACAAACTTCTCTGTGAGTAGCACAAACAATGAGCACAATCGATTGACCCTACTTCCACTCATCTCTCTTAATGGGCGGGGCACCATTTTTGATGCCCCACCCACAGAAGGGAGGGGAGCATAAACAAAAATAGTAGGTCTGTTCTTTAACTGCGGCGAGCTGAGCAGAGAAAAGCAAACATGAGAGTACAAACCGAGCATAATCGATTAACCTCACTCCCACCACTCCATCTCGAATGGGCGGGGCACCGTTTCTGACGCCCCGCCCTGACCCCTGACCTGTATTCATTTTCAGGGCAGGGCGATGAGCACCAACGAAAATAATGCCATCACATGAGAGCACAAACTCAGCATAATCGATCGACCCCCCCACTCCAACCCCCTCCCTCGAATGGGCGGGGCGGGCGCACAGTGGGCCAGGAGACCCTCTAAAACGCTCGTTTTGCACAAAAGCCCTGAAAGTCGTTCAAAAAGTGGTTACCCTATGTTTTTAGAGTCGTAGATTTCAAATTTTGAGGAGAAAATTTTTTTTGAGTGAGGGGTGGGGCAGGAGAGGGGGTCAAAATCAAAATTTCACTTCAATATCGTGTAATATGTCAAAATATATGTTTTCGAGGTCGTAGATTACGAATTTCGTACTCAAAAATTTTTTGGAGTGGAAGGTGGGGCAGGAGAGTGGGTCAAAATCAATTTTTCCCAAAGTAAATGAGTATTTTCTTAGAAAATTGAATAATTTTCTTTCAAAATGATTTTTTCTTTTGAAATAAGATCGTTTTCTCAAAAATTGCATAAATTCTTTCTGAAATGAATTAATTTGTCGAAATTTTTGTTTACTTTTTTTCCAGTTTTTTTTTTCTAAAATGCAACAATTTTTACCAGAATTCCATTTTTTTCTAAAATAAGACCCTTTTTTCAAGAATTGAATAATTTCTTTCTAAATGTGAAATATTTTTTCAAAATTTGTGTGATTATATTTTCCCAAAATGAATTCAGAAATTGAATAATTTTGAACAAATATTGTTAAAAGCTGAAGAAGTGAAATTTATATTTTTTTATTGTTGAGATGATTATTAACGGCATCGATGACATAAATTTCGATCATATTTTTCAAGTATAATTTTATATGGTAATTGAACAGTTCATTTTCATACCTAAATGGTTGAATTATGCCAAAGAATGAGGATTTCTTTTGTATTTTTGGCCGGAAACTGCCCATGTGGACCGCGCATGCAACTTGATTCAAAAAACAACCTCGAATTTGGTTTCCGGACACTTGAAACTATACATTAAAAACCACAAACGGGGATTGACGCGGACTTAAACGTTAAGATATCTATGCTAAAAATGTGATTTTTCATGCATTTTTGTCCAAAAATTGCCTGTCAAGACCGTTTTCGCAACTTTTCGCAAAAAATAACACCGGATTTGGTTTCAGGACACTTAAAACCACCACTTAAGCCACAAGCGGACACTGACGCCGACTGAGAAAGTATAGTTTTACTCCAAAAACCTTTTCAAATCTCCCGAAAATATGGGCATCTTTCAGGAAGCATAATCAGATTATTACTTTTCAAATCTAAAAACCGATTGCATAGCTAAATAGTGCTTACTTTTCTGAATATTTTGCACTAATAGACATCTTAAAAATATCAACATGAGCTCGAGTAATATCACTTTGCAAATACCGCATAAACAAGTTAAAACTAGTAGACTGTGAGTCGTCAACTTTGATGGGGGCTGGAGGGGAGGGGAGGACGAAAATCAAAATTGCACTACTCGTTTCGTGCTACCCTCTAACAACACATTAGCAGTGTTGCCAACTTAATTCACGATGATTTTTTTTAGCACAAAACGAGCGTTTTTGGGGGTCTCCTGGCCCACTGTGGGGCGTCTGAAATGGAGTCTAAGGGACCGATTTTCATCCAACAGTCAATTGATTATTCCATGTAGACGTGTGACAATTCGGAATTAATTTTCTTCAATTTAAAAATTGATAATTTTAAAATTTTTCGAACGAATTCGTGCATCCCATTTTAAAACAAATTTCGAAGTCTTGGGACCATTGAGAAACGATTCAATCGACCCAGTTTGATTAAATATCACCCAAATGTATCACCGATAATTGGAACCCCTCTAAATTAATTTTCCTCAAATTCATATCCAACCGAGTCGAATTTCGCTACACCCTGTTCGAAACGCTCGAAAAAAGAACCCTCCAGTTGACGAGTTCATCTCGACGTTATAATTTATCAAATCAAAAGTACTCGGGCATTTTGGCGACAAACCCTTATACCAGTAGTGGTACTCGAATATCGATGAAAATCTCGTTAACGACACGAAAATATTCTATCGCCGCTCGAGTACATTTATTTTTACGCCGCGGGTTTAAATATCGCGCATACATTGACAAGTATTACAACATAATACCTACCTTTAATAAAGAACACCGCTATGATAAATCGAAATTTAATCTGCCTTCTACTTCGATACGTTCTTAAGCGGACCACATTTTGAAATTTGATGGTAATATATGTCTTTTGTTAGTTGGCCTTGATTTTCGCGTTCGTTCGCACACGTTATTACCGCACTACGACGATATGTCCTTCTGCCGCCTTATTTCACCTCCCCTTCCCCTCATTCTAGCCCGGATACGTAAGAATTTCGGGGACTTAATTCTGCCAAAAACTACGATATATCATTTTTGGCTCTTTTCTTTCAACATGAATATATTAACTTCTCGTATTTCACATTTAAAACGAGTTATATGAAAATAGGTTTTCCATCGTTTACTCGGCGGCCTCGAGTTGGAAAAATTATCGCGATGGTGGGTTTTCCTGGTATTTTTTTTGTCCTATAAAAAGAAGCTTTTTCGGTGGCGTTTCGTGGGTGTAAACTATTTGAACAAATTAATTGATTTCGACTCGATGATATTTTAAATAATTGGCTGTTTTTTTCAAATTATCTATCGAGCTTGTTTATTGTCACGTGATATTTCAAAGTCTGGAAATTAATACCTGTAATTGTGTTATTAATACGTTTTAATCGATTCGAAACAGAACGTACCTAATTTAAAAATTAATCCATTTCGTTTGAAAATTGCTCGAAAAGACACAGAAATTGCTCAATTATCGAAACATTCGACAATTTTCTCGTAAAAATCGAGTTAATTTATTTATAAAACCAACCTTTTTCTGCTGTCGTTTGTGTACGTTTGCCATTCCAGTTCGGAAAAAATTCAGCTTTTGATCGTCGTCAAATTACATATTTACCGGATTAAGCGTCGTAATGAGCGTATTTTTTCCCTCTGAACGTGGTAACGCGTGCGAGCAAAAACCACAAATAGTAAAAAAAAATACTTTAAAGCCGAAACGTTTGAATAAGCGTCGTTTGGCAAAGCTCGTCATCGCGTAATTTCTTTGATTTTTCATTCGGCTTTTAAAATATTTATGAAACCAAAATGTATTCGGAGTGAAAAGCGACTCGGCCTAGCGACGCTCGAGAAAAAAACTATCAATTATTCAAACATAATCAAGTTTCGGAGCTTGCCATATTGCCTTTGAAATTAAGGCTCGAGTCGAAGAATTCGTATTTGTACGTAACCGGGACGAGAAATATCAATTTTTACTAGCTCGAGGGTGCATCGACCTAGAAAAGGGTAGAATTTTGTACGATTTTTTTTCAAATGTGCTTTTGTACGATGAATAATCAGGGACAGTTTCAGAATTTTTGGGGAGAGGAGAGGGGGGCAAAGAAAATTTCCGACCAACTACGTGCAATAACACCGGATACAAAAATTCCAATTGTGTCGAATCACGTTAAATGAAATTGCAATCCATAAATGTGAAGATCTGCATCGTGACTAGCTGTAATTTTTGAAAGGATTTAGAAAATGTTGCCTGGGCGAAGCAAGGGCGAAAATTTTTTTAGAAAAAATACATTTAAAAAGTGCGTATTTTTTAAAAACATTTTTCAAATCTTTTTTCCATCTTTTGAGAAGGAAAACTCTCCTTTCACGAAATTCCTCTGAGATAAAAATCGTGCTGCGTAAACATCTAAGGCTACCCATAAGTTAGTGTATTTAAAACAAAGTTGTGCTACATGTGTGAAGTTGAGGAAATAATATTTTTAAGTTTACCTGTTGAAAGCTTTTAAAAATTTTCAGTTCATTAGTCAATTTTAAAATTCTGTCTGTTTTTTAAATTTTTTTTATCAGATTGTCAATTTTTCAAATTTCATCAATGATTCAAAATTGATCATTTCTTAAATTCGTTAATTTCTGAGGGCTTCTCGAGTGACCAAAATTTCTAAATTCTTTAAATTACATATGACAATTTTTAGAATTTATTGAAAAATTTCAAAAGCTCAACAATTCTTCAAATTGTGTCAATTTTCAAAAATTTGTAATTTTTCCAAGTTTGGTAATTTTATAAAATTTATCAATTTTTCAAAGATTCTCAAGTTTCCAAATTCTTTAAATTTGGACAACGTTTCAAATTCTGTTCATTTTCCAGTAATTTTTTAAGTTTTTCAAGTTTTAAACATTTTCCAGTTTTTTTAAATCTATTAATTTCACAGGTCAACATGGAAAATGCTGTCGGAAATTTAATGGGTAATTTCTATAGTATTTTTTGCGGTGATCACGAGAAAAATAGTGAAAAAATTCCATTACCCACGAATTTTTCACTATTTGAATTTTTTGTTCATCTTTTTAAAAATATTTTTGGCATAACTTTTGACACTTGGAGTCGATTTTCTGAGCAAAGAAATTGTCCTAAAAATAAATAAATAAAATGGAACATAAATTTGAGATTATAAAATTTCCTTTCTGCAGAACTTAATCAGTTTTTTTATCAAGAGGCTTAGCTTTCGAGATATTTCAGTTGAAAATTCAGATTTTTTAAAATAAAAATATTTCAAAAACTAAACCTCCTCAGAAAAAACTAACTGCGCACTACTGAAAGGAAATTTTACGATCTACAATAAATTTATGTTTTATTCATATTTTTTTAGAAGGCTTTCTTTGCTCAGAAAATCGACTCCAAGTGTCAAAGGTTATATCAAAAAATGTAAAACGAATTTTCAAGTAAAAAAATTCGAATTACCATATAAAGAATCCTGACGTGCGATGGAGTAAAACTGAAATCATATTCGAACTCAGCACAAAAAAGTAGGCCAGAATTACCAATCAGAATCAATTGCGAAGGAAAAACTAGTTGATTTGCCAGCCTTTGACATTTTCATTGTCACAAATGAGAAATGTTGAAAATGTGATTCATTACAAAAATCGATTTTATGGAAAAATCAAGCCTCAAAAAAAATGAATAGAAAATGAATTTTAGAGCTTAACATTTTCTTTCAATAGAATCGATTGAGTTTTTGAGATATTTTCAAAAAAAATAAGTGGAACTTTGAATTTTCAACTGAAAAATCCAAGAAAAAACCAATTGAACTTTACAGAAAAGAAAATTTTACGTTCAATTTATGTTCCATTCATTTCTTTCGTTGAACCATTCCTTTACTCAGAAAATTGACTTTACGTGTCAAAAATTATCAAAAAGTGTAAAACAAATAATGCTCAACAAAAAAATCAAAAATTATTAGGTACCTACCAACTTGTTGGAATTTTTTCACTTCTTTTTTTCGTGATCAAGTGATCAGCGTAGAAAATACTAAAAAAATTACCCATTAAACTCTCATCAGCATTTCAAATGCTTGAAAACGTCGACCTGTAATTTTTCTAAATTTATTAGATTTTCAAATCTTGTCATTTTTTAAAGAATTGTCAAAATTTTTAAAATTCATTACTTCTTTAATTTTTCAAAGTTTGTGAATTTTTCATTTGTTTTAAATCATTAATTTTTTTAAATTCGATCAAGTTTTGAAAATTTTTCTAGTCTATAAATTGTGTAATTTTTTCAAAATTTTTCAACCTTTCAAGTATTTTTTCCATTATCTGTTTAATAACTTATTTGTCATGAATTGCTGATTTAAAAAATAAATATCCCTATTTTAAAAAAAAAACAAAAAAAGACAGGATGATTTTTAATTCTTTATTCTGAAAATGTTTTGTAGGTACTGAGTATTTGAGTTGGTAAAACCGAAATCAAAAAATCAATTCGGGAAACTGAATTAGCTTTTCTTATATTTCGAAAACAGAAATAATTTTTCACCTCGATTTTGCGGACTAAAAATCATTTTCGCCCAATTTACCCCCTTGCAACCATCCCTGCGAGTAATCTACAAATTTGTTCGGTACCTTACGAAATATTTCATTCGTGCCAAGATTTTTTCCCCCAATTTTATTATATCAACTTTGAAACGTTTTTTCCCTCCGCCTGCGCCTGGGTATTTTTTCAGTCGATGTAATTATATGATTTTAGAATACAACGCGTTTGACGTTGGCATTAATTTTCGAGAAGAAAAAGGGTTACAAGCTTCGGGGATATTCGGGCTGCTTTTGGTCATTTATACCATACTTTGGTAGTCAGCTGGAGATGATTGTTGGTAATTAACCAAAAACCGCGCAACGAAGTCTAATATCGGTCGAAATTAATAACAATCTGTGGCCGGCCGAGGTTCGCGGTGGTGTTATTTCGCACTCGAGTTATTTCTTCCTTTTATTATTTAGTCGTTGAGTAACGGCATCCTTCGCTACTTCTGCCAGCCTTTTTTTTTCCATCGTAATCTTCGCTAGGTGTATTCTCTCTTCTAAATTACCATATTTTAGGTTTCTTTTCATCCTGCGGTGGTTTTTCATTTCGCCGTGGTACGTCTCGATACACTCACGTACGTATTTCGTACCGAGATAAAAACCCCAGAAAAAAACGACGATTATAATAACTCGAAATTAACTCGTTATCGTTTCCTTTTTTTTCGTCATTTTTCGTTTCGATATAAAAAACGATCGCTTCGAGCGTATGGTTTAACATCGTGACTGGAAAAAAACCGGACGACCAAAGGCGTACAGTTGATTTTCCATTTCCCAGTTCTGTGGCATCGGACATGGTAACCAAGGTTATAAAAAATGACGCAACTGAATAAAATGCGCAACGATTTCGGCCCCTTTTACGTGTTCTCCTCGTAAAATACGTTTAATTTAATTGCCACTCTGTAAATATAATTTTTTGCGAAAATGCTCGTTTGTTTACATGTTAATTTCGAGCACTCCTTGTTGCGAATCGTTTTGTCCGGAATGAAAAAGTTACCGTAATCTGAAAACTCGCAACGAGTTATTAGCGAAAAAAAAACTACGACGAAAATAAACTCGTCGAAAACCGTTTGAATAAATAAACTTTGTGTGGGAGAATAAGCGAAGTAATGCGAAACAAGGCTGAAAATGAGGATATCGTTGAAAATGTTGGAAGGGGCGACATTCTGGGATTTTTTTCCGACCTTATTACTCCCAAAGGATCCACCCATTATTTCTGTGGAAAATTTTTTCAAAGTATCATATGATCTTGAAAAACAAAAATACGAGTATTGACGTGTTTTGACCAAACAATGGCGAATTTTATATTTTTCTTTCCCACCTTGTTCCTTTCCCTCCGCAAATTTTAACCAATTTATAAAAAATACTGCCAGATTCGTAATTTACGACTTCGAAAATGAAATTGTCAACCCATTTACTGTTGGTAAGACTGCACATAGGCAGCAACTGGGCAATTCGATGGCTACTCGCAACTTTCAGCTTCTATGAAATACATTATTAATTGAAATTATGATTTGGAAACGCAGATTTTCGATGAGAAATAATGAAAAAAGCTGCGTATTTTCGAATTCGAACAAAGTATAGGACTTTTTCAACGTGTTTTCTGTTATCAGTGCCATTTTTTTTCCTTGCAAGAATTTTTCAGCACTTTCAGCCCTACAAAACTTGTTCAACACTTCATTTCATACAATGTTTAAAAATATTTTATTAAAAAAACTATATTTTGAGGTCTTCTATATGAAAAGGCTCAACATTGTCACAAAAATTTCGAAAGCGATTTTTTGTGACACTGTCGGCTCTTTTCATACAGGGTGTACCATGAATCGTCCGCCAAACATATTTTTTTGGATATAACCGGGTACCACAAAAAAATTTGAGATGAACATGTTGCCTACATATTTTGAAAATTGAAGAGGCAAATGCTGCTTCTAAAAATTTTTAACTATGGTAATGGATAGTACTTTGAAAAGTAAACAAATTTTCACTTCATGACTTTTTGCCTACCTTTAAAATTGAAGGGGTACAAAAAAAAATGGTAAAAAAAAATTCTCAAAAATGAACTGATCAAGGGAATGGATAGTACGTTGAAAACTGAAGAAATTTTGTTCTGTTGACTTTTTGCCTAATATCAAAAATAAAGGGACTAAGGGTCATTAAAAATTGAGAAAATTTGAAATTTTTTTGAAGCTCATTTATTTTGAGTGACCTTTAGCCCCTTCATTTCCGATGTTGGGCAAAAGATCTACAGAACAAAATTTTTTCAGTTTTCAACGTACTATCCATTCCCTTGATCAGGTCATTTTTTGAACATTTTTTTTGTAGCCCCTTTAATTTTAAAGATGGGCAAAAAGTCATGAAGTGAAAATTTGTTTACTTTCCAACGTACTATCCATTACTATAGTTGAAAAAAATTTTGACGTGATTTTTTCAAAAGCAGCATTCGCCCCTTCAATTTTCAAAATAGGCAACCTGCTCATCTCAAGTTTTTTTTTAGTGATTCCCGGTTATATCCAAAAATATACGTTTGGCAAACTACATATTTATGGAACACCCTGTATAGAAAACTTCATTTTTAGCTTTTGAGTTATTTTCAACGTCTTTCTGGAAACAATTTTTCCGGCATGTTATTACAGAAGGTACATCTTTTGAATTAATTCATCACTTAATTTTTTACCAATTTTTGAATTATGAAAATGAAAAATTTTGAATGGTGTAATGTTATCACAAATATGAAGTATGCTCTAAGAATTCCGTTTATGTGAGGTCATTCTTGCAAAAAGCCAACAATTTGTTAGTTGTGAGTTGTCGAGTTGCACATAAGTTGCTTTTTATGTGAGGAGGCAATTTAAGATCACGATCAAATGATCAATTCAGCTCTTCCCACCCCACTCCCGAAAATGATAGAAATTTATGCAGATATTGAATCGTTTAGAAAATATTATTTTATTGAAATTATGATTTTTTTCTCATCTTCGATGCTTCACCTTCTTAGCTTAATTTTTTTGAATAATCAATATCGAAACCAAACTTGAGATATCAAAAAACACATTTTTGATACACTACATGACAACATGGAAAAATTTTGAGTTTTTTTTTCTTTTCTTTTCTTTTTCAATATGACAAGGATCTTTTCGAGGTTCTTCTCAAAATTCATCATGAAATGGATTCCATAGGTCAAATCTATAAATACATTTTTCATAATGACTTCAATGGTGACGAGGAAGGGACACGAAAGAATCTTAGTAGATGATAAATAATTATGTGTGAAAAAATCCTTAAAATATAAAAATTACAAATATCTACCAACATCGTGTTATCTTGATTTTAATTTTAGAAATCCCAACTTTTTGTGATCAGTTTATAGCAATTTTACTGAAAACCAGTGATTTTTCATTGATAATAAACGAATTTGACTAAAAAATTAGTCGAAAACCACTTATTTCCAGTAAAAATTCATGTTCCTGATTCAAATTCAATTGATTGAATGGAGAAAAAGATTCAACTTCTGAAATTTAAATTTTATTGTACGTACCCTGCCTGAAAAACCAGGAAGTACATACCATAATTTTCACATTTTTACCAAAATTGCAAAAACAAAAAATCAAAAGGAACTTGATTTTTGTGATAAAAAACTGAAAAATTACTGAAAAATACGAAAATATGCTACTGCTTCACTTCTTGCTGACTTCGCTGATTTTTTCAGACAATCTATTTGATTTGTTTTCAACTTTTTTTTTCAATGAAAATTTCAATTTGTCCATTTCGTTTTGAAATATTTATCTCTGATTTTATTCGATGAATTGAAAAATAATAATTCAATTACTCGAAATATTTTTCTGATGAATATATACTTCGTAAAATTTTTTGCTAAATATTTGATTTAATTTTTAACGATTTTTCACTTAATTATCTTGTGAAATTGTTTATTAACTTATTTCATTCTATTGAACATTTCTCCAATTTCAATCATTCATTTCATTCACTCCCTACTCTTTACAAACTGTGAATTTATTAATCATTTTATTTTCTATTGTGAATCTTTGAAACTTTTCCCTATGACTTCTATTTTGAAATTCCTTTCTGTAAAATTTTTCACAGATTAGTTTTATTTTGTGAGCTACTCTCATTTTGTGTGAGTTTTTAAAAATAGGTAGGAACACCATACTTAATTTTGTGAGATTTACATTTTTTTCATTTTTTACTCAGTTCATAAAGTTTTTTTCATTTCACAGAATTTTCTTCTTTTTATTTCACAAAATTTTTCACATTATACTTCATAAAATTTTTCATTTTTATACTACCTATAAAATTTTTCACTTTTTATTTCATGCGATTTTCCATTTTTTATTTCTTTGAATTTTTCACTTTTTATTTCATAAAACTTTTCACTTGTCATTCCTTGGAATCATTCACTTTTTATTTCATGAAAATTTTCATTTTTTATTTCATAAATTTTTTCGCTTTTCATTTCATGAAATTTTTCAATTTTTATTTCATGGAATTTTTCAATTTTCATTTCATGGAATTTTAAACTTTTTTTCTTAAAATTTAAACTTACGAATTATTTCATAAAAATTTTTATTTTTTATTTTACCAACCTTCACTATTTATTTTATGAAAATTTCCACTTTTTTCCTTAAAATTTTACACTCTTTATTTCATTTTTATCATTTAATTTTGTAAAATTTCTCTCCATGAAAAATTATGTAAATCCTCTCCACTATGGAAAATTATGTAAAATTTTTCGTCAATTCAATTTCGTAATATTTTTTGCTGATTCATTTTAAAATGACAAATTTTATTTTTCCCACACTTTTTTTTCTTCCTTTTAGAAATTCTACACAACCAAAATCTAAATCCTCTCAATTAAAACGCTATCCATACCTACATACAGATTCGATACAATTCTCTAAACAAAATCCATCTTACAAATAAAGATAATAGAATAATACATCTCGTTGGGAAAAAGGAAACCGTCCACGACGTATCATTTTTCGTTACAATTTAAAAATTTTTGACACGTTTATCAACAAATGTGCGCCATTAACCTAGATCGGAAATTTTTCATACCCACAAGTTTTTCTACAGGGCTAAGCGAAAAAAAAGTAATAAAATATTGCTGGTTCAGACGACGACGACCGAACTCGTACGATAGTACCATGCCTTCGCACGGAAACGGTCGATGGTAAAATTACGAACTGAAAGTTAATGCTTTTACCTTCCCGGCTGAGAAGGTGCTTTTTTGCAATTACGCGTTCAGAATTCGATTCAAAAATTACTCGTATAAGCTTGAAAAATAATTCCGTCCGATAGAATTACGTGTGTATGACGACCACGTAACTGACATCAGATCTTGAAATACCTCCGACTATGTTGAGAAATTTTAACCAGAAAACGTGTTTTTTTTTTTTTACTTCCTCGCGCGATGCTTTTAGCAGTCAATTTTTTCCTGCTGTGGTGTTTCCCTTGTCTTTCTTTGCCATTTTGTACGTATACGTTTCGGTTCACCGTCGAAATCAAATATCTTTATATTTTTCTTTTCACTTTTCTCCCAAATTGAAATTTTTTTCGAGTCGTATTTTATTTGAAAAAATTGCTTCTCGATAAAGAAGCCGACCAAAATGTATATCTAAGTCGTACGCTATTATAATGATGGAAATATACAGTCGAATTTATAAAATAAACATCAATATTTGTCCTGTCGGCATCATCAATCATCCGACACGTAGAAATTTCAAGGAACAAATGTCGCCTATGACTCTTTTTCGTAGGGCAGTTCGGTTGCCTGCGTCACTATCCACTACCAGTCAAAAATACCGCCGAGTATATCTTTAATATGTCTCTTTTGGGTCCACTATTGAATAGAGAAACCTTCGGAGGGTCGTTTCATTCGAACGTAATTCGCCATAAACTGCTTGGCCAAAAGATAAAGATACAGTGTGGTACCAGCGACTACAAAATACGAAGTCATCAAACGTGACGATTTACGGCGATTTGGTTATGCAATTTTATTAACGTAATTTTATGTAGCTGACGGAACTGCGATACTTGAAGTATTCGGTCTAAAAATTGAACGAGATTCGAATCAATTTGCTATTTTTGGATGAAAATTGAAGGAAACGATTAAAGATGAGGGTAAAAAGGGGCAAAAATTTCCAGTTAAAAAAACTTTTAAAAATTCTTGTACTCCTGACGTAGGTATCCGATTACACAAAGCTTCAGCAGGCACGAGTGAATGGTTATGGAAAAAATTTGATATTTACATTCGTAAACGTCTTTTCGCTGAGCACATCATTTTTAGCTCAAAGAATTCAAAATACTTACGAATTATACAAATCGCTTAAAAAATCTGTTTATCTGAAATATTTCTCTCATTGTCGACAAAACATCAAGCTATTCGATTTCTTTTTCTCAATTTCCACTGGAAAAATACATTAATTACATGATGTTTTTACAGGAAATAAACACATACAATGTGATTCAAAAGAACAAGGTGGGTGTAGAAATTCCTGTTCATCGAACGTCTACAAAGCTTTTTGAAATTCTCAAAGAAATATTTTAAATTCTCAACGTAAACTTTTCATCGAAAAATAGAAGGTTATTCATTGATAAGTCTTTGAAAATTTTCTATTTGTTTACATCCAGAAGGTATTTCAAAAGTTCGTTGAATCTTTGGAAATTTTCCATTCGCTTTTATTCGTCGTATTTCTCAAGTTCATTGGAAAATTCAATGAATTGACTATCTCAAATTTCAAGACATTCTTCGTTCTATTTATACCAGAAAAAAAAACGCCTACTAAGCAAGCCACGACATCGAAGAAAGAATGAAAATTAAAAAATTCCGCTTTCAAAATAATATTGATATTGTTTCCATCCGATCTAGGTACAGTGGGCGACGAAGATGGTATAAATTTTGTTGACATCGTTCAACGCCAACGCTATGAGAATTGCTTTTATGAGAAAATTTTCGTGCCAGAGATAATATAAAGTTGACAATTTATGACATGAGAAAAAAAGGTCATCATCTAGTGTATTCGACTTCGATACACGGAAACAATCAACAAGTTCATCTCCAGCATGTTTATAAGAAAATTTGCATTTTGCCTTATTTAATACGCCTACGTGTTTCCGTTGTCGTGTTATTGGCAGGGTACGAATATTTTCTGATATAATTTTTTTTAATGGATATCTAAGGAGACTTGTTCTCGTTATTCACACGAGTTCGTATTTAGGGGTTGGTCAAAGCACCGGGGGGAGGGGAGGAGGGGGCGTCAGACCACAAAAGTTGAGTCTATATTCGAATTCTACGCCCTCAAATTAGTTAGAATCGATATCCCACACGATATTTTCATTTCTCAACATACTTTTTCCCCAAAGTTATTGGGGTGGGGGGGCTAGAGAAGCACTGAAGGGTCAAATCCAAAAAATAAGCAAATATTCGAACGCAGCGCCCTCAAAAACCTAGCAAACCACAGGTCACACGTTATTTTTCATTTTTTTTTTGTATTTTGGCCCTATCAAAGAGGCTATACTGGGGGGGGGAGGGAGGTTCAGAGGGCTCGAACGAAAAAAACTATCAAAGTCTTAGAATTAGTGGTAATGGATGTGCTACATTACTTTTTGAACTTTTTTGAATTTTGGTCAAAATTGTGGACCCCTGTACCCCCAGGGGTCTAGAGGTCCCATCTTCAAAATTTGTTGGTTGAAAAAAATGTATAAAGTGTTACTCACTGTAATTTTTTTCAGATTTTTAAATGATGGCTTTCATTTTTTGTTTTCATCATGAAAGTTGAACTTTCACCACCAAAGTTCAACTTTGAGCTTTTCAAAATCTGATTACCGTTTTTGAATCTCCTATTATTTTTTTTTTGGATACCGCAAACAATTTTCTCTCAAGTACAACCTATCTCGAGATATGAGCCTTCAACGTTGAGTAACTTGAGTTAAAATTTATTCCAAGTTCCAAATTAAGTACCTCAGATTTTTTTAAATATGGGATCCAATTTTATAATTTTTCTAACTGCAAAATTTTTAAATGAAAATTTTCTTAAATTTTTCCAATTATTGAGTTGGAAAAATTTAAGAAAAACAAGGTTGAAATCTTTTAAAAAATTAGGGTAGGGAAAAAATTGAGGGAAAATAAACATTTTTGAGTTGGAAGGAATTTTGAGAAATTTTACAATTGGAAAAAATTTCACTAATTTCAGTAAGAAATTTTTTTTCACCTTGATGTATTTAAACGATTTTTTTCCAATAATTTTAAAACCTTTCTTCAAATTTCTTTCAACTTGAAAATTTTTCTAATTGAAAATTTTCTATAATTTTTTTAAACTTCGAATTTTTCAAAAAAAATTAACCTCATGTTTTTCAAAATTTATTTTTGCTCATTAATCAATTGGGGAAAAATTTTTAAATAATGAAAATTAAATTAAACCGTATAGTTAATTTGAATTGCTCTTGACGTCATTTGAAAGTTTCAGTTAAACTTATCTGAGTACTGAAATTAGTCATGCATTGTAAGGGGAGGAGTAAAACTAGGTCCATACGATTTTTGTGTTTGTGTTCTGATTGCCAAATTTTGATTGCTTTTATGTAACTAATAAAGGGAAGAATAATTTTTTTGACCAAAGTTTGCTTTTTGGGGAGGGAGGGGGGTCGAAAAATAAGGGTTTCGAGAACAATAAATCCGGACTTGAGAAAAAAAATTTAAAAATTTGTTTTGGCCTCGTCTGATATTAAATTTTACGGTGAATCGAATGGAACAAACCACAGATATTTCGAAAAAAAGTTACAGCCTAAACTTTCCTAAATTCTGTAGAAAAAATCCTCACTTTTTGTGCCTTGCTTACTAAAAAGTGACATTTCTGAGCGAACTGCGCGTCCTATGACAAAAATTATGAGAACCAAATTTGTAGAAAATAAAATTTCCTATCTGGTAAAAGTGGTTAGATGTTTCTGGGAGGTATAGTTTTTGATATATTTTCGAGTAAAGTTGAACATCAGTGGAGGCAATTTAAAAAAAATAGAAAAATAAATTTTTGAGTGCCAAAACTTCACTAATGTTCAATTTTTCTCAAAAATATCTTGAAAACTATGACTCCCAGAAAAATCTAATTACTTTTACCAGATAGGAAATTTTATTTTTTACAATTTTGGTTCTCATCATTTTTGTCGTAGAACGCTTCTTTCGCTCAGAAATCTCACTTTTTGGTAGGCAATGTACAAAAAATGAGGATTTTTTCCACAAAATTTAGGAAAGTTTAGGCTGTAATTTTTTTTCTAAATGAGATAGAGATCTGCGGTTTGTTCCATTCGATTCACCGTAAAATTTCCCATAAGAGTAGGCCTGAAAATTTTGAATTTTTTTTCTCAAGCTCGTGTTTATTGTTCTCGAACAACCGTATTTTTCGATCCCCCCCACCCTAAAGCAAACTTTGAACGCCACGAATAAGTATGTTGGTGTATTTCGATGTCTAGAATCAGAATTTAGGCATTAGAACTGAAACGCAGAGCAAACAATTCTTTTCTCGACTGGTGTTATTTACTCAACAATTTTTTACCAATTTTTCTCCATATTTCTTTACCCCATTTCAACTATACCGAGCAGATTTATAAATTTTATTACACTTCATGAAATTTCAATAGCTATAAAAAATCTGCTCAACGCCAGTAATTATCCCATAAATACTGCTACCCGACCATAGCCCTGTTCTTTACCCTTCGCTCGTTCGAAATTCTTATTTGTGACTTACCCTCGCCGATGTTTTTTTTCACTTCTATGTATCTGCAAATGATAAAATTATTCAAAATGGCGTCTCCGGGTAGAATCTCATGTTCGGCGATACGGTGGTATTATTTTTACGGACGTTAAATTGCGAGATGAGTGGTGTTTTTATTACATTTATTATACAATATTGTAATATTATATGGCTTTTCGTGATTTAAGAGCCTCCGGGGATAGGATTTTTTTCTTATTGTATTTTTCATAATGTGTTACGCGCGGTAGGTGTATTCGGAAAAAAAAAACTTATAATGTACCGGTTTTAAAAATCTCACGTCGTTATGACCGATCTATTCTGGGTATAAGCCTCGGTGAAAATCTGGACGATAAAATTTACACGTATGAAGCAGGCTAAAAAAACATTACCGGTGCTGAGGAGTGAGCCTGCGATGCCACCACGTCTAGCGACGACAAAGGTATAAAATTATAGCACTTAAGGGGGCTGCCACATTTTGCAATCGTTAGGTAAACGTTGACACGCGGTAATTTTACCCGGCTCAGCGAGACTGGAGAACATTGTTGAAGAATCACATAACGAAATACAAGACAAGCAGGGCGATGCGAGGTGTAATGTTTTCTATGTATATGCATCGTGTACATGTATAATATGTACCTAGCCGGAGATATACCTATACCTAGTACGTGCGGAAAGAAAGGCTGGTCGGAATAGTAGAGAGTAAAGTAATAAATGGAAGTTATTTAACGTCGTCGGTGTACCTACCGCTAATTACCAGGCAGCGTAATTGGCTACACTGTTTTCATATTTACTTTTAATTAAGAATCACGTCGCGCGACCATTTATATCAACGAATGGCTGTTAAAATTTTAACACGGTTCCATAAAGTTGGCTGCGCCCTGCACCTCATCGCCGTATCCTTTTTGATATAGTATATTTAACATTTAATCCGTTTCCCAAACGGTTTAGGGTATATGGTGTTAGTTAAAATTGCCATTTTACGTTTTTCAAATCGCCAACGACGAGATTTCGCGGATAGATTTGTCGAACGAGGGTATCATCCGAAACGATGGAGTTTGCTGGGGTTTTGGAGCGATTTTATTTAATTTTTTGATAATTTTTTTTTTTTTTTGGGGGGGGGGGTTGGTGTAATTGTAGAATCGCAAATGATCCGGCAACTTATTCCTAATGTGTTAATCTGTTTCGTTAATTTGCATAATAAGTACATGTAGTTCAGAATCCAAGTACGAAAAAGTTGAAAATTGTGTAATTTTCTGGGTGAGAAAAAATCAACGGATTACTCATGTGCATGGGTTCAATATTTAGGGAAATTATCATTTTGAATTTTTTGAGTGGCACAAAGAAGGGCCGAGCCTCAAAACCAGGTTATTTTTCAAAATGATTCCGGGAGGAGGGGGATTTGTTTCAAAATTTGCATTGATTATGTTCAAAAATGAAGTGAGGTAGTTAATTCAAATACTTATTATTTAGAAATTCAAAAATATGATTTACTTTTGATTTTTAGTGATGAACTTTCGACCCGAGGAATGATTTTAGGATTTTTCAGGGAGTCCTGGAATTAAAAATAATAATTACTATTTCAGGGCCCCTTTCTCTCAAAACCGCTAATATTTCCTCCCAGGTACAAAATTCAACTTATAGAAATCGAAATTCAGTCATATTTCCAGATTCTAACGAAGGACTCTCGACTCGAAGTAAAATTTTGAGCCAAAACAAAAATAAATCGAAAGTAAATTCATCATAAAAAACTTCTTATCCAAAATTTCAGGTGCAAAAGTTCGTTTCTCGAATTTTGACTAATTTTTGGAAATTTAGAATTACTTTATGACCTTGTAAAATATAAAAATTAGATTTAATGAACGAAAAAAGTTGAAATTTGGTATACTCTATTTTTGATCTTCCGAATCGATTGGAAGTAGTTTTGAGACGTTTCAGAGCCTCCAGAAAATTTTGAAATTTTCCAGCACTGAAAAAAGTCAATAAAGTCAATAAAAATAGTCCATACAAATTTTAGCACCTAAAAATGAGAATTGCCCATACTGATGACCCAACTGATCCATTGCAGGGTGTCCATTCTTTGGAAAACCGGGAAAAGTCAGGGAATTTTGGTGGTCTGGAAAAGTCAGGGAATTTTGGAATTTTCTCTGGAATTTTTCGAAAATCCAAAAAAAGGATAAATCATTTAGAAAAGTGTTTTTTTGTTTATTTTGTTATAAATTTTTCAAAAAATTTCGCCCTCGCTTCGCACAGGTCAAATTATTATATCTTTTATCTGATTTTTTTCATTCATAATTTATTCAAAATGTATGTCTTTTATTCATTAAATTATGAATTATTCAAAAAAAAATTCCCTCGCTCCGCGTTTTGAGCTTTCGTACGTAATTTTCCGGTATTTCTCATTATTTTGTGAAAATTTAGTGAACAGTGAAATTAGCATTATGTCGCGGTCTAAAAAATGAAAAAAAAAAAAAAAAAAATGGGAAAAGTCGACTCCCTCCAAAAATCATTCAGAGGTAGATCTAATTTCATAATTTGGCGTAATTTTTTGCTATTCAAAATTTTTAGCCAGGGAGTTGATTTTTTCGAAAATTTCTTTATGATGGACGGGTTTGTTCCTAGAATTTTTTATATCCATTTTTCTCCCATGTTTTTGAATAATGGTTTACAGCATTTATTGAGTAGTTTGAGTCGAAATATAATTTCAATTTTTTGATGTCATTATAAAAGGCAATTTCCATAGCAGTTTGTATGGCCAAGAGTATTTTTGAAGTTTTTAAACACATTTTTTGCATAGTCCCATGGAACTACACTCAATTTCTCATTATACACGCCATAAGGGTTTTGTAAAATCAAAAGAGGGGGAGGGGAGGTGTTTTTGGACTCGTTTTTTTTGTAAGGCACCATGGTATATGTGGGTCAAATTTCGTTCCTCAAACTCAAGAGGATTGGGCTCCAGAGCCAATAACAATTTTTTAGTCCCATGGTACACGTGTTTCTCCTAACTTTTTTTTTTTTTGTAAATTGTGCTTCAATCGCTTCAATATGGGTAATACGTGTTTTTAAGTGTCAAAGTATGTACGGATCATTTTTAAGTACCTATGGACTTTTTTTAGTGCTAGAAATTTCCAAAATTTTCTAGAGGCAACGAAACGTCTCGAAACCACTTTTTATAAATTCGAGTGACCAAATTTCAGTTTTTTCCCGGTGATTAGATCAGATTTCCATATTTTGCATGGCTATAGTGCAATTTTTAATTTTCAAAAATCTGCAAAAATCCGATAAATGAACTTCAGAATTTTAAATTTTAAATATAGGTAGAATTTTTTATTGTAATGTACTTTGTTTCGATCCCGAATTTCACCCTTTTTTCGATCTTCCAAATCGATTGGAAACGGCTTTGAGACGTTTTAGAGACTCCTGAAAATGTTGGAATTTTCCAGCCTTAGGGAAATTTCATAAAAATGGTCCATATGAACCTTATTACCTATAATCACGGATTACCCAAATTGATGACCTATTTGATCGATTAAAACACAATTTTATGAAATTCGTAACTTTCATTCCAAATCTATATTATTTTTGGCAGAAAATTTTCCTGGAAAAAATTTAAAAATATGTCAATAGCGTCCGCATCGAGGAAGGAAAAAAGCTGAAAGTTGGTAGATACCCTATTTTTGACCTCCCGAATCGATTGAAAGCGGTTTCAAGACGTTTCGTAGTCTTCAGAAAATTTTGAAATTTTACAGCACTGGAGAAAAGCCCATCCACACTGGTAACCTTAATACCCACCCTTAAATAATTGCAGTATTCGTAGTACAAATCAGCCCCATGTTTACCTATGGACATTTTTTTCTGTACTGTACACTACCAAAATTTTCTGCAGGCTTCAAAACGTCTCATAACCGATTTAAATCATTTTGAAAGATCAAAACTAGGGTATTCGCCAACTCTAAGCTTTTTACCTCAATACTGGTGCAGTCGACTTATTTTAAATTTTTTTCAAGAAAAATTTTTGCCGAAAAATATGGATTTGAACAGAAATTTCAGTTTTTTTCGTTGATTAGATTCAATTTTTATATTTTCCACAGTGATTAAGTAATATTTTGGAATTTCAAAAATTTGCCAAAATTCGAGAAATAAACTTCAGCTCTTGAAATTTTGAATATAGATTTTTTTTTTATGATGTACTTTCAATATATTTTTGTTTCGGCTCAAACTTTCACTTCGAGTTGGGATACCTTCCTGATTGACGTAGAAGGTTAAAATTTTTAGAATCTCAATAATTAAGGAAAATTAGAGACTTTCTAAATTTGAAAAAAAAAAATCCATCGTGTAATAACAAACACTTCAAATGCACTTTCACTTTTAAAAACACCATTTACCCCCTCCCCCTCCCCCAAAGTACACCTCATGAACATCTTTTTTGCTAATTTTAGTATCTCAAATAATTCGGCAACTTGTTCCCTAAACATTAACTTGTTTGCTGATTTCCATAATAACGAAGCAGACGTGAAAATTTATACGATTATGTCCTCGATGGCGGTTTGTATACGCCTTATGAAATCCTGCTATCCTCTTTGGTCTATATAAACGAATAAGAACACTTTTAACACGAAAATTATAATTAGCGTTTGTTTTAATCTACTCTGGAAAACTCATTCACCCTTTCGTTGCTGTAAAAATGCATCGACTATGTTTACTCTGCGAACATTTCGCCGGTCGGTTGCTCGGCTGGGTTGAAGAATGTAATTTCAAATGGCTCGATTATCGTTAACGGTTTCCATTTAGTAGTGCGAATTAATTAGCGATACGGTCGATTACATCGGAAATAGGCTCGCTTTGGACGTCGTTAACGAAAGCGACTAGAAAGAATTAAAGTTTTAAATTAGCCTTTTTTTTTCGGGTATACGGTAGCGAGCTCATCTCGCCACGATGTTATTATTTCTGCGATGTTTATCAAAATGACGTATAAAGAACCTTTGTTTTTAATGGTTCGAGTAGATGAAGGTGAAAGTCTGCGTGCTTGGTCGTCTGTTCGAGTCTCCGAGAAAACCACGTAATTGAATTTGGCCTGTTTTTAAGGTCATATTTGTACGTTTTTCGAGTTGGCAAATATTTTTCAAGAGGTTTGTTTGTATAATTCTTCCTCTTCAGATCCCGAACCTTGAAATCAACGGTATTACAATTTTATTGGTATCGGGACGGGTACGTCGTAAATTTTTCTTCGTCGTAACTGATCACCATAGGTATGCTTTTCCACGGTGCAAATTTTAATTACTATTTTCCTCCCCAAGATTCATTGAGCTGTGGAAGTCTACGACGAGGAGGAAAATTAATTCGTCGGCAATTGATTGCCATTGCGTTGTTAATTGCACTCGGTCGTCGTTATTTTCAGCTAGAAAAATATCCCAGCTTCTGGCTGCTCGCGTTCAAGCTATTGCTACCTACTCGCAGTATTGAATTTCACCCTGTTTTTTCTTCCCCCATCGTCCTTATACGTAGTTTAGGTGCTGGCGCGCGTTTTCCAATCTTGTTTTATTTGCGCGTGTTCTTTCTCTCAATGAACGGCAAATTAAAGTGTAATTATCAAATGGCGGCGTTTATTGATTGTTTCATCGTCGTGAGAAATGCTATTCATCCGGCGCACGTTTTTCCGAGCTCTTCTTTTGTGGCTGCACGGAGAGCGGTAGTTTTCTACAGCGGGAGCTCGAACGCGATTTTCGCTGTTGCGATTGGGAAATCGAGTTTTAATTTCGGTTCGGCTACGAGGTCTTTTTGTTGCCGAGATGCGGAGAAGGTGAGATGAAGGAGGGGTATTAATGGGATATCAGTGTTGAAGAAGGGAAAGAAACTGGGTAGGCGAATGCGGTTTTCTGTATCCAGGATTGGTGTTTTTTAAAGTGAAGATTTGGTGATTTTTTTGAAATGAGCTTCCGAAGATCTGATGAATGTGATTTAACTAGTCAATTCTGATCCTGATACCCTGGAAGTTTCAACTGATTTTAGCCAATTCTGGCCCTAATCCCTTGAAATTCTCAATTTAAATTAAAATTGGTTCCCGGACATTTACCTGAATCCGTTTCCCCGAATGACAAATCTCTTGATTTTTTTTTTTAAACCAAATCCTATCCCCGAATGCCTTTGCCATGGAACTGAAAATGTGTGAAAATTTTAATCATTTTTGCTACGAGAAACAATTAGATTGATTTTCCACCCACTCCGGAGTCTCTTGGATGGTTATGATTTTTTTTTTCAGCTATCTCAAATGATCCTTGAATTGGAGGATTAAAAAAAAATTTGTTTATTATTTCCTTCTACTGGTTGATCATGAAGATTACATAAAAATCATAAAATGATTCGTCAGTAAAATTTTTAGCTGAAAAAATGCATAATTCGGTTGATTTTGGAGAATTTTGTAGTTGGAAGTTTTAAAGCTGAGGGTCTCAATTCGGTTGAAAATTTAATCTATTTTGGAAATCGAAATTTGGCTGTATTTGGCAATCAGCGTAATTTACGAGAATTCTCAATGAAGTATCGTAATTTGTCGAAATTATTCGGTAAATTACCATAATTTGTCGAAATTCTTCGGTCAATTACCGTAATTTGTCGTAATTCTTCTGTCAATTACCGTAATTTACCGTAATTTGTCGTAATTCTTCGATAAATTACCCGCAATTCTTCGGTAAATCACCGTAATTTATCCTAATTTTTCGGTAAATTACCATAATAAATTGCCGTAATAAATTGCCGTAATTTGTCGAAATTCGTCGGTAAATTACCGTAATTTGTCGAAATTCCTCGGTAAATTGCCGTAATTTGTCGAAATTCTTCAGTAAATTACCGCAATCTGTCGTAATTCTTCGATAAATTACCCGCAATTCTTCGGTAAATCACCTTAATTTATCCTAATTCTTCGGTAAATCACCGTAATTCATCCTAATTCTTCGAATTCTTCGGTAAATTACCATAATTTGTCGAAATTCTTCAGTAAATTACCGTAATTTATCGTAATTTTTCGATGGATTACCGTAATTTACCGTAATTCTTCGGTGAATTACCGTAATTTATCGTAATTCTTTGGTAAATTGCCATAATTTGTCGAAATTCTTCGGTAAATTACCGTAATTTGTTAAAATTCTTCGGTAAATTACCATAATTTGGCGAAATTCTTCAGTAAATTACCGTAATTTATCGTAATTCTTCGGTAAATTACCGTAATTTGTCGAAATTCTTCGGTAAATTACCGTAATTTGTCGAAATTCTTCGGTAAATTACCGTAATTTGTCGAAATTCTTCGATAAATTACCCGCAATTCTTCGGTAAATTACCGTAATTTATCGTTAATTATCGGTAAATTACCGTAATTTATCGTTAATTATCGGTAAATTTCCGTAATTTGTCGTAACGTGGATAAAGGTCAAGAATTACGGTATAATTTTTTAAGTTCATTAGCACACAATATAAATTCATAAATAATATTTAATAAATTTAATTTTGGAAATTTTCGGGTGTTTGTAGGTATTTTGGGTACAAGGTTTTCTAATGGATTTGGGTAAAAAAATTCGGGGATTTGTCTTCCGAGAAAATGTATTTCGGGGGAATGGATTCGGTAAATGTCCGATAATCATAAAAATTTATAACCTGGAACAGAAAAAATGACCAATAACTTGAATAGAGAAAATCAAAACAAGCTACTATCTAAATGGAACAATAATTTCACCATGAGTGGTAAGTCGATCTATGATTTAATTCGTGATTTTTGGCTGATTGAATCAATTGTTTTTGACTGATTTTTCATTCATTAGCTCTCTAATTTTCGATTCCAATTCAAATCATATATTTCCAGCTCTATTACGATTTATAAAAATAGAGATGGGGAAGGGGGATGAACAGTTGAACACAAAAAACTGTGATTTTTTCGAAAATAACCATTTTAGGGCACCGTGGTTCACACCCTAGGCTTCATAGATGGCTAGAAAATTGTATGGCAGAGCCAGGGCCAGCGAGAGGAAATCCAGACCTGGCATAAAAAATTTTATGGACTCTCTTTTTTCAGACCATTTTTTAAGCTATCTGCATTACTTGGGTAAATTTTTCGTTTTTTCGTTTTTTGGGTCAAAATCGAATAAATATTCTGAAAATACGGAACATACTGTAGCCTGAGAAAAGCAAGGGTGAAAATTTTTGGTAAAATTTTTTTAAAAGCTGAAATTTTGGCCTAAATTTTGAATTATTTGCTTATTTTTCTTGTTATTTTACAAGTTTTTTTGAAGGCGTTTGCGAGCCCTTGATATTTTTGAAAAAAAAAATGCGGACCCAAATCATTCGCGATTCCGTAGTTAATTGGCGATACTTTATCGAAATTCCATTTCTCGACGTACTTTTTTGAGCACACCTCGAAAAAAAATTACGATTTAAATTTAATAAAACTTCGAAAAAAGTAAAAATTTAAAATTCGATATCAATAAGCTCATTTTCATCTCATCTCCCTTTCAAAAAAACTAAGCTCATTTCAATTTCCATACTCAATATTCTAAATATTCGCTGCAGTCGTTTCATTTCTGCTCCAAGGTCGCAGTACTTTACAAATCCGGCTATTTGAATAAATTCCGTATAAAAAGGCAAAAACCTTTCACCGTTGAAAAAATTTATAAATTTCGTTTAAATTTTCGTCCAAATTAGCTGATTTAAAATCACCCCAGAACGTTGAAAAAATCTCGAAAATTTTATTACATCGCTTCGCGTTTCAGACATGCGAGAGCACAAGAACAGTAAAAATTACGAAATTTTCATACCCAGAATAAAGAAAACGATGCGAAATAATAAAAATTAAAATAAGTACGGAAGAGTAAATAACCGTAACGGGGCTGCATTGAAATTTAAAAATAATTTCGCCTAAAAAACCACCCTCGTGCGATATTACGCTTGCACGTCGAAGGGAAAAAATTCCTGTGTGGGGCGGTAAAATTGCGCTGTGTTCCCCGCGAGTATATTTTTCGGCGACGATAACGATAAATTTTAATATTGAAACATTTTTATCCTAAATATCAACAATACCGCGAAATGGCGCCTTTATTTGAGCTTTATTAAAACACAAATTGCCGAGAACATTATTTTTTAGATTTTTACAAAGGCGAGAAGAGGGTGGCGGAAAGGCGCGAAAGCGGAGAAAAATATGTACAACTTCGCAACCGTCAGAGGTTTCCAGAAGGTATTCGCGTTTCCGATTTTTTTATTATCATTTTTTTCCCCCAGCGTAGCTTTTTTTTCGTTTTTACAATAGCACAAATATAAGAAATGCCATAATAAAGTAAACTATAAATTTCGCTCTCGCTCCGCGCTGCTTCTAAAAATGTCGGCTGGAAGCTACGGCGAAACAGCTGTTATTTTATGTTTTTACAGAGAAGAAAATTATGAAGCGAAAGTTTTAACATAATAAAATTCATTTCTTTTAGGACGCCGTCGTCGTTTTTCGCGTAGCACGCGAAAACCCCCAGCTCAGGTATAGGGTGTTTCGTAAAAAAATTCAATGCATATGTGAATATTTCCATAGCCTGAAAATTTTCCTCCAGGGTTTCTCGACCTTCGAATTAACGAAATATTTTCTCAATCGGTTTGCCTCATGCCTCTTTTGAGGTAGCTGAAAAAAGGTCTTCGGGGTTCGGCATGAATTTCAGCCAACGATGCGGGTCGTACAAATAGTAGCTTTGTATCGCTTGGTTGGCTTTTATTGTGGAATTTTTGCCTATATCTATGATGAATAATTAGCTGGGTATTTTTGATACACGTCGAAACCACGACGAAAGGAATTTTAATCATTTAGTACGTTAATTAGATTCGACTTGAATTCTCGACGATGTAAAATGTCGTGTTTCAGGCCTTTTCCCCGTCCCGTACCGATAAGGGCTTAAAAATTAAATTTCATCGTTCTACCGTCGTTATTATTAATCGAGTGAAAATTTATAACGAAAAATTCAATGAACATGTAATAAATATTATTTATTCGCTCGATAATTCCATTTACGTGAGTAAAAATAATTTTAAAAAAGCCAGCGAGCCACGATTGTGAAAAAAAAACCACCATTATAAGAAAAAAAAATCGACTAAAATCGCCTAATCGGGTAATTAGAACTCGAACGATATGTTTACCAACATTGGAATTATTATTTTCGCTTCGACGACAATTTTTTCCATTCGAATAATTGTTAAGTAATGGAAAAAATATTACAATTTGAGAGATTTTACGGTGTTTGAACAATGGTCGAATTTTTCAGGCGTATAATTTCGGGTGCTTTGGTTACTTTTGGTCGATTTTCGTAGCAGGTGAAATACATAAGTATTTCCCTGATTTATTGGAACACTCCGGCGTAGGTACTTGAATAAAGGTCGAGTGGATTTCATGGTCATACGGAGAGAATAGGTACCTGTTAATGACACTATTGTTTGGTAGTTTGGATGCGAAATTTGTCCACATGTGTGTCTTATTGTTCGTGCCTTCGTTTAATGACAATCCATTAATATGACGTTTAATGGATTCGAAACATACGCGGCTTGGTGTTCGCCGACAGTACCACGAGCTTGAAAGTTTAGATGAGAACATATGGTGCGTTTTGAAATTTGGAAGGGCAGTGGTTTTTCAAAAAGTTGGTAAAAATAAATTTCCAAGGGAGAAGTTTCCAAGGTGAATGAAAAAGTTCTACGATGAAATTGATTGTTTTTTAAATTCAAGGGGTAATAACCGAATAGATTTTTCAACGTGGTTTTATTAAGATTGTGTGATAATTTCTGAATATATTTTCCGCCTGAAAATCATAAAAAACCTAACTTTTCTTCATTTTTTCTCATGCTTTTGATTCGAAAATCACGATTTTGAGGATATTGGGGGCACTTTCGTGACCTGGGACCCATTTTTTTGAAAAATTCAGATTTTTTTACACGCTTGATTCACACACTACCCCTGTTTCAACTTTCAAATCGTCAGCTTCTATTTCCCACGGTTTTTTCAATTTTTGAAAAAATAAACAATAATTTTTCCCGCATTTTATGGCCTGGACAGACATTGATGACGCCAATGATTTTAAAGAGTTGAAATATTTATGGAAATATCAGTGGCGTGGCCAGAAATTTCTCATGGAGGGGGTCCGAACTTTCATAATTTTTTGAGAAATCTTGATTGAGTCCAACTCCCCCCTCCCCCAATAAATTTTATTTTCCTGTAGAAGCACTAAAATGTAATTTTGGAACAAACAGTTCCCATATCTAATTATTTTGACTTTAAAAATCAAAAATAATAACAAATCCAAGCAATGATGTCGGAAAATTTTTTAGGTGGGTACAAACTGAGTATGGAGACTTGGAATACCAGAAGGGGAGAAAAAAAGGGAGCCTTTTTCCGCATAGTCACCTGAAATAGTTCATATAATCATGATTTCGTTCATGCCCGAACGAAGAGAGGGCGAAGCTTTAATTTTCAATGCCCCAGGAAGGCATTTTTTCGCTTAAATTCTTGATCTCATGGGGGTCCGGACCCTCTGGAATACCTCTTGGCTACGCCACTGGTCAACAGTGCAGTGTATTATAGGCACAGAAAAAAAATTTTAGTCATCAAATTTCATCGACGGTCTCTGACGTGGGGAGGGGGTCTAACCTTCTCTCTCGCTACCTCTCTGGGAAATATTTAAAAAAAATCATGATTTTTTGTTCGGTATTGAAAAATTATGAGAAAAGAGACACTTTTAAAAGGTCCTGGAAAAATAGGATAGTATTTTTTTTGTGAAACATCCATACTTACTTAAACAATTTTTGGAAAAAAAATCAAAAATTCATTATTTGAACGATATTTTTTTTTTAAACAGTTAAATTTTAGGATCCTGTGGGGGAGGGGTAAAAGGAGAATGAGGGAATGAAATTTTCATTACGTCGTTTTGAGGTCTAGACACTACTTTTGTATTATCTCTCTCTCTCTAATCAATTTCCGAAAAATGTTGCCAAACGATCACCCCTGGCAAGTGATGCAGGAATTGTAATCAGTCAAGTTACAAAATATCGATTAAAAAATCAAATGTTTTGGGCTATAGACAATCCCTAATTAAACTCGGAAAAAATTGCACGTTTTTGGGATTGAAAAAATTTAATCCTTGAACTTATTACAATTTTGGAAAACTCCGTTGCTTTCATACAATTTAAAAATATTACTAGGTTTAATTTTTTACCATATTTTTTAAAATTTCAATTTGAAACATTTTTTGAAAAGAATTAAATTTTGAAAATATTTTCAAGAAAACTTGAACTTGAAAATTGCAAGTTGGAAAAAAGTTTTGGGTTGGGGAAAAATTGTGATAAAACCAAATTTGGAATGTTGGGAAAATTCTTGAAAATATAAGGGAAATTTATATATTTTACCTTGAAAAATTTCCAACTTGGAAAAATTGTTGCCAAGAATCTTCCCAAGTAACATGAATTTCACAAACTGTTCCCAATCTTTTAAAAAAATTCAAATTTCCAGCGTACTATTCTCAAGAATTTTTCCATATTTGATTTACTTATATCAAAATCTTGAAATTTTTTCGAGGCTCAAATTTTTATAATTTTTTTAATACTTTTGACAATATTGTAAACATTTTAATTTGAAAAAATCGTGAAGAAAATTTATTTGAACTTGAAAATTTTTTGAGAAAATATGATATTTTGGGGATGAAAAAAAACGTACTCAGTAAATTATCAGAATTTTTTAGGAAAATTTTTTAAAAGAAAAATAGGCCAATTCGGGAGAAAATAGAGCATCGGTAAAAATCTATGCGAAGATTGAGCTATTTCGTTGATGTTTGTCATGATTTCGAGTAGGTAGTTCCTTAGATTCTCACCCAAACTTATTAAAAAAAAAATCCTACGCCCTTTGAAGGTTTGAGTATTGATAATTATGTTATTCTTCGAAGTTGGATTCGAAAAATAAAAAATTATATCTACATATATAGCACCTCACTAGAAAAGTATCCCAAACAGCAGTAAAATTTTGGGCTAAAACAAAAGTTTATCGAAAGTACATCATAAACAGTATATTTCACAACGAGGGAGTCAAAAATTGTTTTTTCTCTAAGTTTTGAACTATATTTTTCCTTATCGTGAGAGAATAACGCGGATTTGATCATTCGAGCGATTCGCGAGAGGGATTCAAGTTGCGTTTTACTCCCTCAATAAGGAAAAAAAACTTTATACCTAAAATTTCAAATGCTAAAGTTCATTTCTCAAATTTTGATGAATTTTTTAAAATTCAAAATTACCAAGTGGTCCTCTAAAATAACAGACTTTGATCCAATCAACGAAAAAAAAAGGTAAAATTTGGTATAGGTACCGTACCAATTTCCGATCTCCCAAGACGAGTAAAAAGGTCTTGAGAAGTTTCAGAACCTCCTGAAAATTTTAGAATTTCCAAGCATTGAGAAAACTCTTATAAAAAATTAAAAATAGAATGAACTTTAGTACCTAACCTACCTAAAAATGCAGATTACCCAAATTGCTGGCCTATGTATTTGATTCATCGATGCATAATTTTCCAAAATTCGTATCTACAGGTTCAAATGCATATTTTTTGACTGAAAATTAGAAAAATTTGTTAGCGAAAATTTAATAATATTCCTTCAGTGTACGATCGAGAAAAAAAATCAAAAATCGGCAGACAATAAATTTTCGACCCCCCCCCCTCAATTTATTGGAAGAAATTTTGAGACATTTTGGAACTTCCGGGCGTATTTTTCTGTTTTTCCAAAAAAAATTCTGCCAAAACATCGATTTGAACCGACAGCTGCAAATTTTGGAAAATCATGCTTTAATCGATCGAATAAATCATCTGATCGTCATAGGTAATCAGCATTTCTGGATGCGAAAGATCATATAGACCATTTTTATGGCCTTTTTTTTCAGAGCTGAAAAATTCAAAAAAAAATTGTGACTTTGAATGGTCTGGAAACCACTTCAAATCGAATTTGGAGTTCAAAAATAGTTTGTATTCCAAATTTCAGTGTTTTTCATTGATTAGATCACATTTTGATGACTTTTGCAGTGGCATGGAGTAATTTTAAAATTTCAAAAATTCGTCAATATTCGAGAAATGAATTTAAACCTCTGAAATTTTGGATCTGTGATCCTTTTATGATATTCTTCGGATACATTTTTTTGTCTCAAAATTTTACTGCCATGTTCGTGAAAAAATTCTTATTATCGAATTCAGTGGTACAATTCTTGCAAAAATATCCTTCACGACACAAAATTTGGTCAAGGAAAAACTATCCATCGACAACGAAGGTACCAATTCGACCATTCTCGCAGCTTAGTCGTCAATTCGCCATTTTTTCTCTCTTTTTACCATCGATACAAAAGAAAAAATACACTTACGCGCATTAACCGACCGAAACTTTGCTCGACACCATAGAATCGTACACATATAGCACGACAGTACGGTATTTTCCAAATACTACGTATAACGCATTGTCATATCTACGTAGTAAAAATAACCGACTGTACGAAACGGAAGTCGAATCCAGCTGGGAGCCTAGCAATGGACCTGTTTCCGGCAACACCCGAAATGAAACCGTACGCTCGTATATCCTTAAAAGTTGCTCGAAAAAAAAGATAGAAATCGAGTTAAAGTTGGAATAGAAAATTTTTACCCGAAGTCTGCGTTAGATACTCAGATCTCGTACATTTCTTATCCGGAGCCAGACAGTTTCATTGCTGCGGGCTTGCTATGCCGTAGTATTGAAGTATACGCTATTAATGGGTCAAGTTTAGATGTTTGATGATTTGATAACGTTCAAACGTAGCGTTGGGTTGCGGAGGCACGACGATTTTGCCATAAAATAACAATAATATCGTGTATGGTTGACGAATTGCTGTATATTTATATATAATTCGCGATGGTTCTTACGTTTAAAGAGTCTATGTGACGAGACAAGCCGGCCTGAGAAATCCGCCAGACTTATAAAATATCAAATAAATTTAACATTTTATGTCTGGCAAAATTTTTGATTAAATTTTGAGTAGCGAAAATTGCCTGTTGAAAAATCACGAACAAAACAACCCCGAAGAGTTGGAATATAAAATTTACTCGTTTGAAAATGCTAAACTGCCAATACACCTACCAACTAGGTAGAAATTTTTTCCAGCTCGAGAAAATACAACACTCGAAGGAACCTATTTCAGTTAAAGTGTCAGTTTTAAATTTAACGCTGAACGGATATTTTCGCAAACGTAATTTTCCAAAATACCAGTTGAACGTGAATATTTTTTTTACCACGATCGCGAGTCGAGTAAACGGCGGAGACTTTTTTTTCTCTTTCGCAGGCTGCTCGTTGTCGTTGCATCGTTCGTTCGCTTTATATACTTATATCAGTTGTTCGTATCTGTTAAGTTGACAGAAGAAATCAAGCTTACAGATACGGGCGTAAAATGTATTTTAAACGTCGCTTTTCGCTGTCACCAGGTATAAAATAATCATAGAATCTGTTTTCTTCATTTATATCTGCGTTTCTTTGTCTGTACTCGAAGGTACGTTTATTGTATACTTAGTTTTTATGACTGGGGGCTCGGAGCTGGAAAAATTTCCAGGGTTTTGTTTCGTATACCGGTGTAATTTTTTTCTGCCGAAGAGTCTGCTGAGGTGGTGCGTTTGCTCGAGTCATTTTTCTGACGTTTTTGTTCTGTGTTTAGTTTGAATGTGATAGGTATGTAAATTTCAGTTGATGGGTTGATGGGGATGATAAAAATGAGAATGATACAATTTTTGACATATTTTGATACCAAGAATAAAGTTATCGAATTTTTATAAAATTTGAAATCTCTTGAAATGCCCAATTCTGATTAAAATGAGAGGGAGATTTTTGGAAAGATTGTAGGTACTTTGATCTCCATCTTATTTATATCATTATTCCGAATCTTATTCTTGACATTTCCAGTCCTTCAAGAGCTTACAGACTGATTTTGATTTTCTCCAGTATTACCTATTGAGTATCTCCAAGAAGTCTGAAAATGTCCTTGGATAACCAAAAGTCGAGTACCCTTCTCTTTTCAAGTGGTATAATAAAAAAATTAAATTATTAAATGAGCACGTAATATTTTCTCCTTTCATTCAGGGACGCTCGGGTGCCTCGAGCCCCCCCCCCCAAGCGCGGCAAGGAGATTTTTTTAACATAAAAATGTCAAAACAAAGTATGATTTTTAACAAAAATTTCTCCCTTGCTTCGTTTGGGCAATAAATTAGTAATTTTTCACTGATTTTTCATTCAAAAATTACTAATTTCTTAGTCAATGTCCCATTCATCAGAAAAAATTAGTAAATTTGACTAAAAAAAATCAACGAATCTCCCCATTTTTCAATTTTTCTTCGCTGAAATCTGTATTATTTGCCTACTGAAAATACCTCAACTACTCCAACCTCACTGAAATAACAGATACTTCATTTTTTCATTAAATTTCGACCCCTCCATTTTTTCTCAAAATCTGAGCCCCCCCCCTACCTACACGATTTCTGGGTGCGTTTATGTTTCATTCGATTCCTAGTTGGAGAAAAAAATCATGTTAATAAAATTGCCTAACCGTTTCGCCGTAAATACGCGATATATGCGTATTTTCGGCGAAATCGATAGGCAACTTAAATAACTCGTTTATCAACACCGTTTCGAATACTAATAGTTGGGAGGCAAACCCCAAAAAAACTGCATTTAATGAAAGAAGCGTGAATTTTGGTATGATGAATCTTGGGGCTGAAATAAAGGTTTTGAGACCGGGAGCCATCCGCACTCCCCTCCTCTTCGAGAGGGGTGGGGCTCGCAATTTTGAAAAAATTCCTAAAAATCGATTTTTTGTTAGAAATGAAATATCTTGATGTCTAATATTAGATATTGATCTGTAGATTTCATTTTCACCATCAAAATCATTTTTCCTCCCCCACCTTCCAGAGGGGGCACAACCCCCAAAATGTGGATTTTGTGGGAGTGAACACTCGAACCCGAAATTTTGTGAAAATATACTACGTAAGGTGTACAAATCACTGCCGTAGTCCGTTTTTCGATTCGCACCCCCTCCTGCCCCCTGTGGACCCTTAAAACTTGAAAAACGCTCAAAATTGTCGTTATAACGCCGAAATACGACAGGAATTGCGATCCAAAAGGTAATTCTTATTGGAAATATTTTTTCAAACCAAAACAGGATGTGAAAACGTTGGTTCCTCTAACCCCCTCCCCCCAGCGCGCTCCCTCAGAGCTCCCAACTACGAAAATTGTTTGCTGTTCAAAATCACATTGAAATTGAAATCTTATGACATTTGCTGTTCATTATTGATCGATACATTACGTTTGAATTGTTAGAATTGTCGCCTAACCCCTACCTCTTTGAGGGGGCAGATCCCTAAAATGTGGGGTCCCAAAAAAATGAAGGTCCAAGGCTGAAATTTGGTGAAGTTATGTTACATAGGGTACAGAAATGTTTTCCATATTACATTTCACCAAATTACTCCCCCCCCCTCATGGCGGCCCAAACTTAGAGATATTCTCTCCCCTATTGCTTGAACTTCTATTACGTCTGGAATTTTATGAAGCGATGTGGGCAACAAGTCAACAACGACGCTTATGAAAGGGGACAATTGTAGGATAGCGTTTCGATGCTGTCATAATTTTTTCTCTTGAAAAAAAAACAATTTGAAATGCGCTACTGATTAAAATTGTACAATTTTCTGAGGAATTCATCCATAGATCGAAAACATTCTGATAAACCTTTTAGCATAAGCGTTCCAAGGAGGGGGCTCAGGGAACTCGAGCTTTTTATACAAAAATGTGTAAAAAGTGCATTTTTTAACTCTTCAAACAGGATTTTTTAAAATTTTTGCTTTCCCGGTTTTTTGCAATTTTTGGCCCTTAGTTCAAAGAAATGGTCAAAATCAAATACACAGCAGAATTCTACATAAAAAAACCGTATATTTTAATAATTTTTTCAGGGTAGTCGCTCTTCGCTTATGTGGTGTTTCATACGATTGAAAACTTCGAATAGCCGAAAAAACAAGAAGGAGTGCACAAAAATTATTGACAAAATTATCATAACTACACTTCTACGAGATGTAACTTTGTGCCTAAGAACAAAAAATTTCCTTCTCTTCCGTTGAAATTGAAAAAAACTTGAAAATAATGCAATAAAATAACTCCAATAGTGAAGGGGGTAGGGGTCCAAAATTTTGTGAATTTTTTTTTCTAGTCAATATACATTAGAAGCCCAAACGTGCCTGAGGCCAAATTCACCCCTCATCCGGTCATACCCTTTTCTGAATAAGTATTCAGATTCTGTGGTGTGGTGAAGAAGGGTAAATGTGAAGTCCATGGATGGAATTTTCCCTACGTCGTTTTGGGGTCTATAGTCAAAAATTTCAAGCTATCCTTCTTCAATATTTGAAAAAAGTGTGCAAAACTATCACTCCTAATCTACCAATATTGGTTACGGTTTGGGCAATAATCACACATTATTGCATTATATTCAAATTTCCAGCTCAATCATCAAATATGAATGAATCTTTCATATCCTCGAGGATTCTAGACACAGTTTTAGTGGTGTTTCCAATTTAGGTAATATAATTTCTCATCTCCTATAAGCATAATTCCATTCCAACGATTAGTGCTTTTCCATATGCAAACGTCCAAAAAGCTCTCAAATTACAGGCCATCATCCAAACGTCATGGAAAACCCCCTCATCACACGCCCAATACATTACCATACTCTTACTTCCCGAATACAACATTTCCCGACGTAAATATTGACAAAACGTTGACACGGAAACAAAAAAAGGCAAAAATTAAAAAATAATGTAAATTATTAATTTCCCTCTCTTCAATTCAACTTTCCAGGTAAACTTTGCCCAACCCTTTGAAAAAAATTAACGACAAATATTGACACAATTTTAATAATAAAATGTAATCCGCGATCAAACTTTAGGACCCACGTAGAGACCACCTCTACAAAAAAAGCCGACTTCTGTACGTCACCATGCCTACGTCCGTATTTACTTAAGCTTCTAATTATTCAACCTGAAGCTCGGTTGTTGCATTTCACGCCATAAATCGCGACACAAAATATTATTCGCATGGGGAAAAAAACGCCAATGTGTGGATTTATTCGTCGTACCTCTAGTTCGGCTAAATTCCGCACGTCAAACATTATTCAACGTTCTCACCTTTGCTAAATACACTAAACAGGACAACCCACCGGTCGAATATAATTTTTTCCTCGTATGGCAGCTCTACAGGGAACTCCGACGGATTTTTTTCCCTCTCCGTAGTAGCTAATTTTTCGCTGTGAAAATTTTCGCGACATTATGTGCGTTCGATTATTTAGTGTGTTTAAATCGAAAACGATAATTCGTCGTATCGTTTCGCCAGATCGCATTTTTTCCTATTGATTTACTACCCAAGAGGGTCATGAATATTTACGACTTCATTAGAAATAAAGGACGACGCGAGCGCGGACGCAAAAGAATCGTTTACCTTGTTTGCGCGACGGCGGCGAAAATGGAAAATGATATAAATCGGACACTAGTTATAAGATTATGAAAATGAGGTTAAAACATGAATATAAATTCAAAACACGGTGATAAAGTACCAGTACCCGAGACCGAAAACGGGAAATTAAGTCTGAAATAACATTTTGGCAGAATTTCAAAGCAACGAGTAAGTTTCTGGCCAGCGTTTTACCCGAGTCAAGTATATTCAAAAGAGCTTTTATCGTGTTACCCGAGCCCAAGTCATTCTTACGTTACGCAGTAAACCATACGTAGCTGTAGGTCTAGGTAGAGGTACCTTCTACGTGTATGCAGCTCTTAAGGTGGAACCCAAACCGATTCTGTGGACTCGGAAAAACATATATATAAATGGAATAACAATACGGTTCGTATTCCTTCGGTCGTATCGTCGTCAGCTTATGCAATATGCAGTTCTATCTCCGCGAGACCGTAAATAATCCATACCTATGCGCTAATAATCAATTCTTGATTCGAATTCCGAATGCAGCAATAATTTGCAATCGCCAGCGATAATAAATTTCGCTCAATATTTACCTTGGTCCGATTGCACCGAAGCTTCTTCAGCTACTCGTTTTAATTGACGATCGAGTGCATTAAAATAATTAAAACACTTCGTTGAAAATTCGAGATCCTTGTGTCTTCTTCGAGCTGTATTCCGTCAGCGGATAGGGACGATGTTTGTCCATAATATATTACTTTTCCCTGGTCGGTATACTGAATAAACATGTATGTAATAAATACGAACCATGCAGAATATAGTACCCAAGTTAACGTGTTACGATCGTGTATTTTTATACAGTATGACACAGAAGTGCTGGTCACTTGAAACACTTCCCAATATCTCAGAACTGAACAGAGATACCAAGACGGTTCAAACGGCAATGTGTTCGTGGCGTCGAGGGCATTGAAGATCGATAATCAAACTTCCAGCCTGACCTTATAGGGTGTCCACAAATTGAGAAACCGGTTCGGGCCAAAAAAATGGGCTCCGTTTTTTTTTATTGAAATGAAGTCTCCGCACTGATGTGATTAAAATGTGATATATTTTTTTGAAACCGGTTCAGCAGTTTCGAACCAGTTGTCAGTAATATTCGAAAAAGTGGAGATCTGAAAAAAAGTTTCGAACAAAAGTTGTAGATAATTAAAAAACAACATTTTTTTGTTCTATAACTTTTTTCCCATCTTGCAATGGAAAGAAGTTGTATAATAGTTTGAGTATAATTTTTTGTTTTTCAAGCCATAACTCTTCTCCATTGCTAGATGAAAAAAAAATTACAGAACGTAAAATATTCACATTTTAATTCTTTACAACTTTTATTTCACACATTTCTTGATATACCGATCCAATTTTTTGAAACCGGGTAGTTGATTGATGTTTTTTCGTAAGTCGATAACCGGTTATCCAAAAGTGAAGATATCAAAAAAAAATTGAAACAAGAGTTGTAGAGAATTAAAAACTAAACATTTTACGTTCTGTAATTTTTTTTTTCATTTGGCAGAGAAGAGTTATGGCTTAAAAATAAAAATATATAATCGAGTCGTTTATACATATCATAACCAGTGATGGGAATACTGAAATGATATTAGTTTCAGTTTTCAGTTTTGGTTTTCAATTTTTTCATATTTTTACCCCTTTTGCATTTGCTGAAAGCTTATTATATATTTGAGGTGTTTTTTTTCTTTTTTAGAAAAAGTGACATCCTGGTCACAAAAATATTTCCTGAATTCTGAATTTGTATAAAATTATGTTTCAAATGTGCTATTAGTGACCTTTTTTGGATTTTTCATGCAAAATTGACCATTTTATTGTAAGAATTTGTAATTTGTTGTTGAAAAACACGTTCCATGTTAAAGTTTTGGAGTGAAAATTTTCAATAAAAAATTTACTCGAAAATATTTCGAAAACTATGCCACCCAGAAAAATCTAACTGCTTCTACCAGATAGGAAATTTTTTGTTGACATTTTTCAACTCTTTAAATTTTTTCTCCTAATTTTTTCCAATTTTATCAATTCTTTTCCTACTTGCATTTTTTCTGAGAATTTTCATTTTTTTTCACTTGAATTCAAAATAATTTTTCCAACCGAAGACTTTTCTTGATTTTTTTTTCAACTTTGAATTAATTTTTCTCATAAATTCTGAATTTCGTTTCCCACTTTCCCATCCAGAAGAAATCGATTTCATCTCATTCATTTATTTATATTGAAGATTTCTTTTGGGTGGGAAACAAAATTCAGAATTTATGAGAAAAATTAATTCAAAGTTGAAAAAAATTGGAAGAAAAAATTTTAATAAATGTCAACAAAAAATCAATATTTGGTAAAAATTTTAAAATTTTGAAAAAAATATTAAGATACGAAAAAAAATTGAAAAAAAATTTCACGATTAAAAATTGTCAATGAAAAAAATTTCTAGGTGGGAAAATTTTGAAGTAATGTGAAGTAAAATTTTTCCAGATTAACTCAAGTTGCAAATTTCCTTAAAACAGTTACAATTCGGAGTCGGATTTTGGGAATTGGGATGTTTTGAATTTTTATGTCACAAAATTACACATTTTGAAATCGATTAAAATGATTCGAAAATTACGAATCACAAACATTTTCCGGAATGTGATTCGAATCAAAATGAAAGGGATTCGGTACAACCCTGAAAGCAACCAAAATTTGGCAATCGGAACCCAGTCTCAAAAATCGTATTGGCCTGTGTAATAAAATTTAAAAAAAAAAACTGAAACTTGACTGAAAGTCATTTCAATTTCAGTTTGAGTTTTCAGTTTTCATCATTTAAGTTTCAGTTTCTCATCACAGACCATAACTTCTTTCCATTGCAGAATGAAAAAAAAATTGCAGAATGTAAAATGTTCGGTCTTTAATTCTGTACAACTCTAGTGCCGAACTTTTTTCCATATCTCCACTTTTTGATAACCAGTTATCGACTGGTAAAAAAAAAAATCGCAGAAATTATCGGTTTCAAAAAGTTGGAGATAACAAAAAAAAGTGCGAAACAAAAGTTGTAGAGAATTAAAAACTGGATATTTTACGTTCTGTAATTTTATTTTTTTTCATCTAGCAATGGAGAAGAGTTATGGCTTGAAAAACAAAAAATTATACTCAATTTCTTTCTATTGCCTGATGAAAAAAAAATTATGGATCAAAAAATGTTTGTTTCTTGATTCTCTAAAACTTTTGTTTCAAACTTTTTTTCATGTCACCACTTTTTTAGATATTATCGACTAACTGCTGAACCGGTTTCAAAAAACATATCACATTTTAATCGCGTCAGTGTGTGGACTTTATTTAAATAAAAAATCAGACCCCTATTTTTTTGTCTTGTAAATATGTAAAAATACACTCCACCTTATGCCTTTTTAAATCCGTTCGTTATTTAATTCGTTTCAAACTCATTAAACTGATCGCGACGTCCATCGGTCTCTGAATTTGTGGACACCCTGTAGGTCGAGCTGAAAGTTTAATTATCGATATTCAATATCCTCGATGCCAGGAACACATCGCCGTTTGAAGCGTTTTGGTATCTCTTTTCAGTTCTGAGATATTGAGAAGTGTTTCAAGTGACCAAGACTTCTGTGTCATACTGTACAATATGTACTAGATCTTCGTATGTATTTGGTACATTACATACCGAAAACTATTCCGGGCTGCCCTACCTCCTCGTCCGTTTTGATAGTTTTTCGCACATCCTTCCTCTTCCCCCACCCCATAAATACAGTAAATGATACCGTTTCAGTTTACAGTTCCCTTCTGGTGTTTTTTTAAAGGCAGATCCGAGAACTCGTACTCTAATTTCACTCAATACATCAACCGCGCAATTAGAATGAAAAAGCTTTGGTGTTAACGCGAGAAAAACCTCGTAGTAATCATTCGTAAATTTACGTTAAGTGACCTTTCCGCCTCCGACCTTGGTAATAATTCGTCGACGTCAAGGTGTAAGCGAAGTAGAAAAAAACGAGCTTTTCGCGCGTTTTTTGTTTCCCCAACGATGTCTCGGTTTACGGCGGCGAGGATTTGTGGAGATAATGTAATGTGTCTTTGGAGCGAATTTTCGCGATGACGTAGTAAAAATAAAGAAAAGGGTGAGATTAGTGAGAAAACGAAGATATTCCAAACATAATGAGGAAAAGAATTTGAAAGTGTGTGGAGTTAGATTTTTTCCATTCCTGCGAATCTTGATATTCTTATTTCATCAGTGATCCAAAACTAAAAAACAAATTTTTAAAGAATATTGAAATTTTAAAAAAATTAATAATAATGATACATTTAAAATTTTAGTTTTATTTTTTACAATTTTCGTGAAAAATTTTCAAAAAATTTGTACAATTGAAAGTTTAAGCTGAACATTTTTTAATGTTGATTTTTTTCAAATTTTAGGTACGAGTATGAATAATTTTACCATCGAGTGATTTGAAAATTCACATCAATTTTTAATAGGCAAATTTGAGATATTTGAAAATTTGATTTTTAATTTTTAAATTTTATGAAAAATTTAACACGGTTGAAAAAAAATTCTATCACTCAAAATTTTACAAAAATAATTTCAAATAGAAACTTCAGATTGGAAAATTAAATTCGAAGATTTTACAAATGCTGAGGCCAAGTTTTTTCTTTCATTTTGCCAGATATAATCATGGGTATATTTTGTTGAATTAGAAAACCGAGGGGGGGGGGGGGAGGAATCTGATCATTTAAAATCGAATTTTCAATATAAGTTTTCAAACACTTTTTTATGACTACTGTAAACCAGCAGCTTGCCAGCTTTGTCTTTCACCTATTTCTCTACAATATGGAAAATTGATTGTTTAAAATATGCAATTCAATATTTTTTGAATAAATGATTTTTAAAATACATTGATATGTAAACATCAAGGGAAAATAATATTTATTGTTCGAACACTACTAATTCATTTCGTTTTTTTTTTTTGTTCCAGGTGAGTTACCAATGCAGAATTTTTATCATTAGAATAGAAACGTGTGAATGAGTAAGTCATTTTTTATGATTCTTGGAAAAAAAATTCTTTTTCAATTTTTAAAATTTTTTTGAGGTCAAACTACAAGATTTTGTTGCCAATTTTGCAAACGAATTTTTGATTAGGTACTTAATATTTTAACAATAATTTATCTAGTTGTACCTACTTGGGTGATTTTATTTTTTATTATCTGACAAAATTACAGAAAAGTCAAATCAAGTTGTCTTGATTAGGTATCAGTGTTCAGTTAATCCAAATATTTGCTTGGCAGTTTTGAAAATTAGAAAATATTGTTATTAGTTATCACATTCATTTCACTGGAACTTTCAAAATTAGAATAAGTATTTAATATTTTTCAAACACATCCATGATTTTGAAGCATCTTCATCAAGAAATAATCATCTTAAATTATTTAAGACTGTGTGGAGTTTTTCAAAATTATTTGAAAATATGTACTTATTCATGAATATTTTAAATATAGTCCGAAATGATTTCAGGAAATTTGTATTGCAATGTAAAATTTGAAGGTATTGCGTAAAAAATGTTTTCCATTTGATTGGTGATTTTATGTCTTTTTATTGTTGAGGGATGGGGAGAGGGGACTGAAAAATGTTCTTTACCTCTTCACATCAAAACATTCTGAAAATGTAAAAATTATGGAAAACATGGAAAATCGAAGAGAAAAGCTTATTTAATTTCAACGAACATCGATCGTAGAAAAAGACTTTTCTAAAAATTTATTAAAATTCAATAAAATATTGTGTGACACATTCAATTTTGAAAATTTTACTTTTTGTTGATTTTTTTTTTTTAAATAACACGAGTACCTAATAGTTGCCCAATTATTATTGTAAAAATTATTAAAAATGTAAGAAATGCTGAATTTTCGTGAAAATCGTCGAAAAATGTTGAAACGTCGAATTGTTACCTACCAAAATTATTAAAATATCTAAAATTCAATTTTTCTTTTATATATTGGTCTATATGAACAATTTTGATCCTGTTTTGAGATTATAATGAATTTTTAAACAATTTTTCGATTCTGAAGACGATTTTCACAATATTTCACAGGTCGACGTTTTTAAGCTTTTGAAATGCTGTTAGGAGTTCAATGGATGATTTCCATAGTATTTTTCGTGCTGATCGCGAAAAAAGTATGTAGTGTAAAAATTCCATCACCCAAGGATTTTTCACAATTGAACGTGTCACAGCCAAAAAGGACATATATGAAACAATGGCGTTTTTGGGAAATCGCGATTGAAGTTTGAGTATACTTTTTTTAATACTAAATTAAGGAATTGAGCTGGGAAAAAAATTTTACCTTAAAATTTCATCTTTTTGCTACAAGAAAACAGCTCGTCCATCATTCGATATCTTTTTTTTTCTATATTGAAAACAAAAGGTTGAGTTATATGTCCTTTTTGTTGTGACAAAATTTCATTTCGACCCTTCTACGTTTGATGACGTATAATTTTTCCGGAAGTGAAAATTTAAAAAAAATCTTCATACGAAAGTAGAAGAGAATGAAAAAAGGAACATTTTCGTGAAAAAAATTTCCAATTATCTCTTCAGGGAGCAGATATATCGCACTTTGAAAAATGACAACTTTTTTTCATTTTCTTGGTTACAAAAAAATGCTAAAAATACATTTTGGACGAATTCTATTATTTTTTCAAATTTATGATGAAAACTTAACTAAAAAAACACTTCATTAAAATTTTAAAATTTTACAATTACATATCTGCACAGTGAAAAAATTAAACATTACGCAAATTCCCGAAAATCAAGAAATTGCGAACTTCGCATTTTAAAAACGCCATAACTCTTTGAGGAAAATAAATCGGAGGGTGGGAGGGGGATCATTGGATGGAGAAAAAAAACTTCAGAGAATACGAATCGCTTGTCGCATCAAAAAGGACATAATGCTGAGTTATGCCCTTTTTGTTGTGACACATTCAATTTGAATTGTTTGCTAAACATTTCTTTTACAATTTTTGATAACTTTTGACACTCAAAGTCAATTTTTTGAACAAAGTAAGGGTTCAACGAAAAAAATGAATAGAACATAAATTATAGAGCGTGAACTTCTCTTTGTGTAAAGTTCAGTTTGTTTTCTCATAGGAGACTTAGTCTTCGAGAAATTTTAGTCGAAAGTTCAAAGTTCAACCTCAAAAAGTAAGCCTCCTAAGAAAAAACTAATTCAACTTTACAAAAAGAAAATTTTAAGCTCTACAAGTTATGCTCTATTCATTTTTTTCGTTGAACCCTTCCTTTGCTCAGAAAATTGAATTTAAGTATCAAAAGTCATCAAAAATTGTGAAAAAAAGTTCAACAAAAAATTCAAATGGTGAAAAATCCTCCGATGATGGAATTTTTTCACCACTTTTCTCGTAATCAGCGCAAAAAAATACTATAAAAATCACCAATTAAACTTCAAACAGCATTTTTCATGTTGACCTATGTAATTTAAATGACTTTTGCGAATTTTAACGATAATTTATGTAATTTAAATGTATTTCTGATCGAGTTTATCTAGTTTTCTGAATTTTCACACAAATTAAGACCAATTTTACAACATTTCAGAGATGTTGACGAATTCAAATAAAATTCAACATACCGTTTTTTAAAAATTTCTTTATGATTTAATCATTTTTCACGTCAGGTTGAATTATTTTTTGAACATTTCGTGAATGTTGACGCTGCTTTAATAGTTCCTGTCGATAGATATTTAAATTTTTTAAACAATTTTTATAATATTTTTAAGAAGTTGTATTGTATTCTAACAATCTTTAGTGTAAAATAGAATATTCCCAATGGTTTGAAAAAATTTCCTAAAAATAATTTGAAATTAATTTCATAAATCCAGATGAATTTCACAATTCAATGTTACTTTCCACGTTTGGATATTTGAAAAGTCTTCAAATATTATTTATGAAAATTATTTTCTGTAATAATAAGTATATTTTATGGTTGTAAGCTGAGCTTGAATTTCTCCTTTAATTTTTTCTAGACACTTTTTTCTCATGTTCTTGACTCCCTGTCTCCACACCTCCACCTCAGCAAAAATCAAGACTTGCGTATATTTCGACCTTGACTTTTATTCCTAGAAATATCTCTTTGACCCATTTCCACTCGTATTCGTCAAATTTCAGCTTCCTTCGCTCCAGCCTACAAAAAAATCGAAAAAACTCCCGTCTGGTAAAACAATATTACCCCGAATAAGCAAACACCGAAATAAAATCGTTCAAACTCCTCACCCACACCATCGGCATTTTCACATCAAAAAAATTTCGTTGTCTCGCTGACTCGAAAATTTTTGTTTACTTCGCGTCGTTAAAATTTGGTTGGCACGACACGAGAGAAATATTTAACGCTTGCGCTGTGTTTTTTCCTCCATTTATCAGCGTATACGAGGATTATAGGGCGAAGGACCAAGGGAGAAAAATTTCGCTCCGCTGTACTTCTTATATTATACCCCGATACATAGTTTCCAACAGCTAGAGAACAATAATGCAAACTTGTATGCGCGTTCCTTAGGGGAATATTTTGTTATACATTTTGCGAAACGTTGAAAGCCTTATGTATTTTTTTTAGTGTTTTCTTTTTTTTTCGTGTGTTTGGTTCAAAAGTTTATACGCGAAAAAATCCGATATTTTGTCGGCAAATTGAGCATGCGGAAAAATAGTGTTTTTCTTAAACGGGTAAATGACACGTACTTTATTTTACAATTTTTTTTTCTCCTTTTGTGTATTATTATAATGGTACTTTATAGTCTCGTCGACGTATACCTAAATATCAGTTTCGATGGATAATGATAATGACGATGGTACGACACACGTGGTATTTTTTATTGGCTCGACGTTGCGAAATTTAATGGAGCTTTTATTTTTTACGAGTTCGATGAATCGGAATTCTCCAAGACCACGTGTTGAATTCGGTTTTGATTTCGAATTGCCATACTGCATCCTTACGCCCGACCGATGAAATATATTTTACGAGCTAATTAGCCAGCAAAAAGGCGAAGATTATTGTTATTTTTAGGGGTTTATTGCTCCCCGGAGATGTATTACGAGGTTTCGCGCGAATATCTATTCGTATATTTGGCGAAAAAAGGAAAAATTTACCCCTCCTCGTCTCTGCCCCCCTCGTATACCGCCTTTCGAAGCATTGAACCGATCCTACGATACATTTGTTCGAAATACCCAACTATACCATATCCACAGCATCAAATGAAATTGAAAATCGTTTCGCCACATTTTCGCAATTCGCTGTATCTCGTATTCGCGATTTATATAATTTTCTAGCTTGTCAGAACGATGAAAATTCAATCGAGGTTTTTTTCTTCGGTATTCGATGAACCCTCCAGCGTCGCTGATAAAATGAAGATAAATGCTGGCAACTTTTTAATTTACTTTTTACTGTTTTTTCGATTAATTGCGACGAAATTTCTTCACGACGTTTGAAATTTATTCGGTCGAACTTTTCCAACGTGAATACGAGCGAGAAAAGAAATAGCTGGTTCGAACCGATACGATGTGGTCAAGTTTGATTATAGGATGAAAATACCCTTTTCGTGTACTTTTCTGCTTATTGTTCTCGTGTGTAAATTTTCTTAGATCGCGTTAATTATACGCGAGGACAGCGAACTGATTTTCGTCGAAAGGATCTTTGATAAATTACGAACGAAATACCCCGGTACCTATTTTTCTTCCATGTAATGTCTGTAGATGTTTATTTTGAGCTAAGATATCCGCGTATATTTATTTAGCTCTAAGCCAAGACTATATTCGGTATATCTAGTTCGTGTCTGTACACACCGGAGTCTGCGTGAAATAACATTTTTCTCGAATTTTTACCCTCTTTTGGTACCTTTCGCTCGTGTAAATTTCCGCTTCTGGTCGTTATAAAGAAAATGCAGCGGCGACGATATTAAGAAAAACTATCTAGGTATTACCAGCTTTCTTCGCCTTGTTTTGTGTACATTGGTGGAGTATACTTACGAGGTCGATGTTTTTACGTAAAGAGCTAATTTCGCGCCGGTATACCGGTCGCGATGCATGAGCGGTATTGCATTCGTTCTTTATTCCCCTGCGGCTCCAACTCAGCGTAACGTTTACTTTATTGCTGTGTTTTTGCGCGAATTCGGTCGGAGGTTTGCCAAGATTGAAAAATGACGTAATTGGTAATCGACGGCAAAATATGGGACTTTAAGGTCGATTTTGATTGGTGTTGGGGAAACAGTGAAAGAAGAAATTGAGTAAAGAAGGAGGTAGAAAAGTAATGAGAATTCGAACTCGTCCATTACTAAAGGATAAGAGTAGGTCATGGCTCGGGAGAAATACAGAGAACAGAGATGGATTTTCTCGATGGGATTTGCAAGTTTTCTGGAGCTTGTGTGGTGAGAGTTTTTCGACGTGTTTGTTCTTTTCTTATCGTGTGTTATGGGATGAAAAAAAGTCATCGATGAGAGAAAAAAGCCCGAATAATTTTTTTTGTCATTTGATATTTTTTCGATAATGATTTAAAATGGCGGGAAGCACGGACCGGCAACGCAGCAGTAGTAGTCCTATTTTAGCGTTGCGTTATATGGCGCGCGCGATATTTTTCCTTATATCTCAAAATTTTGAGTGAGCACATAGGTGTTTGAGACATGAAAAATTATCTACTTTTCACGGGCTACAACTTGGTTTTTGTTCCAAAGCTCTATCCTCACCTGATCAAAAGTTATAAAAGTTTGAAACTCAAAAAATTTCATGTTCGACTTTTCAAATTGAAATTACTCAAAATTTTGAGTGAGCACATAGGTGTTTGAGACATGAAAAATGATCTACTCTTCACTGGCTACAATCACGTTTTTGTCCCAAAGCTCTAGCTCAAACCGATCAAAAGTTGCGAAAGCTCGAACTTTGAGCTTTTACAATTTTTGATCGGTTTGAGCTAGAGCTTTGGGACAAAAACGTGGTTGTAGCCAGTGAAGAGTAGATCATTTTCCATGCCTCAAACACCTATGTGCTCACTCAAAATTTTGAGTAATTTCAATTTGAAAAGTCGAACATGAAATTTTTTAAGCTTCAAACTTTTATAACTTTTGATCGGTTGAGGATAGAGCTTTGGAACAAAAACCACGTTGTAGCCCGTGAAAAGTAGATAATTTTTCATGTCTCAAACACCTATGTGCTCACTCAAAATTTTGAGATATAAGGAAAAATATCGCGCGCGCCATATAACGCAACGCTAAAATAGGACCACTAGTCGCGATTTTTGCGATGTTGCCGGTTCATGCTTCCCGGCTGTATCATATAGAGGGTAATGAAATGGCACAATGTCTTATCACTTGAAACTGTTTGAAATGAGCATCGTGAGAGTCGTAGAATTAATTTTGAAAAGTTCATCATAATAAGTTGAATAATTTTGGAAATTGTTGAAAATGTTGCAAAAAATTATAAAATTTTCATTGCAGCTTTTCTAATCACTTAATTTAGATTTGATATAGTTTTACTATTACTACTTAATGTACCTATTTGTAAAAGTCGTCGAAATTTATGCATTAAAATCGTTTAAATATGAAGAAAATTTACTGAATCGAAAATCCATTGGAGGATGAAGTTATTGGAGGAGCTTTTCTGCTCTGTGTGAAGACTAAATTACAGTTTTGGTTGAGAAAATAGGATTGAAGTGAAATTAATTTCGAAAGTTTTTTGGGAAAATGTTCGTATTGAATGTATCTTCAGATCTTCAGCCAAAAATACCGATTTCTGTCGGAAATTACTATCTTAAATTGAATCAGTGAAAATTCACTGATGACGTAGCCAGAATTGAGTCACTGCAGAAATCAATGAAAAACTACTGATTCAATTTGTAAATTTTCAATTTTAAATCTGTAATTTTTTCCAATATTGATTCAATCAGTAAATGTAAATTTTTACTGATTTATTTCAGTAGTTATTGAAAAATTACCGATTAAAAAAAAATAGAAATTCACTAACTGAATCAGTAGTTTTTCACTAATTGGCGGTGAAATTTCACTGATTCTTTAGTAACCTAATTCTGACTTCTTCAGTAAATTTTCACTGATTCAAATTAAGAAAATATGGATTTTAATTTCTTCCAGCTTCATATTTCAAGAAAACACAATTTGAAAAATCCATGCGATCTTATGGAATTTCGAAATAGCATGAAAGTTCTTGAAAAATTAACATGTTTTTTTCTTTCACTGTCAATCTGTCAAAATATATCTGCAAGATGTCCAAGTGATTTCGAAAGATTTTGATATAGTTTTTTTGATGTCTCTTGTTCGAATATTTTTTGATTTTTTTTTCAGAATATTAATACAATAATGTAGGTAAATGTACTTACCTACATATACTTAATTTGAAAATTTCGAAATTATTTTAAAATTTTCCAGAAATTGCTACCTACCAACTTGATGCATCTGAGTGAAGTAATATTAATAGAATATCATGAATTGTTTTGCTCAAATATTTTATAAAAATTTAGGACATTGAAAATGTGTATTTTTAAAATTCTCTTGAACTTCTGCATTGTTTTCCAAGATTTTATAGGTGTGTATTTTGACAGTTTCAACAATCTCATAATCAACTATGTGGTTATTTTTTTTTAGCAATTTTTAATAATTTTTGCAACTTTTGAAAAAAAGAAAAACATTTTCCTCCTAAACTTTCTAGTCTTGTTTTATTATATTTTGTTTTTTTCTGTGCGATAGAAGTCACGAATTTGCAAAAAATGTTATAAAATTGTGGGGTTTCTGAAATCTTTGTTACTTCTCTCCCCCCCAAAAAAAATTCTTATTAGGTATTTTGGATAATATTCCATATTCTGAAGGTATTATTGATTTTAAAATTTTTTGATTGGATTTTGAAAAGGTCAAGTACCTTTAAATTTTTCAACACAGATGACTTTTTTTCCATTTTATGACTCAGGCATCATAGCGTGGTTACTTTTTAGTAACTTTGTTACTTTTTTCGAGAAAAGTTACTTTTGGTTACTATTTCCACTTCAAAAGTTACTTTGGTTACTTTTTACCTCTAAAAGTTACTTTTTTCCAAAATTTCTCAAAAAATTTACCTTTTTTTCACAATTTTTCTCTAAAAATAGATTTTTTCAAGCGTAAAGTGTCTGATTAGTTTCGGTTTATAGTCTAGTTTTGGAGACTTTTTTGTTTCAAAAAATTTCGCCCTCGCTCCGCTCGGGCAGTACATTGATACCTCTGTTTCTTGAATACACTATCATTCCACAAATTTGAATCAGTCAAAATTGGTGTATTTTCATTCTCTTGGTTAAGTATAGTGAAATAATTTTCATCAAAAACTAGAGATTTTCACCCATATTTCAGTCAAAACTCCAATCAATTTCCAATTTGTCAAATAAAAATCAGTAATTTTGATTAATATTTCAATGAAAAATCACTGATTTTCATATAAATTTACAGGGTAGGTAGGCTAGATACTCACTTTTTTTTACTGAATTTTGACACACCCTCATTTTTTTCAAATTCTTCCCCGCCCTTGCATAATGTCTGATTAAGTCCCGGAGTCGAGCAGATTCAATCCAAGCTCAATAAAAAAATGAAATTTTACCTCAAAAGTGTTCAGAGAAGTGCATTTTATTACTTTTCAAAAATAATTTTTCTTATTTCTTACATTAGAATATAACTTTCTAAATCTACATCAATCAAGTTTTATAAAAACTCTGCCTTTTTGAACCAATAAAATAATTTTCATTGATATTGCAGTCAAAAGTCGTTGATTTCCTAGTCGATTTTCAATTAACCAGAAAAAAATCAGTAATTTTGACTGAACGATCAATGCGAATCACTGATTTTCATTTATATTCATCTCACTGATTCAGATTTAGAGAATTCTTGCAATTTTTCAGTTTTTCTTCGCTTTTATCTGTATTACATTTTTTCATCTGTCCACTGAAATTAACCTGACTTTACGAGCACTACTGTAAAAATATATTTTGAAGTTTGTTACGAATTTTTACCCCCCCCCCACCCCATTTTTCTCCAATTCTCAGCCCCTCCCTTACATAATTTCTGGGAGCGCTTATAAGTTATAATAATTGCATTAAGTACATACATGTTTTTTTTTTTTTTTTTTTACAAATTTTACCATTAAAAATTGAGTTTATAGTTACTTTTTGGTAATACATTGGTTAATCTTTTTCCCAAATTTGGTTACTAAAGTTACTTTTTTCCCACCAAATTTCACTATGATGCCTGTATGACTCGAAACAGAAAATTTCCCAAATTTTCAAAATTGAATTCTATTATCTCAGCAAATACTCTCCAATTCGAGCCTTATTTTTCTAATTAGAAATGGAATAAGTATTTCCACGCAGAATTTGTCAACTTGAAGCACAATCGTAGGAACCTACATTTGGGGAAAGAAAAATCTCGAAATGACTTATTTTCTTGGGTAGGTAAATGAAAAATGAAAGGTACCATATGAAAAAAAAATTCTAGGGTGATAATTTATTGACTCAGGGAAAATTGTTAGGCATGAAGAGGTCTGATCATATCCCATCAGGCATGAGCAAGTCAATAAAAATAAGGGTTTCGAACATATATTCACTGTTATAAGCCACACCTGCTCATCTTGCATGATCAATCTATCAGACATAATCATAATAACAGACCTGTCCGTGCCTGAAAATTTTTCCCTTGGGAGACAATTCTTCAAAAATTCGTCACCAGTTTCTACATCATCTTATAAAATACTCAGGCCTGAATGAAAATTATTATTTTGCATCAATGAGTAATTTTGATAGGATTTTTTGCACTGACCACGAGAGAAGTAGTGAAAAAAATTCAGCACCTCAAGTTTTTTCACAATTTCAATTTTTTGTTGTAATTTTTCCCCATTATTTGATGACTTTTGACACTTGAAGTCAATTTTTTGGACAAAGGAATGCCCCTGCGAAAAAAAAAATGAATGGATAATAAATTTTAGAGCGTTGAATTTTTCTCCGTAGAGTTCGATTAGCTTATTTCTAAAAAGCATAGCTTTCGATGCATTTCAGCCGAAAATTTCAAAGTTGAACTTTCATCTATTACTGAAAATATTCCAAAAAATAATCCTCGTAAAAAAAGTAAGCAAAATCTACGTTCTACAATTACTCGAACTCAGCCCTAAAAGTTAGGTTGGAATAGCCTATCAAACTTAACTACGCAGGATAAAATTGTTGAATTGACGATCTGTGATAAAGTTGAAAATGTGATTCATCACAAAAAAAAATATATTTTTAGAAAAATCAAGCCTCCGAAAAAAAAAATGAATAGAACATTAATTGAAGAACATGAAACTTCCATTCTTTGAAGTTCACTTAGTTTTTTTCTAGTTTTTTTTTTTTTAATATAAAAATTAACTTTGAACTTTCGGCTGAAATACATATCTCGGAAAATGAGCTTCTTAAGAAAAGAAGTAATTGAACCCTGCAGAAAAGAAATTTTACGTCCTACAATTTATGTTCCATTCATTTTTTTCGTAAACCCCTTCCTTTGTCCAGAAAATCGACTGCAAGTGTCAAAAGTTATCACATTCAAAAAAATGAAAAATGAAAAATCTTGTAAAAAATTATGAATTTTATTTAAAAATATAATAACAAATCATTCAACAAAAATGCTCTAATTACGGTAAAATTTATTAATCTAAATTTTATTTTTATGTAATAAATTTTGCCAATTATCACGATACTTTTGCCACAATTTTTTTTTCATTTTTATGACGGATTCTGAAGAAGTTTTATTCGCTCTATAACCTGGTATTAAAACTGTTTTCCTAAACCGCTCTCTTCGGGCAGAAAATCGCAGTTGAAATCATGGTTTGGAATCAAAACTCACATTTGCCATCTACAAACAAATTTCGTATAACCAGTAGATAGAGATTGAAAAAAGAAACCATTTTTGTCTCTTGACATTTTTGCCCAAAATCAATCGTCTTCGAGTTATGAACTAATTTCGAAATGCATTAATTTTGAAATGCATTTTAAAATTGGTTCATAAGTCGAAGGCAACTGATTTAGAGCAAAAATTTCAAGAGAAAAAAAAAACAAAGTTTCTTTTATCAATCTCTACTAATTTGGTTGTACGAAATTTTTGGTAAGTGTAAAAAAATTACATGTTGGAGACAAAACTCACTTTTGCCATTCTTCTCGTCCATGGACTCGCTTCATTGTAAGAAGAGTAGGTACCTATGTGATCGACTTTTTTTTTCAGGGAATCCCACTCGACGATCGGTAACTTTACTAAAACAATTTTTTGCATTTTTCTCAAAATCACTTATGGTGGCAAAAGTGAGTTTTGATTCTCAGCTCCTCAAATTTTTTCAACTTTGTGAATGGTGTCCCGTTATTATAATTTTTGGATAAAATTTATTAATGTGTTTTTTTCAGTGAAAAATTTTCAACAAAAAATTCAATTTATGAAAAATCTTGACCTGATGGAAAAATAGCCAAAATCATATTCCAACTCATCACTAAAAATTAGTTCATTATCACCCTCCAGCATTGATTACGTCGAAAAAAAATAGAAAAAATTCATCCCTATGATATCTACACCATCAATCCACCATCAATATCGAAATTATCTCATCCAAAGGCTGCTCTCTTACCTTGCTCACGACATTGGACACTCGCCACCTCGCACAACCGCAACCCAGTTAACATTCAACTAACGTTTTAATTAATACATGCGAACCTGAATGAATCCATTTATCTATATGTGTAACCATCACTTAGGATACTGCGGGATACCATATACTATATAGGTTATGGCATATACGTACACGTAAGATCAATAACCAATTATAAGCTCGATTACATGCCGGATTCGTACAGCACAATGCATCATTTCTATACATACCATTTATAAGCATCGAAATTCAGAAAGCTCAAAAGCGTCGCTCGTATATCTACACCATATACCTACACAACACGTTGTATAATTACCTATATCTACCTACCTTCTACATCGGCAGACATAAAATACAGGATGGGAAAAAGGCATTCGATTAATTTCACCTACATATGCGTACAGTAGGCAGCCTACAACACTGAAACAAATCCTCGTGTCAAAATATACCTACAGCGGTACAAAGATTACAGACGATTTGTTGGCATCTGTCGTTGTTAAATATTTAATTCGAAACTATCGTAGAATAAAATTTACGCCGAGGTAGATGAATCATCTCCCTCGAAATCGTTTCCTTTACCCCCGTCAAGGTGGAAATTTTCTCACCTAAATATTCGATACAAGCTCTTCGAAGGGGGGAAAAAAATCACGTCGACGAAAACGGCGCGCAACTCTCGTGTTCGCCTCGAGCCATCATTCGGCGGACCAATTTTTACTACGTACGAAATCTTTTTATTTAAATTGGAAATCCGCGAGACTCGGCAGAGGTTTCTTTTTCTTCGCCGCTGCGTTGAAAAAAGAAAAAGGAAAAATGTTGGCAATAAATTTAGACAGGATTGTGCACGTGTTCCAGTATATATACGTAGTATATTCCGTCGTATACCGTGGTACCTTATACTTACTTACGTAACGTATACCATAGAAAATATAGTGAAACCGACGTAATATTCTGCCACTTACAGATAAGATTTTCCAACATTTGTGCGCATACTATACCGACTGAATATATATTAGATTTCCAACTCGAGAGCGAATCTTTTTTCCTCGCAGTTTATTTGCATTAACCGATATCCAATTTATAACTATTTTTATAATTTTCAATGAGGAATACAAACTGGATATAACTGCGCGAATAAATAAATTGTTTTTTGATGTCGTATCGTTTCTGCGAACGTAGTCGCAGGTACCACGTGCAGTTTTCTTTTCGCCTTTGTGTTTAGCCGCCAAGGCCGTCTGTAATTTGGTTTCTGTTTGGCTCATGGATGTACCAAAGCAATCGTATCGAGGCGGTTTATTTTCGGAATAAAGGTGCCCTGTGTGAGGTCGTGTTTTGCCACTGTGAAGATGTCTGCTGCGTGAGTAATTTCATAATTAATCCGTTCGTACGTGGGATTGGCTCGTGGGAAATTTTCGTTGCCGAGTTTCAAAATGCTTTCAAATTGGGGTGTGAAAATTGGTAGAAGGGTCTGGCTCGGTTTTGAAGTTGCGAAAATTGGATTTCGGGTTCAAATTCAGCCTTTCGCGAGACGAAAAAATGAAAAAAATTCGCCTTATGTTTGAAAAATTGCAATTCAATTTGAAATCGAGGTTTTCTCGATGAGAAGAGCTGAAAAAAATTGCACGATTTTGAAAAATTCCGCTGTGGGGAATCGGATGAACTGCAGTTGATTCAAGATCTTGAGAAAAAATGCCAATTGCTTTCCTCAGGATGTTTACTGGTATGAAAAACGTACGAAAATACGAAAAAAAAGGGCGAAATTCGAAAATGATCCTAAAAGGTATGAAAAACCGTCAAAATTATACGAAAAATACAAAATTTTAAGAAAACGAATTAGTGACCAAAAATGCATAGTTTTTCAGTCGAAATTGCTATTTTTTTTACGTATGCCATCCTCGCTCCGCTCGGGCCAAATTTTTACCTCTCTTCACTGATTTCTTTATTTTACATAATTATCATTTTTTTTTTACGTATGTCATCCTCGCTCCGCTCGGGCCAAATTTTTACCTCTCTTCACTGATTTCTTTATTTACATAACTATCATTTGTTGTTGACCGTGATGTACAAAAAAATTGATATTTAAATGCATGTCTTGTCCATTAACTTACCAATTATTCAAGAAAATTTTCCCTCGCGAAGCTCCGAAGTAATTTACACTCTTTCTTTCTACAGAATGTATGTATTTGAAATAAAATATAATTTTTTTTGGAAACGTAATTTTTGATAAGCTGCACGTGAAAGGAATTCCTGATACCTTGACCATGATTCTGAAAAAAAAAAGGAGAAAATGGAAGAGAATTCGAAATTGTCGGTCGCGTTCTGGAAAATCTGAATGTGAGAGTAGTGAATTTTCATAGGTATTTTGAAAGTTTTTTTTTTCATACAAATTTTCGTCCTTGCACCGCTCGGACTCGACAAATTAATGTCTCAACCAAATTATTGATAATTTATAGGTAGCTCATTGATTTTTTATTTTCTAGAACAAGCCGAAAATATTGCAGAGCTTGCGTGGAATTCTTAAATTTTGAAGTGCGTGTTTGGGAGGGGGGGGGGGGTAATGAATTGTGAAGAAATTTTTATTTTCAGCCAGGATAAATCCAAATTTTTATTCGCATAATTTGGTAGACACCAACATAATTCGTTGAATTTTTTGAAATTTTATAACTTTGCTTTAAAACAGAGATATTTGTTTTTATTGGATATTTTTTCTGTAATAAATTCAAGTTCTCAGAATTTTTGTGCGGGAAGGGGGAAAGATAAAATTTTTAGTGAAAAAATACAAAAAAATTGTTATTTTTTGAGAAGGTATAGAAATGCGCTCCTTTTTTATAATTTTGATTTAAAATACAGATTTTCTTTCAATTTGAAATGTTTTTTGTAATTAATTTGATTTTGTTGATTTTTTTCGAGGGGGGATGTATATTAGGGTGACAGCGAAAATGGACTTTTTCTTTTTTGAAAATGCGTACCCGCCAAAAATATTAATTATGATGAAAAAAAAATATTCCCAAAATTTCACCCCTCTGAGTTGAAATTAACCCGTGCCGCAAGGCACTCAAAGTTGAGGAAGGGAGGCCCGAGCGCGAACGCAGTGGTCCTGCCACTACATGCCTTGGTGATAATTTCAGCGTTCGCGCTACGTTACGAAAACCCCCTCACCTCATTCTGGATGGCAATGGAGGGGATGGGTGTTAAAATTACTCAATAAGGAATTGCTTTAGGATGTCCGGAATATATCTATTCGGTTTTGAATTTTTTTTTCAAGATTTTATGACCCTTAGAAAAACTTGTAAACGTAGTGAGTTTTTACCACTATTTTTGATGCTTTTTGTTCTAAATAAGCCTTCAAAAATTGAATACCCAAAATTTTTGCAATATTTTCTTGATAATCCCCTCTATTACCCCTCCATTTACAATACTGAAGGTGCAAATACTTGGAGAAATATAAATGATAGCAAATTTTTGTGCTATAAGCATCGAAAATGGTGTTAAGGAATTACTGCATTTAGAAGTTTTTTTAAGGGTCATAAAATCTTGATAAAAAAATTCAAAACCGAATAGATATATTCCGGACATCCTAAAGCAATTCCTTATTGAGTAATTTTAACACCCACCCCCTCCATTGCCACCCAGAATGAGGTGAGGGGGTTTTCGTAACGTAGCGCGAACGCTGAAATTATCACCGCGGCATGTAGTGGCGGGACCACTGCGTTCGCGCTCGGGCCTCCCTTCCTCAACTTTGAGTGTCTTGCGGCACGGGTTAATTTCAACTCAGAGGGGTGGAATTTTGGGAATATTTGTTTTTCATCATAACTAATATTTTTGGCGGGTACGCATTTTCAAAAAAGAAAAAGTCCATTTTCGCTGTCACCCTAATGTATATCGAAAAATTTAAGTGTAACTATTGGAAATATGACGTAGGAAAAAATGAGAAAAAAAGTACGAAATTTTGTTTTCCTTAAGTATAGTAGACAGTCTAGACATCCTGTTCTCTGTACTTTTTTTTGCCCCTTCATCACTTTGAGAACGAATTATGCAAATTCATCGAGTCCGAAAAAATTTTTGAAAAAGAAAACATTCAAAAGTTGAAATTTCTTAGACTTTTAATAGAGGCGAAGTTCTCAACTCTTAGGTACTTTTTAAAAAACTTTGGACTTCATAAACCCAAGCCAAGCAAGTGCTATGGTTTGAAAAATTGATGATTTTCACAAAAATTTGGACAGCCGATCTAATTGGGAGGGGGGGGGGGTCTTTTTTAATGAATTTCTTTGCGTTTTTATTTTTATTTTTTTTATTAGAACTTTTATTTTCAGCAATTTTTAATAAGCCCTCAAACTTTCAACGACCAATTGCTCATCAAGAATATACCCTTACCGCAACCCTGACTTGAACCTGTTAAATTTTACAATCTCAGTGTCCTAGCTTAAGGCTGGAGCTACAATTTCGTACGTTTTTTGAGAAATATTTGTCCTAAAAAAATGTTACGAATTCCTATTGTTCATAATTTTCAGCTATACGAGCTTGAAAATCGAACGTCAAAAAATATAAGTAAAAAGTTTTTCTATATTATCGATTCCATAATCGTACTTTTACATTCTCCATCCTCCTACGTCCATTTGAACGATTTGCTGGATTAAAAAGGTAATTTAATGGACTTGAAGGTTAAACCAGGAATTTTTTTCCTAATTGCCCTTAGCCCTTGAACGTCTCTATGTGAAAAATATGACTCGTACGTACGTATTTTTTGATTACATATCGATTTTTTTCGAACGAATTTTTTTCCGTCTGGTATAGAAATTTATCGTCGATGCCGTAGGGTTTCAAAACTAGAACGATAAGTGACCTTGAAAGATGTTGGTATCTTTGTGTACTTACGATGAGAAAATTTTATTATGAATGAAAGAAAGCTTGTTTCAACGTATCGATTTCCTTTGCAAAAGTTTTGGAATTTTAGACCATGAGAGTAATTAGCATTCCAAAAATGTGAATACGAAATTTATCATTGCATAATGATTGGAAATTGGGGAGGAGGGCTGTGAAATTGCTAGAAATCAAATTTTTGAATCCTTTACCAATATACTTACTATTTTTAATTTTTCAATTTCACTTCACAATGTGGCTTCCATTGAGAAAAAATGCTCGTGAAATCAATTCCTCAGATTGGATCTATTCTTTATAAAATTTAAAAAATCGTCGTCGAATTGAAAAAATTTCTTACTCCTTAGTAACTCCTTTAAAGTAACCATACGAAAATTACTGGAACATGAAATTTCTCCCCCCCCCCCTTCAGCATAAAAATTACAGAAACTGACGAAATTTCTTGAAACAATAAATCTCTTTTTTTTTATGGAAGTCAAGTTGAATTTTTCCGAGGAAGTTTTCTGTTGTTTAAAAGTTTCTGCCTACACTGAAAAATAATTTTCGGAAATTTAAACCGTTTTTCAGCTTTTAATTATGTAAAACTTCGTTTTGAAATTTAGGTCAACGTAAAACTTTTTTACTTTTTGTTTGAAAAGACTGAATTTTTTTCTGGGCATTTTTTTAGTAGTTAAGACAATAAAGTGTCTATTAAGTTTTGCCAGACCTTATAATTTTTTAAAAGAACTGCCTTCAGTCATACATTTTTTTTGGTGAAAACAAAATTAAATATGTACGTTAGCTATTTTTTTGTGAAGGTGAAATTAAATGAAATAGGCTAGAATTCTCCATTTCGCATTTTTCGTACATAACAAATTCATTTTCTTCAGGGAATTTCGACTTTTGTTTTTCATTATTTCTGTTTTAGCCTGATTTTTTTTTCGATTTGATCAAAGTTGAATCCAAAACTGGGCTAGAAATCGAAAAATAAGTCAAAACTAGAAAAAAAAAAGATTTTTACGTTGTTCTTTTTTGTAGAGATGTGCGCCGCCGAAAAAATACGCCGCCGCCGCCAATTTTTCTTGGTTTTTGGCCGCCGCCGCCGCCAAGTGAATTTACCAGCGCCGCCGACGCCGCCGCCGCCAATTTCTATATCGGCGGCGTATCGGCGTAAGGGAAGGTTCCCCCTCAAAAAAGGTGAAAAATGGCCGCTTTTCAATTATCATTTTTCAAATCGTAATTTTTATGAAAATTTTCGCCCTCGCTTCGCTCGGGCAACATTTTAACCTCCTTTTAAAAATGATATCATTTTCCAATTTTTTTCAAAAACTGATTTTAAAGGCAAAAAACAATGACGCCGCCAAAATCGCCGCCGCCAAACTCACTCGGCGGCGCGCCGAGAACGCCGCCGCCGCCATAAAATTTTGGAAGCTCGCCGCCGCCGCCGATTTTGCATCGGCGCACATCTCTACTTTTTTGTGAAAATTCCTAATTGTTTTTCTGTTCTTGACCAATTTTTGGCTATGACTTTGACCGAATTGCAAAATCGTATGATTTGTGAAAATAAAAATCATTCCTTTTTCAGAAATTTGGAAAAGTCGTGAGATTATTTGCGAAATTGATTTTCATTTCAAAAATCATTCCAGCCTCAAAAGCTTGGAATATTCATGGAATGGTTTTTGAGATAAAAATTCATCTCAAAAATTATCCCAGCCTAAAAAGCTTGAAAAAATCATGGGATTATTTGTGAGATTGATTTTCATCCCAAAAAGCATCCCAGCCTCACGAACTCGGGAAAAATCATTGGATGGGCACTGGAATGAAAATATACCCCAAAATCCATGTCAGCCTCAAAAATTTGGGAAAATCGTGGGATGATTAATGAGATGACATTTTAATATTTCAGCCTCCAAATCTCAGAAAAGGAATGGGATGATGTTGGTGATGAAAACTCATCCCAAAAATAATTCCAGCCTCAAAACATCCCAAGAATTATCCCAGCCTAAAAACTTTGGAAAAATCATGGGATTGTTTGTAAGAGGCTAATTCTATGTCAACTCGACCAGGTTTTGACCTTGGGTCTTCCGATTTCACTCAAAATTTTTTTACGAGTTCTCCTCGATGGTCTAATGAAGGAATCACCGTCATTCCGATCCTAATCCTTCAGGGGGGCGGGGGGGGGGGTGGCCCTTGTAATTTTCGTATAATTGGGATGTTTTGCGAAATTGCTTAACTTTGAAGGAGCATATCTCGAGATTGGTTAGGTCTAAGATAAATCTGTTCATGCTATTTTGTAGAGAATTGAAAGGAGATTCAAAATTGATAATCACTTTTTGAAAAGTTCAAAGTTGAGCTTTTGTGATGGAAGCTCAACTTTCATGATAAGTACAAAAGATGAAGGGCCCCATTAAAAAATCTGAAAAAATTACTATCAAGAGAACTTTTAATGTATTTTTCAACTAATTACTTTTCAAGATGGGATCTCAATACCCCTGGGGGGCACAGGGGTCCTAAATTTTGGTCAAAATTCAAAAAAGTGGAAAAAGTGAAGGAATATATAGATTTCTACTAATTCGAAGACGCTGAGTTTGAATATGTGCTTAGTTTTTTCATTCGACCCCTCTGAACCCCCCTATCAGCCCCCTAATGAGGTCAAAATTCAAAAAATGAAAAATAACGTATGACGTGTCGTTTGTTAGGTTTTTGAGGGCGCTGAGTTCGAATATTTGCTTATTTTTGGGATTCGACCCTTTAGTGTCCCCCTAGCCCCCAATTTTGAAAAAACACATGCAAAAAATCGGAAATAGCATGTGTCATATCGATTTCTACTAATTCGAGGGTGCTGAGCTCGATTATAAACTTACTTTCTCGATCCGTCACCTTCGTTCTCCACACTGATTCCAAAATTACTAAATCATTTAAAAAATCGATGTGTTTTTTCAAAATTGGGGGCTAGGGGGCACTAAAGGGTCGAATCCCAAAAATAAGCAAATATTCGAACTCGGCGCCCTCAAAAACCTAACAAACGACACGTCATACGTTATTTTTCATTTTTTTGAATTTTGACCTCATTAGGGGGCTGATAGGGGGGTTCAGAGGGGTCGAATGAAAAAACTAAGCACATATTCAAACTCAGCGTCTTCGAATTAGTAGAAATCGATATATTACTTCACTTTTTCCATTTTTTTGAATTTTGACCAAAATTTAGGACCCCTGTGCCCCCCAGGGGTATTGAGATCCCATCTTGAAAAGTAATTAGTTGAAAAATACATTAAAAGTTCTCTTCATAGTAATTTTTTCAGATTTTTTAATCGGGCCCTTCATCTTTTGTACTTATCATGAAAGTTGAGCTTCCATCACAAAAGCTCAACTTTGAACTTTTCAAAAAGTGATTATCAATTTTGAATCTCCTTTCAATTCTCTACAAAATAGCATGAACAGATTTATCTTAGACCTAACCAATCTCGAGATATGCTCCTTCAAAGTTAAGCAATTTCGCAAAACATCCCAATTATACGAAAATTACAAGGGCCACCCCCCGCCCCCTGAAAGATTAGGATCGGAATGACGGTGATTCCTTCATTAGACCATCGAGGAGAACTCGTAAAAAAAATTTGAGTGAAATCGGAAGACCCAAGGTCAAAACCTGGTCGAGTTGACATAGAATGAGCCAAGATTGATTTTCATCCCAAGAACCATTTCAGCCTCAAAGCCTCAGAAAAAACATAGGATGATGTTGGAGATAGAAAACTCATCTTAGCCTAAAAATCTTGGAAAAATCATGGGATTATTTGTGAGATTGATTTTCATCCCAAAATTCAACTCAACCTCAAAATCTTGGAAAAATCGTGGGGTGATTTGTGAAATTGATTTTAATCCTCAAAATATGTAATTCCAGCCTCAAAACATCGGAAAAATCATCCCAGCCTAAAAAGCTTGAAAAAACATGGGATTATTTGTGAGATTGATTTTCATCCCAAAAATCAACTCAACCTCAAAAGCTTCGAAAAATCATGGGACAGTGTCGTGAGAACCGAATAATTTGGTTTCCGTTCGGTTCTGTTCCGAAAGAAAATTTTGCTCCCGGTTTTGGTTTTTGGTTTTTGTTCTTTATATTTTTGTTCTCGTTCTTGTTTCTGTTCCGTTCTTGTTTCTGTTCCGTTCTTTTCTTTTTTAGGATCTTTGTTGCGGTTCTGTTTCTGTTCTTCTCATGTTTTTGTTTTGGGTTATGTTACCGAATCGTTCTTTTTCGTTCTCTTCGGTTTTTTGTGTTTTTAAAGGGTTTTTTTTTGCTAGTTAGTCGTTATTAAATTTTATTCAATGAAAAATCAACATCAAATCTTCACTTCACCCTTCAAAAAATTAAAATAAATTGAATTGAAACGAAAGTTAGAACAAAAAAGAACAGAATTTTTCATTTTTCGTTCCAGTTTTGTTTCTAGTTTCTCTACATTTCAATTTTTCGTTCTGGTTCGGATCTCAAAGAACGCAATTTTTTGTTCCGAGTTTTCGGTTCTTGTTCCGTTCTTTCATTTTTAGGTTTCAGGTCTGTTTTTGATTTCGTTCATCCTAAAAATAGCGTTAATTTCGTTCTTGGTTCCCGTTCCCGTTCCCGTTCCCGTTCTTTTTAGTTCTCACAGCACTGGCATGGGGTGATTTGTGAGATTGATTTTAATCCTCAAAATCATTTCAGTCTCAAAATCTCGAAAAAATCATTTCAGCTGAAAAAGTTCGGGAAAACCATGGGAAGACTTTTAGGATGGTAATTCATCCCAAAAAATTTCCCAACTTCGGAAAAATCATCCAAGCCTCTAATTTTCGGAAAATTCATCATTGTAGTCTCAAAGCTCGGAAAAATCATGGGATGATTTTTTGAGATCGATTCTCATCCCAAAAACCATCCCAGCCTCAAAAGCTAGAAAAAGCGGGATTATTTGTAAATTTGTTTTTCATACAAAAAATCATTCCTGCCTTAAAATCTCGGAAAAGTTGTGGGATGATTGGTGAGATTGATTTTTATCCCTAAAAAATTATTATATCGAATAAGTTGGTTTAAATAAAACTACCTCACTTCATTCTGGCTCATTCTATGTCAACTCGACCAGGTTTTGACCTTGGGTCTTCCGATTTCTCTCAAAAATTTTTTACGAGTTCTCCTCGATGGTCTAATTAAAGAATCACCGTCATTCCGATCCTAATCCTTCAGGGGGGCGGGGGTGGCCCTTGTAATTTTCGTATAATTGGGATGTTTTGCGAAATTGCTTAACTTTGAAGGAGCATATCTCGAGATTGGTTAGGTCTAAGATAAATCTGTTCATGCTATTTTGTAGAGAATTGAAAGGAGATTCAAAATTGATAATCACTTTTTGAAAAGTTCAAAGTTGAGCTTTTGTGATGAAAGCTCAACTTTCATTATAAGTACAAAAGATGAAGGGCCCGATTAAAAAATCTGAAAAAATTACTATCAAGAGAACTTTTAATGTATTTTTCAACAAATTACTTTTCAAGATGGGATCTCAATACCCCTGGGGGGCACAGGGGTCCTAAATTTTGGTCAAAATTCAAAAAAAAAATGGAAAAAGTGAAGTAATATATCGATTTCTACTAATTCGAAAGCGCTGAGTTCGAATATGTGCTTAGTTTTTTCATTCGACCCCTCTGAACCCTCCTATCAGCCCCCTAATGAGGTCAAAATTCAAAGAAATAAAAAATAACGTATGACGTGTCGTTTGTTGGGTTTTTGAGGGCGCTGAGTTCGAATATTTGCTTATTTTTGAGATTCGATCCTTTAGTGTGCCCCTAGCCCCCAATTTTGAAAAAAAACACATTGATTTTTTAAATTATTTAGTAATTTTGGAGTCAGTGTGAGGAACGAAGGATGCGGATCGAGAAAGTATGTCGATAATCGAGCTTAGTACCCTCGAATTAGTAGAAATCGATATGACACATGCTATTTCCATTTTTTTGCATGTGTTTTTTCAAAATTAGAGGCTAGGGGCGCACTAAAGGGTCGAATCCCAAAAATAAGCAGATATTCGAACCCAGCGCCCTCAAAAACCCAACAAACGACACGTCATATGTTATTTTTCATTTTTTTGAATGTTGACGGAATGACGGTGATTCTTTCATTAGACCATCGAGGAGAACTCGTAAAATTTTTTGAGAGAAATCGGAAAACCCAAGGTCAAAATCTGGTTGAGTTGACATAGAATGAGCCTTCTGTGAGTGATTTCATCCTATTTACAATTCTTTTTCGGTTTAGTACTTTACCTACAGAGGAAAACATTTAAAAATCTGCCTAGAAAACCTGGAGATGTCGAGAAAATCACTTTTGAAAAATGGTGACATTTATGTCAAAATCTATGTTTTTTTCAAAAATATTCTCTATAATTTATCCTTTGATGTGGTAAATTTTGAAGTTATTTGACTCAATTTACAAATTAATGAATATGCCACGAGTCTCAACTCAAAAAATCGAAATTCCATACATCCACCTGCTCACCTCTTTAAAAAAATTCATACTCGAAAATGATCGACGACTGCTCGGAAATCCCGTCCGGAACATTATTATTTGTTGAAACTTCGGCTCTACGGTGGCTGCGGTACACTCTATCGGCGCCTTAGCTCGAACTTCGATAAATCTCGACTTCTCGATGGTATAGTATGTACCGGATGCCATATCGCCGCAACCTACCTGAATTATTGATCACCTTCTTTGATTAGTTTTCATATATATAGAATATGCAGTACGTGGTACAATACAAATAACACGTACATAGATATAGAGAGAGCGAGCAAGAACGCCGCCAATCCAGGCGAGGGGGGCAGGGGACAGAGGGGCAAAAAACGCGCACGTATCAAGAAAATATCGATAGTTGCTCTATACCGTAGGGTACACAATTGAATAATAATCCAATTTGTATTTCGATAACGAAAGCGAAGAAAAGCTGCGGGATATAAATCACCCACCCCGTGCTTTATGAAAGACGATTTTTCACCGTACTTATCTGCGGCGCGGCGGTGCGGTGCGCCCGCGCATACGCCCGAAAATTTACACACATAGCACGACGAGCGCACACGGCCGCAGTTAAATTCAGCAATTGCTACAATTTTAACTTTTCCTTATTGCAAACCCGTTTCCCTCATTTTTCCATCTGATATATGTTACATTTTATATTTTTATACACCTATATATCTTTTATTATCTCCGCCAAGGTGTAATTTCCTTTTAACCGAGTTAAATATAGGGTGTCCTTTCTAGCGATTTCTATTTTATTTTAATCCGCCATAAATGATACATGCTATACAATAGCGTAACGAGCGCCATAAGTGCTTTTTTACCCCTCCCCTCCCCTCCGCCGTCTCGTCGGCGAAACAAAAACTCCATAATTTTTCTCCATTCTGTAAGCGCCACTCCAATTTACACTTCCAGCGAAGGAAAAAATTACGTCGAGTCTGGGGCTAGGTAATTATTTCTATAGGCTTAGAATGTGTTAATCACCTTTTTTACCTCTCGACGTCGTCGTATGACACTATCTTGCGAATATTTTTCATATTTTTATAGGTAGCTTTGGCTGTGTGCTCGGGTATCGTGTATTTTCAACGGTGGATCTTGTCATTATATTGACGTCGCGACTCTCGTTGGTACGTTTTTATACGACGCTATTATTTTCATTTTTTTTATGGCGTCAGGATTTTCCATACTTATAACGTACCCCGGTGAGTCGACAGAAATGCCATCGATGACGGCGTATACGTAAAAACAAAAGCTGCGACTGTTTTCAATCATTTCTCATTAATTATTGATGCTTTCGTGTGTATGGGGTTGCAACATTCAGTTCGTCGTCGCGTATTCGCGTATAACTTTTCCGTGCTTTTCAATCACGCGATTCTTTTTACCCTTCGGGATCGTAGGTGATACCAATTGCCTAGCTGGCGGATATAGACGACCATTTTTGTACGATAGGTGCAGGTATCATCTTTCGATATCATGGTTGTTTAAAAGGTGTGCATGTCGCAGCTCATTTTATCACCCGAGGTAAATAAACTTCAGCCACGAATTTCTCTGTTGATGGTAAACATTGGAAAAGTAAATTTTCAAAAGTATTGGTACGACTAGACGTCGTAGTGTTTACCATTTTTCGAAATGGAAATTTAAAATGAATGTGATTTAGGAGGGATGTTGTGGTGTGTTACCTGGTAAAGGGGGTAAACCAAAAGGGGAGAATTAAACAACTCGAATTTCTCAATGAGTGTTTAATTCTGCTCAGCCGGCTAGGAGAGCTTTTAGACGTGGGAAAAACACACAAAAAGGCGTTGACCACATAAGGAAAACTCAGGAACGCAAAAAACGAACCATTCGAAAAAAGGGGAAAAACAAAAATAAATTTTCACAAATATGAGAAGAGATAAAAAGGGGCATCGAAAAACGAATATCCTTTTCATTCTCCACATACGTACGAAGACAGCAAGAAGCTGCCTTACCTATTTCTAAATACCTATCTACGTTTCTCACGGGTAAAAATATCCCAAAATGAGAAAGGCCTAATGCCACGAGATAGGTACCTAGTTATAGGCAGGCCGTCACCATAAAGGCGCACTTCGGCATAAAAAGTAGCCTAGCTAGGCTAACCTATCTAGACCACCGAAAAGGAAAAATCCCTACAAAAAGGTGCCCTACGCAAATACGATCTTGGGGCGAAGCTGAATGCCAGAAATACACCCTACACTTCAACCCATCATACGAACTACACTATATCGTCCTATTTTTTACCTTGAAAGTTACTCTGCCATCTCTGTATCTGGAACTGACGTGTCACACTGCCGGTACCTCATGTTTCGCAATATCTCGAAAAACAACACAATAAAAGATGACCGAATTCCAAAGGAATTATAACTTTCTCTATTTATACATTGTATAAATCGCACAAATAAAAAATGTCTCAAAAATCTTCACATAAAAACTCGCCAAAACGTGGCCATGACTTTCATACAAAATCATACATGAATACACTTCAAAAACGAACGTACATACATGGGAAAAATAAAACGATGTACACCTAACGGTGTTACAAAACGACAGAACGAGTTCACTTGCTCACTCTCGGTACTCGCTCATTATCCTTATCAGCACGGAGGGGAAATCAAAACCAGCCGAGGAGAAATTTCAACTTTTTGCACATACCTACCCAGATTCTATCACACTACAATGTGGGTTGAATGACCTTTGAATTAATTTGAAATCCAACGGGGAAAGTAATCGAGGGGTTTGCCTCCAATTGGAACAGGATTTTGGTTTTTAGATGGAGCAATTTTGCCCCCCCCGCCCCCCAAAAGCGAACTGAAATTTTAACTGCTCATTGGCGAATTTTTAAAATTTAGAAATTAAACAATTTCAGGAGAAGACTTTGAAAACAAGTACTTTTCTCCAGCTCGATTTTAATTTCTTCCAGTTTTTTCAAAGTTCTTCAGAAATTTGGGAAGGTAAAAATCGAGCTCCTTTCGTGTAGGCAGTTCAACGGAGAAATCTACTATTTGCTCGATTTTCAGGTGGACACCCAAAGATTGTATTTTTGACCAACACAAGTGGATGTTTTTAAACTTTTGAAATGCTGTTTGAAGTTAAATGAGTGATTTTTTTTAGTATTTCTCACGCTGATCACGAAAAAAACAGTGAAAAGAATTCCATCATCCAAGGATTTTTCACAATTTTAATTTTTTGTTGAACGGCTTTTCTATTTTTTCGATAACTTTTGACAATTTAAGTCGATTTTCTGAAAAAAAGAAGAGTTCTACGAAAATAATGAATGGAACATAAATTTCAAAGCGTAAAATTTCCTAAATGTAGAATTTAATATTCGATTTTTTTTAGGAGGGTTAGCTTTTGAGATATTTGTAGTTCAAAGTTCAACCTTTTTTTTTTTTAATTGGAAATAAGTATCTCAAAAACTAAGCCTCCTAAGAAAAAACTAATTGTACTCTACAGATGGGAAATTTTACGCCCTACGATTTATGTTCTATTCATACTTTTTGGAGGCTCGATTTTCTCAGAAAATCAATTTTTTGTAATGAACCACGTTTTCAACATTTCTCATATCTAACAATGAAAATAATCAAAGGCTGGGCAAATCAACATTTTTTCCTCCGTAATTGATTTTGATGATTTGTAATTCTGACTAATTTTTCAGTGCTGAGTTCAAATAGAATTTCAGTTTTACTCCATCTCGTCAGGATTTTTTATAATTGGAATTTTTTGTTGAAAAATCGTTTTGAATTTTTTCAAGTAAATTTTGACCCTTGGAGTTGATTTTCTGGCGAAATAAAGGGGCCTACAAAAAAAAGAATGAAACATAAATTGTAGAACGTCAAATTTCCTACCAGTAAAGTCCAATTAGTTTTTTCTTAGGAGGCTTAGTTTTTGAGATATTATCAATTTTTTTTTTAAAAAGTTGAATTTTGAACTTTGAGCTAAAATATTTCGAAAGCTAAGCTTTCTAAGAAAAAACCAAATGGATTCTTCTAGTAGGAAATTTGACGCTCTACAATTTATGTTCCATTTATTTTTTTCGGAGGACCCTTCCTTTTCTCAGAAAATCGTTTTTGGGTGTCGAAAGTTATCAAAAAAAGTGGAAAAACTGTTCAGCAAAAAATTCATATTGTGAAAAATCTTTGGGTGATGGAATTTTCCCACCATTTTTCTCGTGAGCGCGAAAAATACTATAAAAATCACCCATCAAACTTCAAAGATCATTTTCGAAGTCGACCTATGGTCATTTATAAGATTGGAAAAAAGATTCGAAATAACAGATTGGACATTTCGGCAGAGCTGCGGATGGTCGAAGCTTGGGGAAAAGTACTTCAAAAATAAAAAATAAAAAAATAAGCGATGCAACTTTTCTGAAAACATCAATTTTCCAATTTTCAAAAATTTAGCAAAAATCAAGATATCAACTTGAACAGCTAAAATTTCACCTCCGAAAATCTTATAGGCCATAACTATATCAAAATCTTCGGGGTTTAGGAGTGAGTGCTCCTTTTTCTGCTTTATCAATGTTGAGTAATCGCAACAAAAAAGTCTACTCTGCGCTAAGTATCTCTACTCAAGAAGGTAACTTCATAATTCCAAATATACTCTCGAGAAGGACGATTTCTTTTCTCAAAATTTAATTTAAATCTTAAATTTTTTTCGACCATGATCAATTTTTTCTCGAGTTTTTCCTGATTCTAATTTTTTCCCCGAAATTTAATTCGATTCTCAATTTTTTCCCAACTTAATCAACTATTTAAATTTTTTTCCTCATCTTTTTCGAAATGTTTTCCAACTAAATTTTTTCCAGCCCTAAAATGGTTCCAATTTTTGAAATTTCTTTTAATTTTTCTCGCATTTTTTAATACTCTAAATGTTTTGCTCAAAATTTTTTCAAGCTCTAAATTTTTTTCAACCCCAAACATGAGTGATGACGTCACGTCTCCCGAGTAAAAAAAGACTCCACTCAAAAAGTAAAAATCTCAAAGAAAAATTACGGAGTTGAATTAAATTTTGAAAAAATTCAAGAATTCAAGAAATTTCGAGACAAATTTACATAGAGAAATGAGAGCAGGAAAATATGTCGAGAAAAAATTTCGTAGTTCAAAAAATTTTTGTGAAATATCTTAGTGTGTGAATGAATAATGAAATTTCATTAAAAATTTTTATTTTGGAAAACTTTTCAGGGAACATTTTTAGAGTTCAAATAATTTTAGAAAAAGTTTTTATGGTTAGAAAAAACATAAGAAATTTCAGTTCAAAAAATTTTTTAGAAATTGAAAAAATTTTGGGAAAATTTTTTAGGGAGCACAAAGAAATTGAGAAAATTTGAATTTTATAGAATTGACAAAAAATGTTTGAACTGATTTGGAGAATAAAAAACGTTGCTGTGTGGTGTTTTGCGGAAGGTAAAAAAAAAGTGCTCCACACGAAAAGAAATTGTCATTCTGCTGAGTAGGTATACGAGTACGACTTTAGGATTTGCGTACCTGGAGGTTTTAGCGTATTCTTTTCAAAAATCTAACGATAAGTTCCGTTTCAGTTGGAGGTGGACCCTTCGAATGTTTTTTTTTTCAAAATATCATTATTTCCAATTCGAAATAGTGATTGAATAAATTCTTTCAAATTTGAAGATTTGGTTTATTCTAAATGTAGTGTAATTTTAAGTATACCGAACTATTGTCTTTCATTCTACATGTGTTTTTTCCCCCTTCAAAATATTGATACTTATTACCTGTTATTTTTCTGTTTTAGGTGAGTTGAGCATTGTCTGATCATATGGTGCTTTGAAGTGTTGAACTGTTGATTTAGAACGTTACAGTAAGTTATACATACTTTGGATACCTACTTACATTTAAAAAATAGAAGGTCGAATGCAAGAATATCTTTTCGAAATATGGTAATTGATGTACGAATTTCTTTTTTTTCGAATATGAATACCTACTTAGAAGTACTTTGAGTGAATTTTTGGTAATTTTTGACAATTGTATTCTGAAAACGATAACTTATTTTCAGAAAACAGCTTCTAAAGTTCAAATGTATGATAATTTTTTTTCTTCAATACTTTCAAAAATTTTCAAAAATGAAAACCAAAAGTTTTTTTTGTGAAAATTTAAACCAGAATCACACATGTAGTTACTTGACCTGTCCCCCACCCTTCTTCTTCCTCCGTAGGAAAAAGAAGACTCGAAAAAATGGTTGTAAAATATCAAAAAAAAAAAAAGAAAGAAAAAAACGATATTGATTTTTTAAGGAAAATAAAATATATTTTTACACTCAATTTGTACCTATAGCCTTTAGATGTTCTGATATCATTTGATTTAAAATTTGCTTGGCTTCGTCCACTTTCGCATCATTGATTTGTGGTGAATTGTTTACTTTTTTTCACCCAAGTCCAGTCGAATAATGAGCCTCCGGTCTTATACTCAAATCCGAAACTGAGGAAATTGAAGGTGGATGATAGGTATCGACTTGTGCGTATGGTTTTCTGTCATACTCCGCAAATCTTTCGTATCACTTTTTCTGTAGTTCACTAGCTAATTTACATTTAACTGAAATTAAAAAATCGATATCGCCGCCATCATCTCTTGGAATTTGGTTTTTCTCAATGTGTTCAGCATTACGGAATAGTATACCTGAGTCGTCTTGTTATTTCTACTGATGGTATTGTCATTCGAAGGATGCAAATACGCGAAAAATCAGAACTCCGAAAAAATTTTGTTTTCTGATATACCGAGGGAAAGTTTAGAATCGTTGAACGGTACGTAAATCAACCGTTCAGCAGAAAATGTCACGTATTTCATAATGAATACTTCAATCAATCAATCAATCAATCAAAACAAATTTATGATCGACAAATTATTCATGCTCATATTCACGATAGTCTGAAATTGTAACATATTCGAAGCGAAACATCCAAATGGGTAGTGGTATTGGAGCTTTGGTCGCATCATATCGATGCAAAAGGTCTTCCGAAAAAAATGGTGCAATTTTTTTCAAATCCATGAAACCTATGCCTGATCCAAGGATACAATTCATTGAGCTCGTATTGCACCGATGAGCCGACAAGTCCACTTCCTTGAGCCATTTGATTGTCAAATCCGGGTTGAGTACTCTTTTCATCGCCATTTTGTCACCTTTTAACACGAATCTGTATCCGTCATGATCCTCTAGTTCGCGAAACATTTCATCTTTCAATTTTTTTCCTCTTTGGGTCCAAATGCATGAGCTAATGGCACTGGTTCATAAGTAGATGAGTTAAATCCGCGAAATTATATGCACTATTTGGCAACCCGGATATTCCAGTGACAAAGACAAGACCTAATGCGAAAGTAGACGTATCGCAATTGTATTTTACAATCGATTTAAGTAGCAGGGGTTCGTAGCCTTTTTTAAACTCTTCGTACGTACTGAAAGGTTCAAATTTTTACAAAATTTGAAATTCCTAAGTTTATTATAAAAAACTGAAGTTTTCAAATCTCAACATTCCAGACGAGTAACTGATCCAATTATTCATCTGGAATGTTGAGATTTGAAGACTTCAGTTTTTTATAAAAAAGTTCAGAATTCCACTTTCGTAAATACCTGAACCTTTGAAATATTGTTTTCGTCCTGTGAAAAAACATTCCATCATATCGACGAATTAGGTATTTTCAAAACTTCGTGGCCGAGTCATAAAACCGAGTTTCTGTCCAGTTTTCAAGATATTTCTCAGGTAATTACTTCGTAAAATTGGAGTTTTCAAGCGGGAATAACTGATTTTGCGGATTCGCGTAGAAAAATGGCATTAACAAAAACGAAACTATAATAAAAATTTTATAAAATGTCAACATTTTCAACGCGTAAAAAATTCGGAATCGATATAGTAAGATCACGTCAGGTTAAGAGAAGCTGCATTACTTCCTCGAAAAAAATTCGAATGAACTGAGAACTGAATTAAGAAAATTCGCAGACATTTGGGATTATATACCCAAGGTTGGTATGTAAAATATGATTTGCCTTATCTGTGAGCCATAGAGATAAATTAAGGTAATGAATTTATCATCCATAAAGACTTATATTTTACTGTAAATCCAATATCGTATGCCTAATTACCCGTTTAGGTTAGCTGATGTTTTTGAAAATTAAATTCTACTCGAAATCTAAACTGTTAGCAGGTATTACTTTCACGTGATACTCAGCAATTAAATTATTTTTTTCATTTTTCATCTCGGGTAATTCGTTTGAAAAAATATGTATTTCGTCATCCGGCATCAATATTTCAACATAGCTTATTGATTCGTAGATTTAATCAAGATAAAAAGAAATCAACTAGATGATCCAGAAATTATACTTTGTAGATAACATCTGAAGTTCGCATTCGAATAATTATTAATTTATTAATATGTATGTAAGTAGATTCGATTTTCCAATTTTTCAAATTGAAATTGGGCAATTTTCAAAGCTGAATTCTTCGGCGTTCAATTATCATTTTGTTCAATCTTTCCTATACCTATTCAAAGTTTTTTTTTTGTGAAGGGAAGGAGCAAGTGTGAATTTACTTGAAATTTGGTATAATTAACAAGGACACGAAAAGAAAATTTTTAAGCCTGAGATGCCATCTCCAAACTTCATGGGAAAGGCAAGATCGAGGTCCAAAGGGAGGTTTTCCCCCCTAATTTTAAATAATTGGACTATCGGCCCTTGTTTGGTATCATTTCCACATTATTGAATTCGTTCAAGTTCAAAACTGATACTACTTTCAAGATTCGAGGTAAAGAAGACCCTCAAATTTGAGATTTTTTCTCAAAATTGCCAAAAAATCATATTTTTTAAAACTTTGCCTAACCTATGGACCATCTAATCATTAGGCCATTGGTAATCTGCATTTTTTGATCATAAACGACAAATTATGACAGAGGCATGAAATTCAGTACGATGAACAAGGGCACCATAAGAAATATTCTGATTTCAGGAGGCCATCGTTAAACCTCATAGGAAAGACAACATGAAGGTCCAAAGAGAAGTTTAGCCCCCCATTTCTTCAAAATTGAGCTGTCGAGTCTTTTTTGGGGTCATTTCCATATAACTGAATCCTGCTGAGTTCTTCTTTTAAGATTCGAGGGAGAGGAATTCCTCAAATTTGAGATTTTCAATTCGAGTTTTCCCATTTTTCCTCAAAAATGCCTAAGAATTTATTGACTTATTACAACTTTCCGTAACCCTACTCTTGAGTGAGTGGAAAGCCTAAAGTTGCTGAAATTGAACTAATTTTTCACATTTTTGTGTAAAAATTATGATTAATTTATTATATACGAGATAATATTTATTTGTTGAAGTTTTTAAGACGATTTTTGAATAGTTCAGACCTAGAGGCAACTCGAATTTCTCTCCGGAGTGACGAGAGGGGTCATTTTAACCGATTACCCTTTCTCCTAATTATTTCTTTCCTCTCACTTTACTGAATTCAAGAACTCCAGAAAATATTATTCTGCCAATCACTCCCCAGTTACCTGATTAAAAAAGTCGTAAAATTGATTTCAATTTCAAAACTAGTCGAAATTGTGCGAAATGCCAGTCAATAGTGTCTCCTCTTACCCCTCCAGAGGGCTTTTGGGCCTGTATTCATGTAATATTCCAAAATCGTCTTAAAAACTTCGATCGATAAATATTATTTCGTATTTATAATTAAATAATCGTGATTTTTACACAAAAATGTGAAAAATTAGTTCAATTTCAGTATACTTAATTTTAGACCCCTTCATTCACTCAGAGCAGAAATATAGGCATTTGTAATAGATCCATATGTAATAATCTACTTACCCCCCAGACTTCGAAAATCGTAATAAAAATAAGAGTTGGATGGTCGGCGGGTTGAGAAAAGTTGAAAAAATGTAATATTAAGGCAATTTTGAGAGAAAAAAAATGCGAAAACTGGAGTTGAAAAAAATCTCAAATTTTTGGTACTTCTCGTCCTCGAATCTTGAAAGTAATGACATTTTTGAAATTTGCAGGATTCACTGATATGGAAATGACACCAACAAAGAGCCGATGGATCAATTTTGAAAAATGAGGGGGGGGGGGGGTGAACTTCTATTTGAACCTTCATCCTGCCTCTCTTATGGGTTTTGGCAATGGCCCTTCGAGCTAAAAAAATTTCCCAGGATGTTTTGTTCACCATACCAAAGTTAGTGCATGTCTTTGTCATAATTTTTCGTTTACTTTTAGTTTATCACTGGACTAAGTATATGGCTGGGGTGGGGGGGAGGGGATCTAAAGTCTCCTCGGTGGGTCAAAAATTGGAAAAGTAATGTAATTTTGAGCCATTGGCTTTTTTTTTTAAAAACCGATTTTTGCCTTCGTTTCGTTCGTACGTAGGATCGATAAATTGATTATTTTTTTGCAAAATAAAGTATTTTTCAAAATTTTAGGTTGTTAAAAGGTCTATTGTTTTGTTTTTATTTTAAAAAAATCATTGAAAATCTGTCTGGCTACATCGCTAATCTCTCACCCCCTCCCCCCTCATCACCTTTTATAGGGGTACAGAAACGTAAGGTTTTTTAAAACTTAATTTTTTTGTTCAGTTACCCACATCAATTTTTATTAGTCATTTATTTAATCATCTTAGGTGATTTTTAGGTCAATTCCAAAGCGAAAAAATTTCAATTTTTTAAAATTATCATTCGTCGCGACGAATTTTCTATTCAATTTTTTCTCACTTTTTTGACGTATAATATTTCTTGTCATTTTCCGGCATTGTTTCTCACGTACTTCATTTATTTCGAAACCGTATCCAGCTCATTTTACATCTCCCACCAAACTCCATCTCGCCTTCGCGTTTTCGAAAAACTTATTCGTAAACATGGCCTCGATATGTCACTCTCTGGTTCCAATCCTTGAAATTTTCACCACCCCTTTATCCCAGCAAAAGCAACCTTTTCGGCGAAATTTCCTCGTATTTCGTCACACCCGCATACCGCGAAATTTTTCCTCAAAATTCAGCCTGTTATATTGTAAAATACGTTCCTCGACCGCAGATACCATTTCAATCGAGCAATTAAAATTCTACATCATTGCGGCTACGTTTGACACGCCGACGATTGTCGTACACCAGCCACCAAAATGAACGTTGCATGGCACTGGTGGTCCTTAACATGTAAAAAGGCTCACACAAGCAATACAAAATTATACTCGAATTATCGTCACCGAAACATTACCCTGATCCATCTCATTACTGATTGGTTTAACTGCATTGCAATCCAATTTACCAAAATTCCCTCGTTTCGGTCTCTCGGTTTAATGGACGAGTCAAAACCAATGTCTAAAAATCACCGAGTAAAAAAAATTTTCATTTGTCAACGACCAAGTGTACACGATGGCTTAACCATCATAGCACGAGGGCCCGTTAAATTAGCGAAGTTGCGTTGGTTAGAAGTTTAATGACTCGTGTTCTAATAATCACAACACAACTCCATTTTAGTATTTCGGAAATTTACCCAACTTTACGCCGAGCACAGCGGGCCCGTAATTGTTAGCGGAATAAGAAACTTCCTCCGCATAAATAATCGTACCGAATAAATATACTAAAAAGAACTCGCGCAGGAGCTCGAAGAGGGGGGCGAAAAGGACGACGATGGAGAAAAAAACTACTCGCCGAGCAGAACCAGAGAATTCATTAAAATTCGACTCGCGGCCTTTACGTGAAAATTTTTTCTTCCGTGTTAATCTGCTTTTTAAATGGCATTTAAATAATAACGAGGTTTTTATTATAATTTTTGCGCAGCGCCGCGACAACATTCCTTTGCTCTTTTGTCGCCGCGTTTGCGTAGTCTTTCACTACGTGTGAGTTGATCTGCCCCCTGCCCCCGCCCCCAGCCCCCGGTTGGATATAATTACACGTCTGGTATTATTTATCTTTGTGCGATTCTCCGGGCACGACGAGGAGTACTCGAGTATTGATATTAATTAAAATTTCACTCCGGTAATTAACGCTTGGAAAATCGAGCTCGGGGAGCGCGAGTAGGTCTGCTAAATAAGGCGACTTCGACGTGAAAAGCGCCACTGCTCCGGAAAAATACACCTAGCTTCGTATTAGTACGTGGAATGAAAAACGTTGATATAAATCTTGCTCTGTAAAATAATACCAGTTAGTATGCGTTTTTCGTATTATTACAATACCGGAAACATTTCTTTAAGCCTTTATAATCTTTCGACCTTGTACTTTTTATTCATTTTTTATTACCTACTCGCATTTATGGTACACGGTGTAAAAAGTACGCCGGTGCTATTTTGTTGTAGGTTTACGAAGCGAAAGCATGAATATCGTTTACCTCTGTTAAAAATCCGCCGGTAACGATTTGATTTTCAAATTAACTGATACGCTGGGATCCGAATCGTATCGTATAATTTACGAATATCATCCTGACGTTAATTCGTGTACCTGTATACCTATGTATACCTAATTTTCGTGCAAAAAATTCTCAAAAAGCTTGATAATCTGATAAATGCATCGTATACATATACGTGGAGCTTTATAGTACCCAGAAACCCTTTCGTGCCGGTGTTTTACCCTTTAACAATTATTATTATATAGTTTATAAGAGATAAGGGCTCTGTATTACTTTTTTCCTCCCCTGTCCTTGCCTGTCCTCTTGATGACCTGAGCCGCAGCACGACATTAAATCGGTGGATTGTACGGCCTTTCGGTGCCCTGTTCTAGGTGCCTACTTTACCTATACGGCGCAGCACATGGTTCAATTATTCGCCTCAACGGTGTGTGGTCGAGTTTGGTGTGGCAATCGTGCTGGAAAATTATATCCGCGCAATGTACCGACGTTGTACTTGCGTTCTCGCGTCTAGGTACCGATGCCAGCGAAAATTTTATTATTCGAAAAATGTTCGTGGGTGTTATTTATACGGTGCGGTGGATGGCAGGTGAAGGGGGGTCGTAAATGGTACGTTGGATGCTGGTGAGGATAACGAATGTTGGCCGGATTGCGCGACATGCAACAATACTACCTGTTACGATGAGGATAAGGGATGTTTTATTCAGCATAGCGAATGACGTGATCTGTAAAGTTGCTGAGGAGATGAGATCGTGAGATGAGACGAATTTGAAATGTCGACGTGAATTTTTTTCCAGGGAAGGGAGGAGGTTGTTGGTGGAATGACCCGGTAGCTGTGTTTTTTTTTTTTTTGAAATTAGTGCATAGTCAGGTCATAATTGTACATCCGCGCGCTATTCCTGTTAAAATTGATTTTATAATTGATTCTTGTTCTGGGCACTAAAACAAAGAAATTAAGCCCTTATGCCCTTTTTTCTCCCTCCCCCTTTCCCTTTTCCCCAGGGTCCACACCCAGCACTTCAAACGTGTGTATCGCCTTATCTATGGGTCGTAATGAAAAAATTTTCAAACAAAAGTTGTTCCTCAGTACCTAATGTACATATTAATTGCTCATCAAAATCCATTTCGGAGCAACCCCTGCCCCCAAATTTAGAAACAAAACATGTTTTTGAGAAAACCTCAAAATCACGTTTTCTTCATTTTAAACGAAAAGTTTCGGAGATATGACAAAATTTTGTAACCACAAAAAGTATTCAGAATTGAATTTCCTTTTCAATGAGCTTTATTACGACCATTTTTACCAACTTTTCCCGACAGAGTGGACCTCTCCCCCTTCCTCGTTTTCACAAAAGTTGGACCCACGAACGAAATTTTCTCCAAAATGAATTGCGATAATGAATGAAATTATGCATTAGATATGGAAGAACAAAAATCGTTCAATTTTTTTTTCGTGGATCCAACTTTTGAGGTAAGAAGGAGGGGGAGAGATCCACCCTGTCGGAAAAAGTTGATGGAAATTATTGTGATAAAGCTCATTGGGAAGAAAAATCCATTCTGAATACTTTTTGTAGTTACAAATTTTTCCGTATCTCTGAAACTTTTCGCTTAAATTGAAGAAAACGTGATTTTGAAGTTTTCTGAAAACTGTTTTATTTTCAAATTTGGGGGGGGGGGGCAGGAGTTGCTCCAAAATGGATTTTGATGAGAAATTAAAATGTACATTGGGTGCTGAGAAACAACTTTTGTTTGAAAATTTTTTCATTACGACCCATAGATAAGGCAATACACGCGTTTGGTTGAATTATACCAGTTATTAATAGGCGATTTTTTACAGAGAGTCACAGTACTCACTGACAATGTAATTCGTTTCTGATTATCTACTAATTCATGCTGTGTTGTTATAGGGCTGGGCTAATGGACCATGTAGTCCAAACCCATTAAAAGAAAAAAAAAAGAAAAAAAATTTGGGGGGGCTCTGGGGAAAGGGAGAAGGGGAAAATGGGCATTCGGGCTTAATTTCTTTGTTTTATTGTCCTGAACAACAATCATTCATGAAATCAATTTTAACAGGAATTTCGCGCGGAAGCCTTTTATTGTACGATTGAGACCTGACTAGCAAGATATCGAATTATTCGGATCAATTTTTCTTTTATGAGGTTTAGCTGTCTATCAGGATGAACAGATATTGAGAAAATGCCAAACTTTTTAATCTAGGTCGAAAAGAAGTAGATGCAGAGCTTGAAAATTTTGTCAAAAAATTCACTTAAAATAGTCGAAAAATTATGAGGTAAAATGAAAAAAAGGAGAAAATTTGTCAGCTTTCTTCAACATCGATTGGTCAATATTTTTACCAAATTTGAAACAAATTAAAGAAAAAATTTTCAATTTAAAATAAATTTAAAATAAATTTAAAAAAAGAAGGTGAAAATTTAAAAAAAATCAAAGTTGGGAAAATTTCGAGAAAATTTAAATTAAAAAATTTTACGGTTGGAAAACATTTAGTATTAAAAGTTTTTCCAACTTTAATTTCTTCAATTTTTTTTCTAATTTCGTTTTTTTTTAAAAATTTCTTACGATAGTTTCGAAACTTTCCTCAATTTTTTAAACTAGAAAATTTTTCTGATTAAAAATTAGTTAAATTTTTCCTACTTTGAATAATAAAAATATTATGACTTTAAAAATCAAAGTTTAAGAAATTTTAAGAGAAATTTAAATTGAAAAAAATTTACTGTTGAAACAATTTTAAATTGGATATAATCTTTAAAAAAATTTGAACTTGGAATAAATTTGGACTTAGAATGTCAAAATTCCGTTTTGGCCAAAATAAATTAGAAGTTAGTTGAGAAAAAGTCAAAAAGTTACTAACAAAGACGAAATTTATGGTAGATAATTTGGCTCGCCTTTCATTGGTTGACTTCCAGCGCTGGCTGTACCATTTATTCAAGTTTGACAAAATGGCAGTATTTTTGTTGATGAGAAATTCTCCAAGTTTTTTCATGTTTGACTTTTGGACTTTTTTTTTTGAAGCTTTGAGGTGATGTAAACTTCAATTTTTTTTTAAAAGGTGAAAAATTGCATTATTTATTCAATTAAGAACAAAAGATAATTGGAAAACATGTTCACTTTCGCTTCGTTTAGGGTTAATAAATCAATTTCTTAATTACATAAAAAAAAGGTCTTGAAGATAGCTCAGAACGATCACTTGAAATGAAAATGCAACGTTAAAAAATAAATTTTTGATATTATTTGAAATATTTGTAAACAGAAACTTCTCTAAGATCTTGTAAAGTCTTCTCTCCTTTTCTTCTGAGTAATGTTGAATGGTCTGACTTCTGAATCATGGAAGATTCTCTCTCTTCTCAACTCTTAGATTCACATTTTATCCAGCACCAAATCTCAAAGAAATTCACCCGCTATTATCATGCGATGTAAACTCTTTCATTTTACATAATGAGTCCGAGAAATTAGAGAAAAATTGTTCGAAAATCTAAAAATTTGCTGTACAATCATTAAAAATTTTTTGACGGGGGGGGGGTTCGTGAGTATTTTCGAAAGGTAGAAAAAAAAATACGAGAAATTAAATTTCTGAATTTTTATAGACACTTCATTGCTTTCGATGGAACAATTCAAGTGTAATATTCGTGCTATCTTGTGAATTGAAGCCAAATTGTAAAAATAATCCCAAAATCGGATTCAGTGACTTCCAAAATGTAGAAATTGATATGTGACTCGATATGGATCCAAAAATCGAAAATGAATGGGTGAAAAGTTGAAAATCAAACACGAACACAACTTTTTTTTCAGTTTTTTCACTTACATTTAAATTTTTTTCAAGAGTTTCTTTTGAACAAATGAATTGTCTGAAATGAGAAAACAGCTTAATTTTATTTCGTTCAGTTTCGGTTTTTACTGAATTACATAATTCTGTTGTTCTGGTCAAAGGTCAAGTGCATACCAATTTTGTTGTGACGTGATTTTTTTCACATCCATTTTGAGTTTAATTTCATCGAAAACAAAATTTTTAAATTTTTATTCCGGGCCAAGCTTTTGTGGTTATTTTAGCAAATTGCTTATGACTTCTCTTCGTAATCTCACTCTCATCATTTCCATCGATTTTAATCCAATTTACTCGCCGATTCAATTCCAACGCTTTCAATATTTCCCCCATTCTCCGCGCTTCTTTGATTCGACACAAATTTCCAATTTCAAGAATACTTACAGTTTCATCGTATCCTCATCCTAAATAATTGACCAATGACGCCGAAAATTCACGCAGCATATTTAAATCGCCGACCATCTTGTTAATCGGGAATTCCATCTGCGATTTTCAAATTTCCAAATATCGTCCCAAATACTCGAAATCTTTCTCTATCGTGTACAACCATGCGAAGCATTTCTCATCTGAGAAAATTGGCCGGACCTAAACTATGCGAATAACTCGGTTACTCGAGCTCTTCGCAGCTAAATTTTGATTAAAAATGGGGGAAATTTTCGTATACAAAAGTACGCTGTGTGACCTCGCCAGCGTTACACATACGCATCAACAGACCTCATCCTCCACACTTGCTTCTCGCATCGGTTAAACCATTCGGGCAAAAATTTCAACGCCACCGGTACACCAACTACGTAGTGTAAAATGAAAACAACGACGTCAAAAAAAAAGAGTCAGAAAAAAATTCCTCTTTAACCAGGAAACTATAACAATAAAAAAAATTCGCCAAACTGAATGAGACGGTTTAGGTTGGCAGAAAAAATAAGTTGGACACAAGGGATGCTGAGTGTTTGGTATCTGATTAGATTAACGTTGTCAGGGTTAAAAATAAAAGTTTCAGCTTCACATGGCATCTCTGTGCCACCACCGTCGCCTCACTCGGTATACGAATACATACCCGAACTCGCACCGCACCGATACACAGAAAGGTAGTTTCAGCTTTTTCTTTCGGGGTTGACAAAGTACCTGCTATCGCAAAAGTATGTATAAAACAGTACTTTTGGGAGAAATAAGTACACTTCGGGCGAACTTAAATTGGAAATTCATTCAACCTGAAGCAATAAAAGTGAAAATTTCCCGAGAAAAACTTCTGAATGTTAATGACCGGTCGTAACGTAGCGCGTCGTGTTTTGCTACCCTGAATTTCATTTTATTCTTACCTTCTCTCGGTACATTTTTCCTGTTCCTATTTTGGTTCTCAATGAACCGGGCCTTTTCTCTCTCTCTTTATCCTAGTTTTTTTCCTCCGTTTCGTAGACATTCTATCTACGAAGATAGTCGTTCTCGTACGATGCAATTTTATTATATAGGTGGATCGGATGTACGTGGCGTGCCCTTCGTACGAGTACAATTTTTCAATCCCAACAAATCGCCAATTTTAATATTTCGGCTCGTTAAATTATACCAGTAGTATGCGTACCTATGTAATTTTAGATCCAAACCTCAAAAAGAATGGGAGAAAGCTGAATTTCACATTATTTGTGTAGAATGACTCTCTAAACAAAATACTAAAACTCGCTCTTCGCCTTCTCGTACCTCTGTAATTTTAGATCCAAACCTCAAAAAGAATGGGAGAAAGCTGAATTTCACATTATTTGTGTAGAATGACTCTCTAAACAAAATACTAAAACTCGCACTTCGCCTTCTCGTACCTCTGTAATTTTAGATCCAAACCTCAAAAAGAATGGGAGAAAGCTGAATTTCACATTATTTGTGTAGAATGACTCTCTAAACAAAATACTAAAACTCGCACTTCGCCTTCTCAAGTGTTCTGCAACCCCCGCAAGAGGGTAAAAACCATCATCAAAACTAGTTTATTGTATTTTCCGCTGAAATAAAAAGTACATATATGTAATCAAAAATGTCTAAAGTAAAAATTTTTCAACTTTAAATTTACTATAACGATGTTATGAAACATTTTTTTTTTAGTCATTTTGAAGGAGTTGAAAATGGCAGATTCTTCAAAATTCACAATACCTTTCAATTTACAAGGTTATTTCTGTAAGGTATTAAACAAAAAGATGGTTACAAAACATGTCCCTAATACCCAAAACTGGGTGATGGGGGGAGGGGGGAAGATGAATTTAGAAACCCATTTACAAAATATTTTTTTTTTTTAAATTCATATAAAAAGTAAGTAATAAGATATTTTTATAATTAAGTAGAAGTAGGACCAGTATCAGGGCAATGCAGGCTAGATAGGTATGGTAGTAGAGTAGAGTTTGTCAGTGAAACCCGACAGCACTGCCCAAGTGCCCAATTATTCCAACATTCACCACAGGTATTCAAATTTTCAAGTTCCAGTGGCATGGCATTATAGGCCTTAGATATAAAGTATTAGCATTGAGACCAGGCAGTGATTTTTCTTAGCTAGGAAGAGGAAAAGTATCTGCAGTGGCAGCTGTGTGACGAGTATAGACACTGGACCTACAATAAGACCGGTAACTCACAGCCATATTGGCAAAATTTCATGACTTATTCCAATTGCTCTGGGTGTGCTTGGCTGCATTGCAGTCAAATTTCTGCTGTGATAACACAAATACCATAAATGAACGCATCCGGAAAGTGACAAGCACACCGAGCGTCGATGTCTTATTATGGAAGGGGGAACAAGTTGAAGCAGAAAAACAACTGTGCAGTCAATTCTGTGCTGTGCAGCGCAGCCAAGAGCACCCAGCGGGATAGATTGGAACAACTCAATAATCAGCTATTCCCGTCTTACCCCTCTGTCTGCAGTTACTGGTCTTATCGTAGGTCCAGTGTCTATAGTGACGAGTGTACCCACCTTCTTCACTATAGCAAATGCTTTGACTATATAATACTATTGTGGACCAAGTCAAGCAAGTAATGTAAACAGAGTCATCAAGACATCCTACTGGGAAAGAACACTTCTAATTGGTTGTTTTATTATCGTGCAAAATGTACAAATCAGATATTAGTGAGTTTTCATCGTAGACAACTTTTTAATTCTTGTGCTTTTTCATTTAAACGAGTAATTTTCAAGTAAATTAAATCGGCTGCATACGCTATTGTAACGAGTGAGGAAGTCCAAGTTCACCTTGTCATTGTGGTTTATGGATGCGCATGTTGAAGGGTAGAGGATAGTATGATTATCCAATTAAAAGTGTTCTTTCCCAATAGGATCAGGGATCTAGAACAGAATGGAATTTGGAACAGTAACTGGTAAAACCCGGTAATTTTGGAACTCCATGACCAGAATGGGACCAGAATGGGAATAGGAATGGGAACGATTCATGAAAAAAAATCATGACTGGAACCCAACTAGAACAGTTGATGAAGGAATGGCCCTTGTAATTTGCCGTTCCAACATCTTCGTTTTTCAAGATTTAAAGTCCAGAAAAACTAGAAAAAGTTTGAAAAATTAAACTTTCTTTTCTATTTGCGAGTCAAAAACTTTGTTTTTTCAAAGTTTCGAGGTCAGGAATAGTCGATAAGCAAAACATGGGTCATAGAATGGTAACTAGAATGGTTAATAGTCGATAACTGCATAAGTTACAGGAATGGTAACTGGAACGGTGACTGGAACAATAACTGGAGAGATTAAGTGACGGGAATGGGAACTGGACCACTAAATTTTTCAAAATTACAACTAGAATGATAACCTAAACTATGAACAATTCAAATTCATGACTGGAATGGGAATGGTAAAAAAATTTCAGTTAAGGATCTCTGAATAGGATGTCCAACAACTTAGTTTACACCTTGAGTATTCAACTAGCTCGGTCCATGTTAGTGTTACCTATGTAGTCAAAGAGCAAACCATGGCTGTGTACTTCCATAATAATGAAAGTGTGGTAGCCAAATAAATTTACCTCACTTTAAGTACACCTAAAGAGGAAGAAACATTCTACTTCATTCCAATTACCAACCAAATAACCAGCTTCTAAAGTATCAGAATTGGGTGAATCTATCTAATAGTCTTTCCCCTCCTCCTCCCCACCATAATTCCATACTCAATGATGCCCAAAGACTACCACATAACACCTCCAAAGATAATTTCTAGACACATGCCCACACAAATATCTTAACAAATACACAATTTTTAATAATTTTTCCCAAAGAGCAATAAAGCAATACTTCCATAATAATTATGTATTCATCCAACCATGCACCCAGATATTTGTGCTTCTAATACACCTGCACCAGCAGAGAACAGGAACACAAATCACCATACACACCACCAAGGAGGAAACAGTCTTCTAGAAGAAAAATCATAAGAAACAAAATTATTTTCACATTCAATTTCCTGCAGATGTTCCTCAGTTTTTTCCAGCAGACAAGGGTGATGAGGGGAACAGGGTAGGAGAAGAAAGAGGTTGTTTATCATGGAAGTAACCGTATGAGTACATTATTTTAACAGATGGAAGAAAAAAAAAGGTACCTTGAATTTTGACCAAATTCAACAGAGGTGGTTCATTTTGAGTATTAGAAACTCGCCTGAAAAGAATTCTGTCTCCAAAGCCCAAAAAGTGGCCAATTTAGGGGTCCTCAAAGTAAGATCATTTTTGAAAATTCACAGTTTCATCCAAAACTCAATCGCCATTTAAACATCACTATTGTGACAAAATTACCTATTCAAAATTCAAAATTTTGCATTTCCTTGTCACCTGGGTAAAAGTAAATTTTTGCTATGAAAAATCAGAAAATTTGGACCGTAAAAAATATTTTTACCAAAATCGGAAGGTGACACCTCAAAAATGATTTGTTTTAAATTTCTTATATCAAAATCGTTTTTTACTTCAATTCTTGAATGCTGATCAAGTTTTGGCGACCTAGAGAACGTCATTTCAGTTTTACAAAAATCAAAAATTTCCTATTTTTAATGATCTGAAATTTTTGAACCAGCAGTTGTCATCCTAAAAGTGGTATCGAATCGAGCCACCAATGATTTAGGGAGATGTACATAGTAACTCAAATTGCATAGGTATTTTTAGCCCATTTTCTTCTTTTCAACGTCCTTTTAGTTGGGTACTATTTAGCTGTTTATCCATAAAAAATGGCTTCCCTTTGGGGACCCTTAGCTCCGCTTTACTTTGAGTTAGGGAACTGAAATTTTTTCAGGTGAATTTCCAGCTCAAAATGAACCGCTCCTGTAAATTTGGTCAAAATTCAGGGCATGTTTTTGTGGCTTCCATCTACTGAGTATATCGTGCTATGCTTATTACTTCTATGAAAAACAACCTCTTTATTCCCTTGCCCTGTTCTTTGCATCACCGTTGTCCCCTAGCCAAAACTGAAGATATCTTCTGCAGTAAATAAAATGTGAAAATAATTTTGCTTCTTATGATTTTTCTTCAAAAAACTCAAATGATCTTGTAAAATGAAAGAAATTGTGAATTTTGAAAAATCGGTAATTTTCAACTCCTTCCAAAAAACCTAAAAATGAAAAATTTTCAAAAAGTTTTTATACATTTCCATATAAAATTTAACGTAGAAAAACATTTTACTCTTGACATTTTTTGTTTAAACCTTTTTTTTTATTGGTGGAAAATGCGAAAAGCTGAATTTTGAGGGTAGTTTTTACACTCTTGCGGAGATTGCCGGACACTTGCGAGGTGCAAGTTTCAGTCTGTTGTTTAGGAGATCATTCTATACAAATAATGTAAAATTCAGCTTTCCCCATTTTTTTTAGGTTCGGACCTAAAATTACTGAGCTATGCGAAAAAATTTGACTTCTTAATTTTTCCAAACCGTGGCCGCCATTTGTCTTATCCGTATCGAGCATTTTTCCTCCACCTGGCCTCAGCCTCGTCTCGCTCGCTCGCTAGGGAAATTATCATCTCGTCGGCGTTCCCCTCGGAGTACCGTCGATTTACTTCTCCCGCGCTTTTCAAATTACCAGTCATTACGCCAAATAAACTCGACTCGAAGGGGAGTTTGCCTGGTACCTATTTGGACAAGCCGCAGCTCTACGCGAGTTACACGTAAGACGGATTTATACCTCGTCTCGTCGTTCATTTTTCTGGTCTGAACCGCCGAAAAATATTATACGAGTATAAGCCTCGTAGCTGGAACGCAAATGAAACGGATAAGTTAAATTCGACTTTAACATTCTACGACGAAATGGAACATTTTTCAAAAATATCAGGTCACCGTCAACACTCACTTTTTTTCTCTCTTTTTACTTCGCCCTTGCCAGTGTTTCGCAGCTTTCGGTCACGTAATGGCCGTAAATAATAAGTTGCCTTATCTTATTCCATTTTCCAAACTATGTAATAATATTGTAGATGCCAGGACGCTGCCCTGCTCTTCGTCTCTCGTCTTTGGCGTTCGCGACGACTACGCTATTTCACACCAACGCACGCGTACTCGCCCTATAAATAAAACCGGAAACTATATTTAAATATGCAAAACATTACGCGAAAAATATTAATATTATGTTCGTTTACAGTGGCCAGCCATTAATCAAGTCACCAAATACATACCGCTCGTATATAGATCGTTTACCCGCATAAAACACCGTAATAGGCAACGTGAAACATACCGCGACCGTGCAAAAAAAATACCCTCTCGGACCCGCAGCTGTGTTTATTAATTTAAGATACATTCGCCGTCGTCGTGCTATATACTTTTTATCCTCAATTTGTCCTTTTCTACGAACGCGGTTCGACGAATGGAGCGAATTTTCGAATATATAGGGAGTACATACCATCTTCCATTGAAGGCGTGAAATTTCGATTGTTTTTGGTGTAATTTGGGTTATTATTTTACTTGTTGGGAAACTGTTTTTTTTTTTTTTTTTTTTTCATTTGATATTAAGAATTACTGGAAGCTACGTCTCTGAGATTATCAGGTCAGAAAATAAAATTCGAGCAAAGGAAAAGGAGTACAATTTTTCTAACGATGAAATTAGTGACTATGAAAAAGCTTTAAAAAAATGACTGATTTTTTGTTTCGAAGGATGAATTTGCATGGAAAATGCAAAAAATTGGTCCGAACTACTGAATCTTTCCTGTTTGACTCATACGAGTCTTCGTCTTCAGTTGTTATCCAACTCGATTTTTTTTGCAAGTCTATATTATTCAGTTTCAAAATGTTTTCAACTCTAAAGAACGTAATGACATTTTCTCAAAATATTTTCCAATTTTAAACTTTTTTCCTCATTTTTTCCTATTTTTTCCGTCTCCAACTAAATTTGTTCTCTATTTTAAAATTTTTTCTCTAGATTTTTTTTGGAACACTTTTCAATGTACTGATTTTTTCACTCTAAACTTTTCTCATCCTATAATTTATAAAAACTTTAAATTCTTTAATTTTTTCATTTTGTTTTTTTAAAAAATTGTTCCAGTTTGAATTTAAAAAAATTTAGGATAAACATTTTTTTCTAAATCTTCAATTTTAAACAATTGTGGAATTGAAAAATATTGTAAAAAAATTAGAGTTAAGAAAAATTTGCGAAAAAAATAGGTAGGTACCTACAGGACACCAGAGTAGAAAAGTTTCAACAAGATACCTATTTTGAGAGTTGAAAAAAATTTTGAAAAACAAAATTTCCTCCTAGTTTTGCTTAGACTCTGTTATTATGCCTTTTGCACAGGAAATAGGATTCGGAGTCAAACTGACTCCAAATTGACTTCGGCTTGACTCCGGAGTCCAGCCGGAATCAGGGAGTCAAGGTCAAAGATTGACTCCGGAGTCTAGCCAGAGTCAGAAGTCGAGGTGTGAAAGTAACTCCAGAGTCAAGAAGTCAAGATGGAGTCAGGAATCAGGGTGTGAGTTTGACTCTGGAGTCAAGGTGGAGTGAGCAGTCGAGGCCTAAAAAGTGACTTCAGAGTCAAGCAGGAGTCAGGAATCAGCTTTCTCAGGAATCACCTTTCTCCCCTGACTCCGGAGTCAAGCTGGAGTCAAGAGTCAACTTTCTTCCTTGACTCCGGAGTCAAGCTGGAGTCAAGAGTCAACTTTCTTCCTTGACTCCGGAGTCAAGCTGGAGTCCAAGAGTCAACTTTCTCCCCTGACTCCGGAGTTAAGCTGGAGTCAAGAGTCATTTCTCCCTTGACTCCGGAAGTCAAGCCGGAGTCAGGAGTCAACTTTTTGGCTGACTCCTATTCCCTGCTTTTGCACCATTGTTGGAGAAAAAATGAAATATTTGTAGAGCACTTCACTATTTTTGAGTCATTTTATTGGAGAGACGGTACCTACCTGAAGTTTTTGTGAAAGTTGTGAAAAATTCTATTTCTATTTTTATTTTTTCCTCTAAAAATCATTCGTTGCAGCACTGATGCCTTGAAAGTTATTTTAAAAATTTCCATGCCCTCAATACTCTTGTCCTTTAGAATGTTCGGTTAATTTTTGGTTCTTTTTTTTTTGATATCCTGAATATAGGTACTTACTAAACCTTTTTTAAGAAACTGAAAACATTGATATTATGTCTGTCGATTGAAAAATAGACTATTGGCGAGTGATGCCCGAGGAAAGAGCAAAAAAATGCCTAGTCTGCACATTCCTGCGAATTGAAGAAGCTACGATTTTTCAAAAAAATTGTGATTTTCAATAAAATTATTTTGAAAGCTTTTTTGAGATTTTCAACTGAAAAGCTCTGTAAAAATGTAAAGTTTAAAAAGAGCATCCAATGTGTTCTTATCACTACTTTATGTAAAAGTTAAGAGTGCAGTTAGGTAAATCAACAAAAATTTAATTTTACGATTTTTCGAGACAGTCACCCCTTTTAAAAATTTTTTTGCAATTTAAAATCCATTTTTTCTCATTGTAATTGAAAATTTTACGAGAAACTGTGATTCATCAATTTTTGTGACAGGCGTCTATTTTAAAATCGAGGTACTTACATCAAAATAAATTCTCTAAATTTCTGACATTTCATAAAATTTTATGAACTTCATGACGAGACCTTCCTGCAGTTCCTGCATCTCATTTCTTTATCATGTCCCAGAAAAAATGAATGAAAATTTCGAAATCAAATTTTTTACCACTGTTGAAATTTCAAATTGAAATTTTCAAACTTTTTTCTCGATATTCCTAAAATTCCTAAATTGTATGTAGGTCATAAAACTTTTGGAGTTTCACTTAAATTTTTTTTGATTTTGACAACAAACGTCACACTTACCTTATATTTTTTTAGTTCGCAAAAAAAATTGGATTAAGATTCCTTTGTACAATTATTTATTAAATTTATTCTCTCAAAATTTCCAAGCCATAAAAAAAAAATTTTGAGACCTAGGTTTGGGAACAATTGAATTTCAACACACATAAAAATTTTTAGTTCAAGATTCAGAAAATGTAGTGAGAAATTTTCAGAAAAATTCAAAACAAAATTTGAACAATTTTTAGGTAGAACTGATTTTGAGATGTCATTTGGTGAATTCATTTACACCTCAATGTCCAGAATTATGTGCAAGTACCTCGAAAATTAATTTTCAAAATTTCATCTTCAAATTAATCATGCCTCAAATTCATTCGAATTTTCATTCTTTCAAGTTATGCAAACTTGAAATAAAAATTCAATAAACTATAAAACTTTCTTATTACAAATTTTCAAATTTTATCTCACAATTTTCTTTAATTTCAAGATATTCCAAGCTTTACCTTACAATTTTCCAAATTTCACTATCAAGTTTTTCAATTTCTACCTTCAAAATTTTATATAATTTCACATCAAAATCGTTTCAATTCATCTCAAAATTCACAAACTTTTATTCCAAAGTTCAAATTTTATCGCATTCAATAAAATTTTCTCAACCATTCAAACATTTCAAATTGATAGGAAAAAGGTTTCATTTTCTTTGAAAATTCTGCCCTAATTTCCCACACAAATTGCTAAATACCAAAAAAACTGAACTCGCGAAAGAAAAATTCTTCAATTGATGATGGGTCGAATCAATCAACAAAAACAAGCCATTCTCCATTTCCTTCCCCTCTCACCCCTCTCGCCAACAGATCCGCAACGCAATTCCGAATAAAAACGAAACGCCGATACATAAAAAAGAATTCTAAACCTTTGAGATTTGTATACGGGTATCGGCGAACGCCGCGCCGATTCTACATAATTACACACGCGGAGGCTATTCAAGTATATACTCTCGTATAAGCACAGTACCAAAGTATACCATACCGGTAAAATACTCGAGTACCTAACGATAGAAGATTGAAATTTTATACCAATACTTCTTTCTGCTATTTTTTTTTCTTTTTAGCCCTTTCTTCTTAAAAGGTAAGCTATAATGTCAATATCTTATAAAGCGAAAACATTTTGCCATGTTGCATTTCAAAGCTCAAGGGATCTGTTTATCTGTATGTTTCGTAACTAAATTTCACCGATTTGAGCTACGCTAATAAAGTTCAAGGCTACGCCGATGTAATAGAATTTCGCGGATGCTGCGTTGCGTACAGCAATAGGTAACGCAGGTACTTTGTAGGTATATGAAAGCAAAGTTGGAACTCGGCGTAGGCAGGCTTTTCCCTTTCGATGAAAATTACTTTCCAAAAAAAGGCGAATTGTTTTTTAAAAAGTAGATTTTGATTGTTGATGAAAAAAACAAACGTGTTGTACGAAGGCTTCCTTTCTTCGACATTTATTTTCCTGTTTTTTGTTTTTCCCCCTATTTTATCTCTCATCTCGTTCGATTTTTAAACTTATTAAACATTTAGCGTTTCTGAGCCGAGATTCTCGCGATTTTTTTTTGTTCACGTTGAAAAAAGTTGGATTAAATTTACCTACTCGAAATGAGAGGAAAATTCGTTAGACGAAATATTATTATATCGAGCTTTAAAACGCCAACCAAATTGATTGGTTCGAAGAGGAAAAAAATTATAAACAGATTTACATTTTCGGTCTAAATCTTTTAATGCATTTTCCCGTTGTTTATTTCTTTTTACGTGTTTTCGCTTTCGAAACGCGAAATAACGATGGAAAAATTCGGCTACGAAATCGAATAAATATCTTTCGGATTTGAATTTTCGACAATTGATGGAGAAATATCGAAGGCGTATACTCGACGCGAATTAGTATTATCACGTAATATACTCGAGTATCGTCTCAAGTACGTCGAGAGTGTCAAATAATGCCTGGCTCATTTTGAAAAATTTAAATAACAAAGTATTTCGAGAATATTTTTATATCAAAGCTTAATCGTATCAAGTGTCGATATTTTGACGGGTAAACGCGTGTAGGTATCGATCAGCGAGAAAATTTTCTGCTTTTTTCCTACTGCTTCTTTGGTTTACTGCGGTACGACGATGAGTTAGATATACTACGTATATATTTTGTCAACATAAATTAACGTCAAAATTTATCGTTTCCATGTCAATTACTAAGAGACGTGTAAGATTCGTGGTAAATCGCGGCTGCGGTTTCAGGTTCGAGGGTGGTGTACGATTACATTGTATGGAACCCAAGATTTTATGCAGGGTGTTCTATATTCGGTGGGAAAAAGGAGAGATAATGAGAATACAGACAAATTATGTCCCAATACAACTGCCAAATGGCCTCCCGTTCGTCTTCACGACTCCCGAGCGACCAAATGACGTCAGAATCAAAAAATTCATACTTTTTCCTGTCGATTGAAATTTTACCGAAATGGATTGGTCAAAAAGGGAGGGAGGTTGAGGAGTCTCAAAAAAGCCAACTGATTTTTACCCTGCGAGTTTTAAAAAAAAAATCATTTAAAAAAAGTATGAACTTGAACTTGAAATTTTTTCCACTCAAAAAATCATTTGTGGAACCTCTTCGACAGATCCTAAAAATTTCACTTCGATATGAAAGGTCTTTCCTCCTTTTTGAACTATTTTTTTGATATATTTTTCAGATTTTGTAAGATTAGACTAAAATTAGCTGTAGGAGGATAATTCCCTTCAAGTCTTTCAACGTCGGTTTACACATTTTTCATGATTTATACAAAATCTGACACCATATGAATACCAGGGGGGGCTCAGGATACTCGAGCTCCCCAACTTGGGCAGTAAATTTTTTTATTACCAAAATATGAAAAAATCGATTTTTTTTGCTCTTGATACATGATTATTCAAAAAAATTTCGCCCTCGCTTCGCCCTTGCTTCGCTCGGGCAGTATTTTAATCCTTCTATTTTTAAAATTGATGATTTTTCACTGATCTTTCAGTCAAAAATCACTGATTTCTCAATCAATAATATTGACTGAAAGATCATTGAAAAATAACTGAAATTCCTTAATTTTTTAATTTTACTTGGCTCAAATCCGTTTATGAATTATCAATCTACTGAAAATACCCTGACAACGCCAGCACCACTGAAAAACAAATTACTAAATTTTTTCATTAAAATTCCCCCCTCATTTTTCCCGAATTCTGAACCCCTCCTTAAATAATTTTTGGGTGTGCTTATGCCTGACACTGAAAAATTTACCAAAATTTCTCTCCCCCTCGTAAAGGGGCCCATTGAGAGGGCTAATGAGAGCAAAATTAAATCCTCATTCTAACACACAGCCCATTCCAATTCATCTGAAGAAAATTCCAGAATCGAAATGCAGAACTTTTGCAAAACTTCTTCAGAATTTTTGCAGGACCTTCTGTAAGCTATTTTCATTTCCCTAAAATAAAAATAATCTTTTTATATTATTATTAATTAGATATTGCAGACTCTCTTAAATTCTTCTAGAAAAATTCATCAATACAATAAAAAATAAACAAAAACTGAAGAGATGAAAAAAATTAAAGTCAAATTAATAATCGAAAAAAATACGACATGGGTGTCACTATTTTTCAAAAATTAATTTCCTCAATTTTTACAGGTTTTCTAGACTAATTTACCGAGATTCAGCCCTTGATAAAATGAGGCGAAAGGGACAGTTTCACTCCTTCAAAATATTAAAATATTTTGGTATAAGGAAGCAAAAGAGAGAGTAAGATTCGTAGAATTTGAGAATTTAATTACAAATTCATTGAATTCTAGAGGAACATTGGCAAAAATTTCTCCAGAAAAAACATTCGAAAACTAAAAATTATTTTTTCAACTTTTCAGACCTAAAGGGAAAATAGTATCTTTAGCTCTCTTCTGCTACAAAGGGCTCAGACTTCATATGCTTCATAAAAACGAAAGGTAAAATATGAAAATTGGCGATTCTTGAAGTCAAAATGATAATTTTTTTCAAATTTGTTTGTTGATTTACAAAAATTTTATGACTGAGGAGGAAAACTTACAAAATTCATTGCGTTTTCCAGCGTTTCAAATGAATTTTTAACTTAAATTGCAGGACTTTTGAGTAGAAGAAAAGACTATCTCAGAATACTTTCATTTTCCAGCACTACTTTGTCAATTACAGGACCGATTGATTACCTCGTATTCCTATTATTCAAAAGGCTATAATACATCGAAGATTTTAAATATCGATTTATCGTTGATTTGTCCAGAAAAAAATTTAGTCATCACGAAAGGAAAAGCTCTGCCAAGTTGTAATGTTTAAAGAGAGAAAAAAAATTAATAATGTAAGTACATATATGACTCTAAATGACCTACTTGATCTAAAAATTGAAAGAGCTTCACGAAAATATCACATGATCAAAATTTTCAAAAAAAGTTATCTATTGTGTAATTTTTCACAGTTGAAAAAAATACAGGGTGACTTGCTGGATCGACCTATCGAATTTTTTTTACGTTTCGCGTCTTTTTTCTTGACCATATTTTAAATTTTCGTTACCTAATTTTTTTTAAAAAAACTGCCCTTTGTGACAAAAATCGAAAAAAAAATTGAAAATTTTTCAGAAGTAAAAAAAAAAATAATAATGAGCAAGTTTTAGGAAAATTCTGAAAATTTTCCATGTATTGTGTCTTTTTTCAAATTTTATAAACATTTCGTGAATTTCACGACCCTTTGATCAGTGTCTACCCTAATTCCATACCAATTTTCTAAAACACCTGGAAAAGTTAATAGATTTCACCAATCTCTCCCTCATTCTTGAATCAGTGAAATTTATCAAAAAATTAATGAGAAACAATCAGAATTGCAGCACAGTAATAAATCAGTGAAAGTTTTTTCACTGAAAAAGTCAGTGAAAGAAAATCACTGGAAATCAGTGAAAATTCACTGAAAACTCAGTGATATTCATGAAATTCACTGCAAAATCTGTGAATTTCTTTGAATAATCAGTGAAAAATCGCTGAAAATCAGTGAATTTCACTGATTTTTCCTGTGCTGCAATTCTGACTGTTTATCAGGGATTTTTCACTGATTTAAAGTGAGTGAGAAGTTCAGAAGAAGCCCCAAAATACTGGAATTTTCATTTCAAAGCTGGAGAATTTTTTAAATCACAAGATGAAAATACCTAAAAAAAATCCAATTTCTATGTAGTTTGATTTTTTATAGGAAAAGTGGTAAGTATAATATTTATGATTTTCAATTTATCTTCGCTCTCAGATTTCATTGGTTTCTTCGATTTTTTCTTTAACTAGGTATCAAATGTTGAGATTTAAAAAATTGGAAAAAATGTCAAGAAAAGGAAACTTTGCTCTTATTGATGGATTGCTTGTCTGGATTGGTGATTATTGAAAATATCTGCATCGAATTACAATATTCTCTTTAATTATAGGAATATCTTGAACTGTTTTTTTTTTTTTTTTTTTTTTTTTTGGTTGCAAAATTCGCTCTAAGATAGAAATTTCTTTTTCCTCTGGTGCACCTGAAAAGCTGAGGGTACGAAGGGTTTTAAAGAAAATCATTTGAAAATCCTATTAACGTACTACTTTTTGAAACGATTTTTAATCGGTTGAAAATATGAAAAAATTGATCTGAAAAAATCTTGAGAAATCAATTCTGAAAAATAGCAGACATCCTGTTGAAAATCCAGATCAGTTTTGAACGATTTCGCCACCAATTCTCAAAACACGAAATCCCAAACCAATAAAAATGAAAACATTTTTCGCTCACTCGTTTATCTCTCGGCTCGGTCGTAATAACCCAAATAAATAGATATTCGGTTCATCTCCAACCACCGATTCGATCCACGTTGAAAAAATTCCATATAAAATCTCCCATCCTGGAAATTTTTCGGTCAACCACTATCACTCTAGCATATTTGAAAATTACTACGGAATTTTTATGCAAGCCGGATGATCATATCACGTCATATCGCATCGTATCAGCCAAAGCGGAAAAAATTTTCGCTCCGACGGTTTAAAATGCACGGGCACGTATAACCGGGCGAAATATTTAATCATGGCGAAAATGGCGACCCTAAATGACACTACATCCAATAACGTTTGAAATATTTAACCAAAAATTATACATTCTTGTCTAGATGTGGTATAACGAAACCGACATCTGGAAATTATTCACTTCGAAGGAACACTACAATTCCGCAGAGTTGGCTTTTAAAAGTAAATGGAGCTTATTTTAAACATCCGTCGGTACGTTCGGGGCCGGAGGGGCGGCGAGGGGGCCGCACACTCATGGTCTGGTACGTAGGATACTCGGTCCGGAAAAGTACTCGCGGAGTATTTCGGCAAAGCATTCTGAATACCATTAATTCTAGAATTAGTAACGCTTTTATTTGCAATAACTAAAGCAAAAGTGGAAAAAAACAGTTCTCGGTTCCAGGAAATGTATACTAAAAAGACATTCCCTGTTAGCGATTCCTTGACTTATTCTTTCTCTACGTATTAGCTGCATTTTAAATCGTTTTCCAACGTGAAAACAATGAACCGAGGGAAAAAAAATCAAGCCAGATTGGTAATCCGACCAATGTTCCGGCCAAATGAAAAAAGAACGACGAATGTCTCGAGCAGAGCAACGTGCTAAAATGCCAAGTGGTTTTTATCGACGAGACTTCTCGCCAGCATATTTTTCCTTCGCCAAGAATTCGCGATATTGAAATTATATCGATACTCGGTAACAATTTCGCAATAAAGGATTATCTCGCGTTGTTTATAAGAACTCATCGCGATGTTCTACATAAAGGAAATTACTCCTCGATCCCTCGACCCCGCAAACTCTATTTCATTATCGAAAGCGTCATTCGATCAGCTAGTTGGCGGTTTTCGAGTAGATAACGGTGCTAGAATTCGACAAAACAATGCAAAATTATTCGCCTTTAAAACGTTAACCCAACGTATCGGCGAAAACTTCAAAACATCCAAGATACGACGACAAAGTTACCGCCGCCGTATACAGTTTCGTTGAAAAGTATGAAAAAAACTACGGATAACAGCTTGTAACAGAATTTAAAAACTTTGATTAAGAATTTATAAAGTTACCGAGTACTCGAAAAAGAAGCCCGTAAGACTTGACTGAAAAGCCAGCGTGTTTGAATATTTAAAAGGTCGTAATTTTTAACGAGTCTAGTAAATGGAGTAATATTTCAGTAGGTAATGTTTAAATATTAAGATACTTTCCGGCTAATCCCCGGTATTGTGTTTAAATATGCGTGAAGTAATAAAAAGTGTAGTCTGCGAAATTGCGCCTGCCGATTGTGCGGTTTTTATTCAAATACTGGAGCGATATTCGTTTAATTATCGTCGTAACCGTGTCGCGGTGTAATGCGAGGCGTTTCTGGATGGTTGACGGATGTTGAATTAAAGCTCGGAGTGAAATAACCGGAGAAACGAGCCGGCTAGGGAGCTATTTGAAAATTGGAGTACGTTTTTTGAATTATATGTACTTACCTTCGAGTAGAAAGGCAAAGGAAAAAAAATGCATTTGATGAAAGAAGCGTGGATTTTGGCATGGCAGATTTTGGGACCAAAGCAACGTATTTGGTGACCCGGAGTGTTCCCTGCCATTTTCCCGAATGAAAACATGTGCAATTCAAAAAAAAATTTAAGTTGCAGATTACGAATTTGAAGATTTATTAATTTTTATCAAAATTCAAATCCTTCAATCAATCACATTAAAATTGAACCAAACGATTTTTCTTGGACGTTTAGAATAAAATTTGATGATTTTTTTCAAATAAAATTCATGATAGTTTTACCAATAAAATTGTATACTACGAGTATGATTTACGAAATTTTCATAAAATTAATTTTTTTCATTCTGTGGCTCGAAAAATTATCCAAAAAAGTTATTTGATTTGTAGCAAGGTTGCCTACTGATACTTCATGAAATTTACGTACTTAAATGAGATCTATTAAAAATTATTCTAGGTCATCCAAGAAAAATTTTAGTTCGATTTTAAGATATTTGAGTTCGAATTTGATACCTAAAAATAAAAAAAAATTCAAATTTTCTATCTGCAACTTTTCCACACTCTTGTGAAGGGCAAAAGTGATTATATTCAATTTCGAGATGAATGTCTCAAGAAGGGATAGAATAGAAGTGATCATTAGGTATTCGAGAAAATGGCCATTTGGGAAACTGGTTTCGGAAAAATGGGATTCGAGATATATCCATTCGGGAAAATGAACATTCGGTAAAACGGCCATTATGGAAACTGGATTCGGGAAAATGGTAGGGAATCGACCCGGAGTCATCTTTGCTCCTCTTCGATTCGAGTGGGCGAGGCTCACAATATTGAAAAAATTCCTAAAAAATCAAGTTTTAGTTGAAAATAAATTATCTTGATGGCTAATGTTAGATATTGATCCGTAGATTCCATTTTCGCCAGTAAAATCATTCCTTCTCCCCTACCCTCTGAGCGGGCGTAACCCCCGAAAATGTGGATTTTATGGGGGTGAACACTCAAAATCAAAATTTTGTGAAAGTATATCACAAAAGGTGTATAAATTATTGCTGTGCTTTATTTTTCGATTCCCACCCCCTCCTGCCACCTGTGGACCCTCAAAACCTAAAAAACCACTCAAAATTTCGTTATAACGTCAAAACAGGACGAGAATAGCGAATCAAAGGGTACTTCTTGTTGAAAATATTTTTTCAAAGAAAAAAAGGATGTGAAAACATTTGCGTTTCTTATCCCCTCCTCCTCACTTGCTCTTGTAGAACTCTTTAATAACGAAAAATTTCTGCTACTCAAAATTCTGTCAGAATTTAAATTTGGCAACATTTACTATTATATTTATATTGATCGATTAGAATTGTTGCCTTCCCCCTACCCCTATGGGGGGGGAGTCAGGCCTCTAAAATGAGGAGTTGATAAAAAATGAAGGTCCAAAGTTGAAATTCGGTGAAATTTTACTACATAAGGTACAGCCATGTTTTCTATATTTCATTTCATCAGATTACTCTTCCTCCTCCCTCCTCCTATGATTTGATGCCATTAGATATGATGCCATTAGATATGATTTGGCGTAATTTGATTTAATTTGATAAAATTAGATTAGGACATTTTTGAGATCTGATTAGTCATTTTCCAAATCTAATTCTTGAAAAAGACATTTCCTCAAATGATTAAATCCCTGAAATGTTTTACTACAATCCAATAACCCAAATGATTTTTTTTTCAAAATACAAACACCCGAAAATTTATAAAATAATTTTTTAAAAAAATTCCAATTTTTCCCTAGTTTTCAAATATACCAAACTCATTCAAAATATTTTCTATGTTCAAATTTTCTCATTTTTTTCATGTTTTCCACTTCCTTTACTTCTTTCAAAAATATTTCCAAGTTCAAATTACTTATTTCAAAATTACACATAAATGTGAACCTGGATATAGAAACCATCCTTAGGAGTCAAAAATTTAAGAATAAGGAACCTCAACTCAGAAACCAATTTTTGGCTCTTGAGGGTATAGGCATCTATTTAAGTTTTTTTTTAGCTTCAAATGAAAAGACGCCAAAGAAAAATAAATATCTAATAATAAAACGGGTATCAAGTAGAATTTTTTGACGTGTCATTGGAAGTTGGAGCCATGGAATCAGAGTTCGTAGATTCGAAAAATAGTTTGAAGCTATTGCAGTTGGGAAAAAATATGTAATAAATTACAAAAAAGTGTGGAGAAAATTTCAATTTGAAAATTTTTCTGATGAAAGTGTAAAAATTGAGAAATGGGGAGGGGGGTGAGAAATATTTCTTAAAAATTGTAACAGTTTGAAAAATTGTTTGTTTTTTTAAATTCAAAATTGGAAAAAGTTTTAAGAAAATTACATTTGGCCTTGGAAAAGAGCAAGCAGTGGCGCTGTTCTTATGGTTGGGATCCGAAATTTCATAATTTTTTGACAAATTTGAGTTCAACCCCCGCTTCCTTCCTAAAAAATTTCCTAATTTGAAAGGAATATTTATAGAAAAAATACTTTGATGAAAATGTAATTTTGGAACAAACAACTTTCATGCTAATTATTTTCACTTTGAAAACCAAAAGTAATGACAAATCCGAGCAGTGGCGTCGGAAGCTTTTTTTGGGCGGTACAAAATGGGTATTGAGACTTGGAATACCAGTTAAGAGGGCGAAAAAGTGAGCCTTTTTCGCATAGTCGCTTCAAATAGTTCATATAATTGTGATTTTGTTCATGCTCGAACGAAGCGAGGGGGAATCTTTGAAATACAGGGTGGCTCGGTTAAGGTGTGAAATATTGAAACCTCATATTCTACTTATCAATACGAACAAAAAATGTCATATTCAACATGGGCCCAAAACGCTTTCTTTCTGAAATATTGCCGAGTAAAGAACTGAAAATTCGGCAACGTTGCGCATCGCGACGCCCGTAAAATGTTGCGTTTAACGAGACGAGCGTCGGGGTTACTTACGCGGAAGTTAATTACAGCGTTGCCGCAAAATAAATTATGCTGAGATACCCTCCGTTTTTTTGATTTTTTAGAAAAAATTTTTAGGCGAAATTTTTTTTATAATAATGAGGAATCATGAGAAATTATTAAATTCGATTTTTATTGTAATTTTGTGGGATGGTCGAAATTTGATAAATTGATTACTCAGCATCCAATAAATAAAAAAAAAACAGAAATTTGGGTTAATAGGTGTTAAATAAGTAGTACTACCCCTAAAAGTGAATAAAATTTCAAAAAAATGATTTTTTGTTCTTGTTCGACCATTTTTCTGGTACAGAAACACATTTTCTACTTTAAAACACTTACTTATGAACCAAAAAAAAAAAAAAAATAGTATACGTTTCTATGGACTCCCTTTCACTTTTTCCACCACCTACCCCCCGAAAATTTTCACTGCTAGAGCAAAAATTGCCAATTTTGGGTGAAATCTGGGCCCCCTTTAAAGGCGAATAACTCAGTAATGAAGCGTTCATGACCCATCATGTATATAACATTTTTTACTCCAAATGATAAGTAGAATACGTGGTTTTAATATTTCACACCTTAACCGAGCCACCCTGTATATGCCTCAAAAGGTCATTTTTTTCACTTAAAATTCTTGACCTTATGGGGGGGAGTACCGGACCCCAGAACTCCCTTTGGGTACGTCATTGAAAGCAAGTGCACCGCTGGTAAATTTAATTACAAAACACTGACACTTAAGTGATACACACGTTTGAGATAAAAGCAATGGGGGGGGGGGGATTCTGGTTAAAAGCATTCGGGTAAAAATTTTTCGGGATTTTTTCATTCAGGGAAATATCTTTCGGAAACCTTTCCAGAAAATATAATTTTATTGAATTTTGGAAAGTACGTATTAAAAATTATTTTTACCTATTGTAAGCAAAGTCGTAGAAGTTTTGAGTGACCAAGTGATTGATCATTTTTTTATTGACAAAATTTTCTACAGAAAACTCAAGGATTCCATAGTATGATAAAATTGAGAGATCACAGCAATGAAAAAAAAAGTTCATGGAGAACAAAATTTCCCATTTTCAACTGAGGAGAGCCTATGTTCACTTTTCCTAGAAAAGCACCTACTCTATTAATTTAAATCAGTCAAAAACTGAAGATTGACTGATTGAAATCGACAAAATTGAGTCACTGGATTGGCAGTGAAATTCCACTGATTCAACTGTTAATCTGTGAAATTTGATTGCCAATCAGTAAAAAATTACTGATTCAAAAATGAAAATTCGCCAATTATTGAATCAATAAATTTTTCACTGATTTCTTCAGTGACTCAATTCTGCCTTTTTTTAATTGGTCAATTTGACTGATTCAAATTAAGGGAATAGCTTGGTCAACTTAGACATACCTACTATCAAAAATTTCGCTGTTTACCTTTCCACTATACAGTATGTTTTTTCTGAATGCAGAGCCTTCAATTTGACGATTATGCAATTTAAATTCCACTTGTGTTGGGGAGCTTGTCGAAACTGGGATTTGAAGAATATCGCACCGAACAAAAATTATTATTTCAAGAAAAGGAATTCAAAAAAATCGAGTGTATATTTCAGCATATTTCGACAATTTTTCTCTTTTTTTTTTTTGCATATTTTGAGTATTTTCCCAACATTTTCACAAAAATTTCCCCTTAAAAATTTTTTTGTTAAGATTACACAATTGTAAAAATACCTTGAAAAAAATTTGTAAAAATTTCTTTTTCGGTCAAATGGTGGAGTAACACAGCATTCAACAGTATTGACAATATTGCAGTGTTGTAAAGGTAAAAAAAATACTTTCCAATGATATCATATCGATTTTGCATTTATTTTGCATATTTGGTGTCTAAAAGTGCATATTTTCGCATATTTCAGACGTCTAGAGTACGTATTTTTCTTGGCTCTATTAATTATCCATAAATTTCATACCAATCCACCTTCTATTCAAATTATTAAACCCCCAATTCAATTCTTCATTTTAAAACCCCCTTTCGCTACCATGGTCACCGAACACCACACATAAAAATTTTCAATACCTTTTTTTTTTCCTATCATCCAACAACCTTGATATTTTTTGCGGAACCATTCTGGCGGAAACCCGAACGCAATTATTAACTCAACGATCGAATTAAAACGTACCCAAGGTATTTGTTTTTTTGTCGATTTTCTAAAATTACACGCAGCCCGTTAAATTTCGACTAAAACCATCGTTCAACTGTCAACTCGTCAAAACTTCCTCCTAAGTAAATTCTTACACCTTAGGTTATAATTATGTATACGTATGAAAAAAAGTATTAAAAAAATGTTTTGACCTCGTATTCCGCTTTCATCGTAGTAGACTTCCACCAGCCATTTTTTTTCATTCCTTTAGATACATAAGTATACGCGGTTTATAAAGAAAGGTATAAGGTACGTACAGATACAGAATGAAAATGAAATTTGCCAAATTTCTAACCGTTTGTTGGTTCGTACCGTCGAAATTTATTACTCGGGCGCTCTGTCTTCACCGCACATTTAGTAATTCGATCACATAATGTGAGCCCTTCAAATGCCATAAATTCTACCGCAAGAGTTCATATCGGAAACGTAATTCATACCATTACATTGGGCAATTTCTTTACCGAACAGAAGAGGTACGCCTGTTCATTTAACGCCTGCATTTCCTTCTTCGCTGATATATTTGCCAAGTGAACGAGTTTCGGAGAGAATTTTCAGCAAAACTTTCAAATTCCTTTCGAGGAAAAACAAATGTAAATAAAAAATGGCTAAAAATTCCAAGACTTCAAAAAAAAGGGGCAGCATTTATTAATTAATAACAAAAATGTAAAAAGTTACTCGAACGATGAACGAAAATACATAAAATTCCTGAAAATATAAAATTCACCCTCTTCCCCTCAGAAAAGGAAATAAAAGCATCGAAATACAAAATATAACGTAAAAGGTGGATAATCTCGATTAATTTTTTAAGAAAAAAACTACTTCGCTTAACGAGAATATAGATAATTAATGATTAATTACGTACTACCATTAAGAACAAGGTTGCTCGTAACATTTCGGAATACGCATCATATCAAAATTTTACTACTCGGGTTAATATCTGCGTTCAAAATAATCTATTTCATGGTGAAAAATTTCCTTTTTCGTCTTAACAACGTCGATAAATGGCGTAATTTTTTACCCTATTAAAATCATGCCTATTTTACGATATTCTAAAAATTTTATGATCCGAGGATTGAAATTGTCGTTGGTTTTTTTTTTGCTCCTCGAGAGCCATCTTTTGTTCTTTATTATCAACTTAAAAAAAATATTTTCTGTTTTTATTTATTGCTGCGCATTATTAGCGCGTATTAGAGTCGCTTGATGGGTTTTTTGTATAGTCGATTATGCTACGAGTTCTTTTTTGTTTTGTATTTTAAATGTTCTTCAACTTTTTTGATTTCCATTCAAAAAGGCTCCTTGTCATTGTTTCCTTCGGCAACGCTCTGGGTACAATATCGTTAATGAGTTTGCAAATTTCTAACTAACTTTTCCAATTGAAACATTCGCCCGAGACCTAACACGTTTCATTTGCACAAGTTTCATTCGTCGTTTACTATTCCTGCGAGAATTTGGCGGAAAAAATTTTCTGCGACAGATTTCCATCGTTATTGTCGAGCGGCAGAATGAATGAACGGAATCGTGGCGGAAATTCAATCGCGATAATTTAGTCGAATTTGAATGAAAAATTTTAATCGCCTTTAACGATACGGCAAATTTAAATCACGTAATGTGAAAGAATTTGCCTAACGAAATTTCAAAGAGTGTGAAATGAAATTTTCTCGAATTTTTTATGCTTCTTCCACGCTGAAAATTGTTTGCCTTTGTGCGAAAATTATTCTTATCGAGTTTTAAACTTCCAAGGTAACGTATAAGTGGTGCTTAAGGGTTTCAAAAAATCCCCTCCCCCACGCTCTCAAGGTTGTTGAAAATTGTATACATTTTTCATTTTGATTGTGTATTTTTGTTTTTTTTTCTCAGGAAATTTCAATTTCAATTTCAATTTCGATTTCAATTCTTTATTTGTAATTGTGGTCCATGACCACCTTACATCGTTAAACGTAATTAGGTACTAAATTAACTTAATTAACAAAAGGGAACTTAACTATGTATCAGGCATGGTACCACCTCCATCTAGATATTCATCAACGTTATAGAATGCTATTGTTTGGAGTTTCCTGAAATTCCTTGATTTTTTTGAAGGTCTTGTTTTCTTTTGTTTTTTCTCCTCGGAAGTAGCTTTTCGATTACTTCTGTTGAATTTTTTTTGTAAAAAGTATAGGTAAATCAAGTAATCGTTTTTTCAAAAAAAAACCTGGCACGACGTTTTTTTTTTAAATTTTCATTAGAACATGACTTGAATTTTGATTTTTTAAAAAGTTGCATTTTTTTTCTTCTGAAAATGGCGTTGTTTTTCAGATTTTTTCTGAAAATGGTTTGAAATTTTCGTTTTTTTTTAGTCTGAAAATCGATTAGGTATTTTTTTCTAAAAATAAGTGAGTTTTTTATGTATGTAAGTAGACATTCATTTTTGGAAATGGTACAGCTGTTTTTCGAAAATGTAGCTTATTTTTTCATATTTTTCTAGAAATAGGTTCGTTATTTAATTTTTCCATCATTTTTTTGAAAATAACTTAAACATTTCGAATGGTATTTATTTTTCTGATGATGGTTAAGAGCTTAAAATTGTTTTTGAAAATAGTTCTTGTTTTTTTCTAACAAAAAAAGTCCAACATCAAATCTAAAACTCCTGCCAATCTCCTCTCTCCAACACAAGGCGTAAAAATCCTGGGAATAATATTTATTTGTTATTTTTCCTGAAATCAACTTGGTTTTGTTTCGTATTTTTGTGTTTTTTTTTTTTTTTTTTTTGAAAACTGCTTGGTTTTTGTTCTTGGAAAAGTCTCATAAAATCAAAAATTTTCATGAATATGAAGAAAAATCGAAACTCTCAAAACGAAAATTAAATTATCACGAAAAATTAAAAAAACATCCCAAAATTTTTCAAAAACAAGAAATAGAAAATTATAAAAACTGCAAAAATTATGAAAAATTTAAAGCATGAAAAAAATTGAAAGGAAGCGTCCGTCAATTTCATTCTTCATTCAATCATAAAAATTACAAAATGTGAAGAATATTGTGGAAAATGTTGAAACCATAAAAAAGTTGAGCACATTATAAATAAAAATCATGAAGTTCTAAAAAGGAAAAAAAAGAAAAATGTCGCTCATTTATGATATAATTCGTCGTTCATAGTTTAACGTGCATTGCTTTCTTTTTGATGTCGTTAATTTCACTTTTTTAGTCGTATGTCGTAGGTATGCACATCGTACGAATCCTTTTTTTGTCGTAAAATTATATGTTTCCCTTTTTCATAAGTATGTATTTAATTATAACTTCATTTTTTTCAAAAGTTGCATTTTTTTCTTCTAGAGATGGCTTTGTTTTTTAGATTTTTTTAGAAAATTGTTTGAAATTTTCGTGTTTTTTTTTTCGTTTTAAAATCGATTATGTTTTTAAAAAATAAATCGATTTTTTTACGTAGATATTAATTTTTGAGAATGGTACAGTTGTTTTTCGAAAATGTAGCTTATTATTATTATTTTTTACAATTTATTTTGAAGAAAGTTTCGTTTATTTACGATGGTTTCTGAAAATAGTTCGGGTTCATGTTACACTCTGATATAAAATAGTTGGAATCGCATTAAAATTCTACAAAATGTTGAATCCTATGATAAAAGTTGGGTCTGTGAATATTGAAGAAAAAAACACTACAAAAAATGAGCAAAATTTAAGGCAAGGTAGGTACTCACAATATCATGAAAGTGAAAGAAAATTGTTGAATTATTACGAAAATTGGCTTAGAATAATACAAAGAGTAATTCATTGATATTTCGACCAATTTTTTTTCGTATTTTGAATCATTTAGATAGGGTTTAAAATTTTCCAACATTGGTACCTACCTATGACTACAATTTTTACCATTATTTGAATGGTTTTTGCAACAATTCCAACAATTTTTTGCTTTTTTCAACCAATTTCAACAGTTTAATGTGTCACAATAAAAAGGCCATATAGCAAAAATTGCGTTTTTGGGAAATCGCGATTGAAGTTGGAGTGTAATTTTTTTCATACCAAATTAAGGGATTAAGCTGAGAAAAAAATTTTACTTTAAAATTTCACCCTTTTGCTACAAAAAAACAGCTCGCCCATCACTTTATATCGTGTAAATATTTTTCTATATTGAAAACAAAAAGTTGAGTTACCTACATGTCCTTTTTGATATGACAAAATTTGAATGTTGATCCTTCTGCCTTTGATGACGTATAATTTTGCTGGAAGTGAAAATTAAAAAAAAATCTTTATACAAAAGTTAAAGAGGATGAAAAACGGAACATTTTCGTGAAAAATTTTTGAAATTGTCTCTTCATGGAGCAGATATATTGTATTTTGAAAAATAACAACTTTTTTTCCATCATTATTTTCATTTTTTTGGTTTCAAAAAAAAAAATGCTAAACATACATTTTATACGAGTTTTACCATTTTTTTTTCACATTTATGACGAAAAATCAACTAGGAAAACATTTTATTAAAATTTTAAAATTTTACAATCATCTGCACAATGAAAAAAATTGAACATTACAAAATTAAACACGACACGTCGCATATCCGCTCCATGAAGAGATACTTAATTTTAAAAATTTTTCACGAAAATGTTTCTTTTTTCATCCTCTTCAACTTTTGAATGAAGCTTTTTTTATTTTCACTTCCGGCAAAATTATACGTCATCAAAAGTATAGAAGGGTCAAAATGTAAATTTTGTCACATTAAAAAGGACATACAACTCAACCTTTTGTTTTCAATACTGAAAAATATAGAAACGAAATAAAGTGATGGGCGAGCTGTTTTCTTGTAGCCAAAGGATGAAATTTTAAGGTAAAAATTTTTTCCTCGCTTAATTCTTTAATTTGGCATGAAAAAAATGTCACTCAAATTTCAGTATCGATTTCCCAAAACCGTAATATTTTTCTATATATTATGTTCTATTTATTCAGACACATTCAATTTTTCTGTTTTGAAATAATGTCTATCCAATTTTTAAAAATTTTTGAAATACTTACTTATTTGAAGCAATTATGTTCCTTCCATCAATTTTAAAGCATTTTCAAATTTTCTGAAAATTGAGAATTTTTTTTGTGATTTCAGCAAATACTTTGAATGATTTTATCAACTTTTATTTCATTTTAACAAATTTTGTACACTTTCAGAAAATTTTTTGAGATATTTCAAACACTTTTATCAAATATGACCAGTTTTCAGCAATTTCTTATAGAAAATTCAATTTTTTACACAGTTTGAAGAATTTTTATGATTTTCAACGTTATTTTTAACAATGACGTCTGGTACTTCAGGAAATTTGAAATGAATTATATAAATTTTCATTTCAGCTTATAAATTTTTAATGACTTTTCAAGTCGTTTTGCAATATTTTACCTTTACATTTATTAGTAATTTTTTTCCCACCAGTCTTAATCTTGACAACTTTTATTCAATGTTAAAATTTCAAACAGCTTTCAAAGGTTTTTAAAATCATTCATCGCTAACTTTTTTCAAATTCGAACCCACCTGCTTCCCTCCCTCCCATTCAACTTCCTACGAAAAATTCACACATCTGCGCCTGTCACATCGAAAAAAATCACACCAACAGTAACCCCTTAATCGTTATCCCATCAAAGGGCACCTATACCATTTAACAGTCAATTAAAAAATCATAAACCTCTATGCTGCCAAACTACCCAACAAAAAAAACACCAAGCTCGCCGACCTTTTTCCATTACATCGCGTAAAATGGCAATTGTTTAAAAATTGAATTGTTACGAGTGAAAACAAACGTTTTTCTAGTTTGATAGCGAGACCTTAATTTCCACAACTTTCGCAGCAGATCCTATAAAACTGAAAAAATATCCCCCTTTTGATTTTCGTATTTTTATTTTCGTTTTATTCGATTTCATATATAGCAACATCAAACGACCAGGGGAGGAAATTGTTCGCCGGAGTTGGTCTCGTTTTTTCCTATACGGCACGCAACCCTGCTACGTATTCGCGTAATAACGCCGCGTTCGCGAAACTCCATCGCTATAAATTTTTTATACCCGTGCACCGTATCGGGGAAAAAAAGTACGAATGGAATATACCGCGAAGTAATGCAAATTCTGAAATTCGCGTCGTTTAGAATAAAATTCTTCGGCTCGATCCATTCATCAGAGTAGCTATTTCAAATAGCGCGTTAAAAACCACTCCATTAAAAATAACTCTGGGAGGGAAAAAAACCGCACATATCGCCCAGCCAACAACAACCGAAAGATCCGTAATTTCAAATACATAACTAAAAGGGTTCGTGTAGTACGTAACAAGGATACCAGCCGAAATTCTACACACCGTGCTGGCTACCCCGTTAACGATTCTCAGCGGAAATAGCCCTCTTCTATTAATCTAACCACGGACATAAATTTTAATTACACTTTTCGCCGGCGTATAAACTGAAATTTATCTCGTATACGTCGCCTATAAAAACGCGCTAATTTTACAACGCTCAAGCCCTCGCGTCGTGCCCGTCGATCACCACTTTTTCCAATTTCTTCGGCGAAATGCTCCGCAGATAAAGGCAATGATGCAAATCACCGCACACAGCGATAGAGAAAAATTTCAAAAACTTTTAGCTCTCGGAACGTTCCGCCGAAGTCATGCACGTTGGAGGAAATTTATCTGTATCAATGGGCGCATACTTTTGTTCCAGCTACGCTGATAAGCCTTTATGCGAAAAATGTCGAGAAATTAACTCGCCCGTTTTCTTTTTCTTTCGCCAGCTCGGCAGCCGGGTTCTTTCATTCGCCTTCTATCGTACACACAAAAACAGAGAACAGCATGCGTTTATACTCGTAATGAGAGTTATTTTTCAAAATAACCATTATACGGCAACGTTGAGAAAATCTGGAAATTTCGCCCATTCTGACAATGTTTGCCCATTTTTACACCCACCCCTGTCCCCGTTTGTTGCCGGGGTTTCCCTCGACGCAGCGTAAGATTTGCCTTTATTCGCGTGTCTACGTTAAGCACAAAAGCGCCTTCGGCTGTAACAAAAGAATTCATAATTTTACTCCTTCGGACTGCTACTACCACTGCTGCTGTATATTAAGGTATTTAGCCAGTAAGTTCCATATTTTTTCAGCGTGGGTTATATCGAGAAAACGTTGAGAAATTTCGAGGGTGGATTTGACCCCGATTTTAGCTCCGGAGTGGAGGGATCGTAGAATGCTTTAAATTGTAATTTTAGTTATTTACCCGTGGATGTAGGGTGACCCTTGTTTTAAAGTTTTCAAAAGATGATGTCCCACCCTTCGAGACGATTTGTTTTTTTGTATGAGGAAATGAAGATCTTTTTTTTTTCCTAAATGAAGTGGAAGTGGTGCCCAAGGCTTCTAAATTCGTAAAAACAGCGAATGGGAGATTTTCCGAAATTGAGAATTTTAATTATTTCAATAGAAAAAATGTGTGTCTTTCCACATGAGAAGTGATGGGATTTCATGGAGTGTGGCTTATCGTTATGGAAAATCCTGTTTGAGGTTTGATGGGTGATTTTCATAGTATTTTTTGCGCTGATCGCGAGAAAAATAGTGAAAAAATTCTATCGCCCAAGGATTTTTCACAATTTGAATTTTTCGTTTAGCGGGTTTTCCACTTTATTTTGATATCTTTTGACACTTCAAGTCAATTTTCTGAGAAAAGAAAAGGTTCCACAAAAAAAATTAATAGAAAATAAATTGTAGAGCGTCAAATTTCCTATCTGTTGAGTTTAATTAGTTTTTTCTTAAGAGGCTTAGCTTTCGAGATATTTCAGCTCAACGTTCAAGGTTCAACTTTTTTTAAAATTGAAAATATCTCAAAAACTAACTCTTCTGAGAAAAAACCAATCGAACTTTACAGACAGGAAATTTGATGCTCTATAATTTATGTTCCATTCATTTTTTTCGTAGAACCCTTTCTTTTCCCAGAAAATCGACTTTAAAGGTCAAAAATTACATCAAAAAGTGTAAAACAAATTTTCAACGAAAAATCATCCAATTGTGAAAAATTCTGATCTCCTAGAATTTTTTTACCATTTTCTCGTGATCAGAGTGAAAAATAATATAATAATTATCCATTAAATTTAAAACAGCATTTTCTTTTTATTGTTTTAATCACTGTTTTTAGTCTAAAATATAGCTCTGACCGCTGATTTTAAAACTTCTCCATCACTCAAGTTTCGCTGGTAGGTGATTCCAATCTATTTTTTAGTGCCGAGTTCGAATATGATTACAGTTTTTTTCGATCACGCCAGGATTTTTTATTATTGGAAGATTTTTTGTTGAAAATTTGTTTTACATTTTTCTATGTAACTTTTGACCCTAAAGTCGATTTTCTGGAGAAAGAAAGGATCCTATGAAAAAAATGAATGGAACATAAATTGCAGAGCGTCAAATTTCTTACCTATAATGTTCAATTAGTTTTTTTGTTAGAAGGCTTAGGTTTTTAGCTATTTTCAATTTTTTTTAAAAAGTTGAATTTTGAACTTTGAGCTGAAATATTTCGAAAGCTAAGCCTCCTAAGAAAAAAATAATTGGACTCAACAGATAGGATTTGACGCTCTACAATTTATGTTCTATTTATTTTTTATTGTAGAACCATTTCTTTTCTCAGAAAATCGACTTGAAGTGTCAAAAGTTACCAAAAAAAAAGTGGAAAACCCGTTAAACGAAAAATTAAAATTGTGAAAAATTCTTGGGTGATGGAATTTTTTCACCTCTTTTTTCGAGATCAGGGCGAAAAATACTATAAAAATCATTCATCAAACTTCAAACAGCATTTCAAAAATTTGAAAATGTCAAGAATTTTTGTGTTTTTTTAGGGTAGTTAAATGTACTTATTTCAAGTCATTATCGAAATTTTGGAATTTTCGCACTTTTATTCAGGGACGTGCAAATTTTTAAAAATTCAGAAAAAGTCGCGAAGTTCAATTTCTACATTCTGGTGGACAGACCTCCCAGAAGCATAAAAAATGATTTTTTAGAACACTTCAGTGAAAAAATTGTATGTAAGTTACTAAAATGAAAAAATCGATTTTTTAAAAACTAATTTGCACTTCACGAATCGAATATTTGAAAAATTTTTCTTAAACTGGAAAACATTACATATTTAGCACTTTTTGAAAAAATTGAAATATTTTCTAAATTACTCATGATTCAAACTTTTTTTTGAAACCTGAAAAATTCAATTTCTGAAAATCGCAAGATATTTAAAAACAATGAAAAATAAATTACTAAAATTTTTATAAATGAATACTTACATTTTTAAAAACTGAATTAAAAAAAAATTGATTTGCAATTTTCCAACTGCTAAAAACTGGAATAAAATTCAAAGCATGAAATTTTTTAAAAATCCAAGAGGTTTGGAATCATTTTTGATTTCGGTTGTCTTCCTTTGCTCAAGCTCAATTTATTCATTTACAAAATGACTGATAATTTCGAAATTTTATACGATTTTTTTCGCGAACCTCTGCGCCTTCCATTTGATTATTTATTTGGTTGGCCCAGCTGGGAAAATTTGAAGGGCTTGCTTGAATTTCATGGGTTAAAAACCCGTATTTTTTGAAGGATAGGGTGGTCGAAAAGTTGTAAAAAAATTTAATTTTCATTCAGTAAAGAATGCGAATCAGGTACGAGTTTTCATTCTTGTGATTTAATGGACACATTGGAAACGAACAATTCTGACAACTTTTATGACGTGACAATTGAAATATTTTGCAAAGTCATTCCTCTTCACAATCAATTAACCATTTCTTTCAATATTGGAAATATTTAAAAAAAATCTAAATACAAGTTTAGCTGCTTTAAAAACCGCCTAATGCTCATGAAAGTCATGAAATTGAAAAAAAAATTATAAAGGTCATTATTTTTATGAAGAAGTTAAGAATTTTCATTTTTTTCTCTGTTTGAGCTTTGCAGAGAATTGTCTATTATTTAATTTTTTTACTTCTTTGAAAAATTCCCAACTTTTTTTTCTTTACTTCAACGATAACACTGATTTTTCTTTTGTTGTGGTAGGGTCATGAAAATGACAAAAAAATTAGTTAAATTATCATGAAAAAATCGTAAAAATTTAAATGGCCAATTCAGCAGATACCAAGAAAGATGGAATATTGATTATTAATTTTTTACCCAATTAATGAAAATTTTAAGAATTTTTTTTAGATTATTTATAACAACTTTGATGCAATTTCAGAGATTTCTGCAAAATTTTTGAAAATTTCCAAGAATTTGTGCCATATTTTGGAATAAAAATATATTATTTTGAATCAAACTAACCTAATATTCAACATTTTGCTAAATATCGGATCTGAAAACCTGAAATCTCTCTACCACGATATACATAGAACTTATTTAGAATTTCGCCTTGGAAGGTTTCAACTTCATGGCACATTTCTTACATCTTTTTACGTCTCGAGTTCGTTAACGAGCCGCGTATTTACGTCGAGTTCCTTGGATAATTAAAATTTAAAGGCATTTTTGGCCGACCCGGTCAACACAAAAGGGAATCTTTGAAAGTGGGATTTTCACCACAGCTTTTATGGTACTCTCGCCACGGCTTCTCCCCATTTCCCATTCTTATCCCTCTTCAGTCAAACAATATTCTTTGAAAAAGGTTAACCTTGGTGAATATATTAAAAACAAAACTGCTCATATTGTTTTTCTTTTTTATACGTAAAAACAAAACACCACGACCGTAACATCTGCCGATGGAGAAAAAAGTCTCCCAGAAAACCCAACCATCGTGAAAAAATTTCCTTAATAAAACAGCCGGCATATAAAGTTAATTATCGTTGTCGTTTTATGATTTATAATCCTTTTATCTCGAGTATTTTCAAGAGATAACCGGAGAGTTTTTTAAGAGTAAAAACAAGCCCGAGTAGGCGACCAGATAAATGGAAAGAAAAATATTCTCGCGCCGAATTAAGGTACGTACTTTGGCATTTGGCCAAAAGTTTTCATACAGTTTAAAAATGGCAACACTTAACGAGGAAAAAAATTGCTCTAAAAAAATACTTATGAAAAAAAAATAGGAAACGTAGGCACGCATTCGATTAGCCGATGGCTGAATGAAATTTCAACTCTGGTAAAGCCGAGAAAAAAAACTCGTCGATATCGAAACGATGTAATTTTAATGTAATTATTGCTCGTGTAGGATTTGCAGTTCGTGCTATGTCGAGTGGTATTCGATTGAAATCTAGGGGCTTACGTATTATTTTTTGTACCGATGATACGCTCGTCTCGGCGGCGTTACGATTTGCTGGGATTTATTTACGTTTCATAGCTGATATTTTAATATAAAAACCATTCGGTGGAATTTTGCACGTGGTACGACAATTCGAGAACCCGGAATTTGAAATCCAACTTCGCTGGGCGAATTGAGTTTTCTTTTTGCCAATCTCGTATCGTTTGAGATTATTTGGCAGGAATGTGGGCACAGGCCTGAAGCTACGAGGGGAGGGGACAGTGCCCTTCTTGGAACAGTAATTTACCCCTCCCCCGGGAAAATTTGTCAAAAAACCCTATTTAATGCTGGTCTCGTGAAAAATCAAAATATGGACATCCTGCCTCTATAGCATGATTCCATACGCTCAAAATTTCAATCAGAATCAATTTCCATTCAAAATATCGAAATTTTGGAAAGATCTATTTTTGATTCTTTAATTCTGAGAAATTTCTCTTTAAAATTCCTCATTTCAAACGTCAGAATTTTTGGATGGCCTGACCAAGATTCGTTAATTCTTGTAATAGCCTACAGTCCAACTAGCAAAAGTTCATTGAGCGTGCTTTTTTGGAGCGCAAAAAAAAGGTTCCATATGAAAAAAGTGTATTTTGGATTTTTGTCCTAGCACAATAGGGAGCTGGGGCCTAGAAACCCCCTTTTCCTCCCATTTTTTCAACTTTACCGCGCACAAAAAATTTTTCATATTGTGATACAAGACACTCCCTCGACTCAAAATATATGTCACTCACAACATTAGGGCCACTAGCACAATAGGGCGCTAGGCCCCCAAAGTGCGATTTTTCGTCAATTTGACCATTTTTGGTACAATAACGCCTCTGTATGCGACATGTGGTCTGGGGCGTAAAAAAAATCAAACACACTGTATACTTACCCAAATTCATTTTGTATCCAATGAGTCAAAGTTTGAGGAAAACGGTTTAGACAATACGCAGTGATGGAATTTCAAAGTTGAGAAAATGTGTGATTTTCACCCCCTTTCATCATAAAATAAGTTATGGGTTGCGACCTATCAAAATGGGTTAAAATTTTACAAGCAACACGAAATTATTAGTGAAAATTGAATTTAAGCAATTTTGACCCTTTTTGAGCTTCAAATTGAGCCCCATTTTTGAGTATTTTCCAAAAATTGGCACGAGACCTACGAAAGTGGGATATAATTTTGTCAAAAATTCAAAAATGTCATCTAAAACTATTTTTGAGAATTTTGAGCCCCAAATAGTGTCAATTTCTGAGTATTTTCAAAAAATTGACACGTGACCTATGAAACAAAGATAGAATTTTGTCAAAAATTCAAAAATGTCATCCAAAACCATTTTTGAGCAACTTTTGAGAATTTTGAGCCACAAATAGGGTCAATTTCTGAATATTCTCAAAACATTGACATTTGACATATGAAAGTGAGATGGAGTTTCACCAAAAAATCAGAAATGTCATCTAAAACTATTTTTGAGCAACTTTATAAAATATTTTGAGACTCAAATTGATCAATTTTATTAGTATTTTCAAAAAATTGGCATGTACTTAGTAAAAAATTGAAAAATTGATCAGAAAATGTTAATCGGTTCTTTGAATGCAAAGAATATGTATTAGGGTTGATGAAAAAAAAACAAAAAAAAACAGATCATGAATTTTGACGAAAATGGATAAAGTTGGTAGTTTGCTTTGAGTATGCGACTTTCCAAAAAATTTCGAGCCCTCTCCCTCCTACTCTCTCAGAGAAGAACGAAATTAAGAGGTAGAAGACCTCAAAGTTTTGTCATTAAAAAAAAAAACAGTTTTTTAAACTTTTGGATAGTATTACCTGCTGAAAACATTAGTTGTCCCTTTAAAGATGAGGTTCGAGTTTCTACATTCACTGCGCTTTACAAACTGGTTAAAAAGTTGCAGATCTCAATTTTGAAGCTTTTTGATTTTTACCAAATTCAAATTGCTCACTTAAACGTTGTGAATCAATTTTAGTCGTCTAAAATAAATTTTTGATGAAATTTTCAAAGATGCCATTCGCCCCCTTCCAAAACATTCTGACTACGGACCTGCGTGGTCAGGTTAGATAGGTACAAGCGCCCTAAAGATTGAGAATTTTAAGCATTACAAAGAGAAAAGGTGAATTACATGCCATTTTACAGGACCAGTGAGCTTGGCGTATTCGTATGTATACGACCTGTGTGTAAATTTAGATTGTAGTTGCGACTCGCTTTTGTACAGCGAAAGATTATGGATACGAGGCTATTGTATTCGAGAGTGACGCCGTAAAAGAATCGACTTTGGTAGATAACGCCGTGACGACAAGACGAATTAGGTTTGAAATACGTATCTGTTCGGTATGTAGAGCAAAAGCCCTTTTTGAGTAGCTTTGATGCATGTCCGGTTAAACGAATTCATTACGTTAATGGGATAAGATACCTTCTTGGTTGCGGTACTCGAATTGACTGCTTACCTACTCGGGCCTACCTGCGTCAAAAGTATTTAATCTTATTTTCATTTTCGTTGATTAACTTTCATCGCGATGCGAACCGAACAGGAAGGGTTGTAAGATTTTTCAACCTTATTCGGAGGTATCTTTTTGGCCTGTTTTATACCTACGTATTTTATCGCAATCGAGCATCTTTTTGTACCTACAGGTGCTTACATCTGTGGAATGAATGTTGTTTTCCATGTGGATTCTGTAAGGGGGTTGCTGACAGCTGATGCGTGTATTTATGTTTAATGTGTATAGTTGAAAGAGTCGGTTGTTTATTGTGCAGAAGATGATGTAAGCTTATCACTGTGTAGTTTTGTTAAATACATTATTTGGACCTTTGAACTTTTGGCTTAACGAAGCGAAGCATTATTTTGGATGATGCCTTACACTGGGGCATTCAGCTGTGTGTCCATTGTGACTTCGCATTGCTGTTCGTTCGTGAAAAAAATTGAAACAATAATTGAGGGTTCAGCCCTGGGATATGGTATAGTTTCAAAAATCATATTATATTTTTTCAAAAAAAAGTAATTAGTGGTTTGAGAAAAAAAACTTGAAAAGTGACCAATAAGTCACAAAAAATTTACGAGCCAGAAGTTTTTATTTCAGAACTAATTAAAAAACATACAATTTAATAAATTTCCTCGGGATTTTTACTACTTTTTGAAATGATATAGGTGATTTATTTGTTGAAATATTTTTCCACTTTTTAAAACATACTTAGATACAATTTCTTGAAAAATTCTACAATTTTTTATGAAATTTTCCAAGAATTAAACGATTTTTTTTTGTCAATGTGCCAAAGATTGCAAAATTGTAAAAAATGATGTACTTAATTGTTATTGTTGGGGGTGTGTACAATTCTTTTGTAGATTTTTTTTGTTGTTTATAAACATTTTGTTGTTAGGTTTTCAAAGAAATCGTCTGAAAATCATCCAAATTTTAAAAAATGATTAGGTTTTTAAAAAATTGTGCAAATTTTAAAAAATTATCCAATTTTTAGAAAATTGTTTAATTGCTTCAAAAAATTCTTTAATTTTTGGAAGAATGTTCGATTCGGACGTCTGTCTCATAATTTTATGGTGATTTTCGTCAAATTTCATATTTTTTTTTTCGCAATTTTACTGCTACCTGAAAAGTTACAAGTTAGGTTCATTTTACCCAACATTTTTTCATGTTTTTCTTTCATCCCGTGGTAGTTCACTGTAATTACCTATAATGGTTGGTAATTTACCGTAATTACCAATATTATTTGATAATTTACCGTAATTACCGATCTTAGTTGGTAATTTACGGTAATTGCCCATAATAGTTGGTAATTTACGGTAATTACCAATGATAGTTGATAATTTACGGTAATTACCAATAATAGTTGGTAATTTACGGTAATTACCAATAATAGTTGGTAATTTACGGTAATTACCAATAATAGTTGGTAATTTACGGTAATTACCAATAATAGTTGGTAATTTACGGTAATTACCAATAATAGTTGGTAATTTACGGTAATTACCAATAATAGTTGGTAATTTACGGTAATTACCAATAATAGTTGGTAATTTACGGTAATTACCAATAATAGTTGGTAATTTATAGTAATTACCAATAATAGCTGGTAATTTACGGTAATTATCAATAATAGTTGGTAATTTACGATAATTACCAATAATAGTTGGTAGTTCTCTGTAATTACGTATAATACTTGGTAATTTACTGTAATAGTTGATAATTTACGGTAATTACTTACCTGAATTGGTAATTCATGGTAAATAACCAGCAATACTTGATTATTTATAGTTAATTATCAGTGCTTGATTGATATGTACGTAGCTACTCGGTAATTTACAGATATTCGTCGGTAATTAACCAAGAATACTTCATAATTTACTGTAAATTAATAATTATTATTACATACTTTACGCCAAATTTGATATTTTTCGTAATAAATGAAAATAACTTGAGTTTTAGTATTTCTGTGAGTATATTTTTGAAATTTGGGACGCAGTGTGTGCTCCAAATGAACTTGTTGTAATAGCTAAAAATATAGAGGAGCTTTCAAAAAAGAATTTTTACTCATTTTTTTTTAGTAGAACCGATCGGTACGTATAAGGGAAGATAACATGCATTTCTAAGAAACGGTGGTGGATCCTCGGAAAGGAAAAGGCTGGAAAAAATAGCAATCGAGCTATTTTTTTTTTCAAATGCACATTCTATCAGTCGTCAAATTGCTTTTTACATTTTGAGCGAATGGATGCAGTAATTCGACTTAGCTATACTATGCCTAATTTTCCAAAAAATGAACCGTTTTTCAAAAGTTTGAGCTGTTTAATTTTTGGAAGAATGTCCAAACGTTGGAAAATTCGGTAGCGTAAGCAATTTTTCCGAAAATCCTTCAATTTTATTTAAAAGGGTTAGACTTTAAAAAATTTTCTAGTTTCTGGAAAATTGTTCGAGTTTCTAAAAATTTACCAATGTTAAATTTTTGGAAAATTGAGCAACTTTTTGAAAAATCCTCCTGTACAGTTTTGAAAAATTCTAAAAATTTTCAAACAGTCTAAAAATTGTTCAATTAAAAAAAATTAAATTCCTGTAAAATTACAATAATTTTGAAAAATTGTTCAAGTTTTGAAAAATTCTCTCATTTTTAGGGAATGCATGCCCCAGTTTTGACAAATTCTTCTATTCTTAGTTAATATTCCAGGAAAAAATTTGATTATTAAGATCACATAACACAGACAAATTCTTACTTACTTATCTAGTTTAGATTAATTTGTGTACATAGCTGTCACATAGCTGGACACATTTCTGGGAGTTTATAGAATAAGTCCGAATTTGAAAATAGGTACCTTGGATTCGTGAACCCAACCAAGTTACTCAATGAAAATGAAATCAACTTTTCAGCTTTCAGTAAAATTATGAAGAAAAATGAAATTTGACGAAAATCACCACAAAATGAATAAATTGATGTATAAATTAGATCCTTATAGTCCACTGAAATTCACATCGGCAGACACCCCCCCCCCCCACTACTCGCTCATATCAAAACCAGCTCACGATCATAATTGCAAAATCCATTAAGTGGATACAATGTAACATCAATACACTTGAAATTTAACGATAAGTTGAATTTGACGAAAAAAACCCGACAAAATTCAATAAAAACGTATTAACGAAATACGCCTTGAAAAAAATTTAATTTGCCGAAAGTTGAAAAAAGTCGTGAAATTTGGTCGAAAACATTCGAATAGTTGAATCTCCCAGGAGAACGGACGGAGACGTATCGAAAAAAAAATTATTACGAAGAGGGAAGCTGGCTAGAGAAATGAAAGTTGTCAACTTTTTGCGGGTTTATAAAGCCTGAAAAACTGTAAAAAAGAAGATCATTGGGTTGAAAAATTTTCTCAACTCGAGCCTCATCATTTCGGTTTCAGAATTCGGTACACGCGTCGAAACCTCGATTATTATTTTTTGACCGAAAAAAATAACCAGACTGTCTCGTGCAATTAAAATCTTGAACTTGACGAGTTAAATTCCACCATCCACGTGTAAAATATAAGTGTGAAAGAACTTACACACAAAGTAACTAAAATTGTCGTACAATGAAAACCCAGAGATGGCAATCACACCTTGTATTTTAAATCTAGTATCTTGAAACTATACCTACTGGAACATCGACAAACTTTTAATTATATTTTTAATTAAAAATTTCCATGCAAATTGAGACGATTAAGTGGAGATCCGAGAGCTGCATAAATTTGGGCATGTCTTTCTCTTTCCAATCTCCAATAAGAGACTGGAATACATTAAACAACTATATAAAAGTATTTCATTACTATGAACTTATTATGCTGAGTGTTGACTTTATTTTTCATCGATTTTAATATCATTTGTCATTCTAAAATGAATGAAAAAAAATGTAGAATAAAATCCAATTTTATGTAGTAATACACTTTAATCACTGTCTGAATGATGTTTTTTAATTCGACCTTGAGAACCGTAAAAAAAAAAGGTTTTATTTTAGGTATTCAATTTATTCAGTCTCACAGACTGGACTGCTTATTAATCATATTTTAATTCAAAATGTTTGTTTTTCTGTTTACAGGTAAGTTGCTGCAAAATCATTTCTCAATCGAGCGTTGTCTTCCTCTGATTTGTAAGTAAATTCATTTTTTGGGGTTTTCACCAGTTCTTGACGTCCAATTTATTAACTCTCAGAGGAGTTCCAAGGTACAGGTTTGCTCCTACCATAATAAAGGAGCTGAATGATCGATTTCTCGTAAAAATTAAAAATTTTCATTGCGTACGAAATTTTTTAACAATTTTGTTAGAAAATTATTTATTATTTATTTTTTGAGCTATTTTTTTCAATTTTCGTACAGAATTTTATAAAATTCAATAAGATGGAAAAATTTTTATAGTAAAATATAAAAAAAAAACTTTTCCCAGAGTTTTGAACAATGTTTACTCTGTTTTGAAGGAAAATCTGCGCAGATTATGTAAAATTCTGATATTTTGGAATTTTTCTGTGCCAGAATTGATGGACTGTAGAATAATTCTTTGAAAATGCTACTTAGGTTTGTTTGATAGTTGTAATTATAAAGAAATTTTATTTTGTTGAACTTGTGAGTATGAAAATAATGCCATTTTTCATGATTTCTTATATTTTTTGTAGCAGAATTTCTCAAAAAAAATTTCTTATATTTAGTTTGTATATTTTCTGGCACAGAATTTTCGCACAAAATTTTGTAAATTCATGTGCAGATTGTTCCCAACGAAGCACGATGTTTCCAATAATTTTAGTGAGAATTCAAGTTTTCTTTTTCAACGTTAAAAATTATTTTTCGAATATTTTTCCACGTTTCATCTTTCATTTCATCTGCAATTTAGACAATTTGAAAGAAAATTATTTCTCTTTTCTTATTCTCATAATATATAGGTATATTTGAATATTAGTTATTGGGGAAAAGGTAGAACAAAATTACACTATAGTTTTGCTATAAACAAGATTTGTATCAAGAACAATAAGTACCTACGAACTTTCGAAAAAAAAATTGAAAATACAAAATTTTTACCTACACAAATTAATTAACAAAAAATGTTTTTTCTTACTCATTGAGAGATTATTGGATCCAGAAATTTACGAAAAAAGTACATCCTGTAGAAAACAAAATCTTTTAAATCATAGATATGTTTGAGGTATTCATTCTTACTAAAAATTTTTAAAAATTCAAAAGCAATCTTACATTGAACAACTTGAATTATAGTCTGAAGATGAATTTCTATTAAAATATCAGATATTTTGAACTCTTTTTTCTAAACAATTTTCAAAATTACTGGGAAATTTTCAGAAGTTGGAGAGTAATAGTTAGGGTGGATTGAAAAAACAAAGAATTCGTTTTACGAGTCGCAATACTGTGGAAAAGTCGATCCTCCAGTAGACTAATCAAGTAAAAAAATTAATAAATTGAATCGATTAATGTCTTTCGACCACGCAAGAGCCTTCAATTTATAAAAATTGCCATAAAATTCAATAGGTTGGTATACTTTTGAAAATTTCAAAAAATTCAAAATTGATTAAAATTAATATCAGAGCAGCCCAAAAATAACCACTTTTTAAAAAAACGACGTTAGGTAGCTTTTTAAAATTTTTCTACTTCATCTGTGGAGAAAAATTTAAAGTGATATCTAGCATCGATTTATTCAAAAAACTGTACTTTTTGGTCTAGGCAGTCTTTAAATAAGATTTGCAATTAATTTTTGTGAATTTTGAATTTTAAAAAAATTTTCCAAGAATTGAAGGGTCTTGTGCAATTGGAAGACATTAATTGATTTGTTAGTCTTCCGGAGGGTCAACTTTTTCACACTATTGCGATTCACAAATAGTATATTACTATACAAGCAGCGAAAATGCTCACTACCGATGCTTATATTGTAAGATATTTTTCATTTGTACTTCTCAAATTCATCAATTAGTACTTTTACGTAAAGCGTACGCGTTCGTGCGGTTCGTATACCGGGTCACGGAAGTTCACTTCCGCGTACTAGGACGCGGAAGTAAACACGAAAAACACTAAAAACCGTGCTGACACTGCTGACAGCTCAACAATGAAAAGACGAACTTCCGATCCGCAAATTGGCAATGAAAAAACGTACTTTCGATACAGTACAAATGAAAACGAAATTATTGTCAGATTCAAAATTTTTGTAACATTTTGATATTTTTATTATTCCTAGATTATTTTTAAATTGAGGACATTAGTTATAATTCTTCAACTATTTCAACATTAAATAAGGTACAAAGTAATACCTACCTCTTCATTTTCTTTGAAATTTTGATACCTAAAAAGTCATGGTAGTTCTTTGAATTGATGTTGCTTTTAAAAGAAAAAAACGCCTCACATTTTGGTTTATGAAAAGTATGGGTTGGTCAGATTAAGGGGGCAGGGGTGGGTAGTAAGGTGGGCCGAAAAACCAAAAATTTTGATTTTTGAAGAGTTATCCTCTGCAAAAGTTGTTGGCTGGATAGACTAGAAAAATAAAATAAAAAATTTCAAAATCGATTCATACCTCCCGATCACGCAAGGCCTTTATTCTTTGGAAATTGCCAAAAATTCAATATCTTCAAAAATTACAAAAAATGTCAAAAAAAATCAAAATTCGTTAAAATTAATTTTAGAGCTTATTTAGAGACTACTTAAAGCAAAGAGCACAACTTTTTTGAAAAAATCCATGTTTTATAGTTTTTTTTTGATTTCTCATTATGTCTTCGTCTCTGAAGAAAAATTGAAAAAAATTATAAAACACTGATTTTTTTCAAAAAAAATTGCATTTTAGTCTAGATATAGTCACTTTAAAATTTTTGAAATTTTGAACTTTTGGCAATTTTTGAAAAATTGGAGGCTCTTGCTCGATCGGAAGATATGAATCGATGTTGAAATTTTCTATTTTATTTTTCTAGTCTATCCTGCCAACAACTTTTTCAGGGGATTTTTCGCAAAAAACAAAATTTTTGGTTTTTTGGCCCACTCTAGTGGGTAACCTCTACTTATTTTGAAAAAAGACCATCACTTTCTCCAAATTTTCATCTCGAATTAAATTTTTTTCAACTAAAAAAACGTAATTTTGTGTACCTACCTTTACTGGGAAGTGGGAGAGACTGATCCCCTCTGCTTCCTTGTTTCTATCTTACCAAAAATCAGAAAAATATAATTTGAGTCGAAAATTTTCAATTTTTTGTTCCTTCATTAAGAAAGTGCTCTACGCTTTGCGGGAATTAATTCAGGCCTATCTGCAACTTACAAGGCAAAAACCCGAATTTTCGTTATTTTGGAGTATAAAGTGATAAAATGATGAAACAACGAACGAATATGATTTTAGAACGTAGAAAGAAGAAAATAAAAGAATGTGGAAGTTTCATTTGTCATTATAATTATTTTTATTGAACTTGGAAGAAATGTAAGATTTGATAACGGTTTTTACAAGATTTCTCTGGGACTACTGAATCAAATTTGTTGAAATTTTAATATGCTATATAAAAAAGCATTTCTGACAGGCTGAAAGAGCCCTTTTTTTTGATTTTCCAAAAAAAAAAAATAGAAATATTTTTCGAAATTTTGAGGAAAATGGAAAAAGGGCTCCTTCAGCCTATCGAAAATGTTATTTTACACCACATATCCAAATTTCATCAAATTTTATTCAATAGTCCCCGAAAAATCTTGCAAAACCCGTCATAAAATCTTGCGTTTCTTTCAAGTTCAATAAAAATAATTATAATGACAATTGAAACTTCCAGATGCTTTTATTTTCTTCTTTCTACGTTCTAAAATCATATTCGTTCGTTGTTTCATCATTTTATCACTTTACAATCCAAAAAAACGAAAATTCGGGGTTGCGCCTTGTAAGTTGCAGATAGGCCAGAATTAATTCCCGCAAAGCGTAGAGCACCCTCTTAATAAATAAATTCCAACTTCGGTTTACCCCTACGAAAAGTCATAAAATTTCAAAAAAAATAATATTATGATTGGAATTAAAACTTGATGACTATTTTTTCAGTCAAGTACCTACATAAAAAGGATAACACGAAGACATTAAAAAAAGTAATTCCAACTTGACAATTTTTTTATTGAAATTTTCATTTATGAAAGGTCAATTAACGTTTTCTGTTTGCTTCTTACAAATATTTCAGATGAACTTATCCAAAAATATGTTCCAAATTGATGTGAAATATCCTTTAAAAAAAATTTTCGTTGAAAAATTCTCTTTAGATTGATCTCTCTCAATTCCTCGCAATTTTCCTAAAAATTCCAACACTACCATTACACCAAAAATTAAAAAAAAAATCATTTCCAAATACTCACCAGCTGAAAAATAAAAAAATCAACGATGCGTAGAATATACCTGAACAAACCAGGGGGGGTACCATGAGTTATTAAGAAATTCCCATCCATATCCGGACTCGAATCCGTTTAAAATTTAATTGGTTACTTAGCCTGGGAATTGTTTATTTTAAAGTTTCCTCACGAGATGGTATTTATTTTGGTAGTTTTGTCGCGTCCCCCGTCGTTGACTTTAGATACTTTAGGTAGGTGTATATATACCAAGATATGTACCTGCATGAATTACGTAGGTAGGTAGGTATATATGCTTACATATGTATAGGCAGGGGGTACATAAGTTATACTATAACGTTGCGTATTAACAAGTTTGATATGTATACAAACATTATTAAATTTCAAGTACGTAAAGATAACATTAAGCCACATCAAAGAGCACAGTACCTTACCTCACCACACTATGTAAATCCGACGCTCGATGGTGTTTCTGTTTACCCTTACGTATGGCAACCACCTCAAAATATACACTCCTACTTGCGGTGTACAATTTGTACCTATGTATACGATATATTAGATCAAAATTATATCACATAATCTGCGAAATTTGAGCAGAAGACACGAGGAAGGGACCCAGACGAGTTGTGTTTTTGTGCATCACATACTCGCGGATAGTTTTAAAGAGGGATGCGGATAATTTGGACGAAACCCGAATACAGGACGATATCGAATATACTCGATGACGCAGACGATCGTCACGATGCGGTGTTGAAAGAGTCATCAAAGAACAGTCCCCCGATCCCAAAGCGAAATCATATGTACGAACGTGTTAACCGCAGTAAATTGAAAACACACTCATATACTCGGCGGTATGAGAATAATTTACTGAAATCGAATAACGTATTCTATTTGGCTACGCCACGATTTGTAAACGCTGTACGAAAAATATTGTACCATAAAAGAAAAACTCTTCGCGTACAGACACCGAACACATTTTGAATTAGCACTTCGCTCAGCGTCGTATTTGTTTCTTTTCAAACTGCACGAGCTCGAGTATTGGTAAAAGAAGACGAAAGCAGCGAACGAGGTAGATTTGGGTGAAAATATGTAAAAGCTGAATACTTTGATGATAATTCGACGCAACGTAGCGTTTTACGAATAACGAGAAATTCGATTAGATTCCAGCAGCGATGCGACCATGTTACCGGCAACGTATACTGTACCTTTGTACCGTGCGCTGGTGCGATGGAGCGAGGCGGCGAGGGTAAGATGATGGGAAAAATGATCGACTACGTACTTGTGTATTCTAATTGAAACGAAGAAACTATTCGACGATGTAATAATAGAGTTTCTTCGTTAATAGATTACCGGATATGCGAAAGCGAGGCGTTAAAATGCTCTAGTAATTTTTCTTGCGAGGCTGCAAAGACGTCAGATAAACTGTGGTTAATAATTTGTCGTTTGACGAAAATTTAATCAGGAGTTCGTTAAAACGACTCGGTGAAGAAAAGGAGGGGTTCTTTGATTGATGGGTAATAGGGTGAAAATTAGAGAGGTAAATTACGTTGAGTGGGAGACCTCGTGAACAAATTTTTGAACTCAAGCCCAAAAGGGAACGGAGCTAGGGAACATAAAATTGGGATGATTTTCAAAAAACATCGTTCTTTGCCACTTTTGAGCAGTGCCATTTGCTGGGAACCTCGGTCACATTCCCCCACCACCAAAAAAAAAGGTACAATTTAAGGTTCTACACTTTGGGTGTAAAATTGTAAAAAGAGCTCAAAAAGACGTGATGAAAATTTGAAATGTTTTAACCCATGTTTAACCCTCCTCCTTCCTCTCCTTCCCCTTCCCCTCCCCCTCCTCCCACCCAGAAGCTCAAAGTTTTGAATTTTCAAATTTTTTTAAGATGAATGGTTTGTACAAGTATTTAAATTATTGAACAGTGAAAAAAACTCTGATTTTTTTCTGAGGAGGGGAGTGTGGGGGGATCGCAAGATTTTTATACAAGACCAAAAACGCTGATTTTGAAAATATTTTGGAAGTGAATACAAAAAATATTTAGATGGACTTGAATCGATTTTGTGAGGTTGATTTTCACTCCAGATGGATGTTGGACGACTCCCTCAACCCCAACATCTCATTTCCATCTTTGGAGAGATTTCAAATTATTTTAAAATTATCATTAACATGAAAAATATGAGAGATGACGCTAGATGACTTTCCGGATGAAAACTTGTTCCAATTTTCATCCTGCAATTCATTCGTCTTTTTTTTTACATATCGGTGAAAAAACGAAAAATATCCGTTAAAATCCTTAAAAATAATTAATAGAAAAAAAAATAATGACCAAATTTATGCTCTATGAAAATCGAAAAAAATTTCAAACATTTTTTCAACGCTGAATTTTTTTTCAAAATTTTTCCAATTCTCAAGAAATTTTTTCATCTTTGAAATTTCTTTGTGAAAATTTTATTGTTAGGTCTGAATTTTTTCTTAATTTTTTTTACTCGAAATATGTATGTACTACAAGTAGCACCTCGGGTGAAGATTGGAAACAGAAAGATTTGTAAAAATGATTTTCATCTCAAAGGTCATCTCACTTTCGGAAGCTCGAGAAAATCATGGGATGATTTTTAAAAATAATTTTCATCTCAAGGATCATCATTCGCCTGGGAAAATCATGGAGTGGTTTGTGAAAATAATTTTTATCTCAAAGGTCATCTCAAAGGTCACCTCATCCTCGAAAGCTCGGAAAAATCATGGGATGATTTATAAATATAGTTTTCATCCCTATGGTCATCTCACCATCTATAATTTTCATCTCAAAGGTCATCTGACCTTCGGATGCTCGAAAAAATAATTCTCATCACAAAGGTCATCATTCGCCTGGAAAAATCACGAGCTGATTTGTGAAAATTATTTTTATCTCAAAAGTCATCTCACCATCTATACTTTTCATCTCAAAGGCCATTTCTCTTACAGAAGCTCAGAAAAGTCATAAGATAATTTGTGAAAATGATTTTCACCTCAAGGGTCAACTCACCCTCGAAAGCTCGAAAAATGCATGAGATGATTTGTAAAGATAATTTTCATTTCAAAGGTCAAAAATTGAAAATTTTGAGCTTCTGTGTGGGGGGGGGGGGTAAAGTTAAATTCTTACCAAATCTTTTTGAGGTCATTTCACACCTATTTTTGGCATAATCCCTTCAAAATTCGAATAAAGTTGAAAATCATTATACCTACCCTATTCTGCACCTCCCTGTACCATTAGCTTCGAAATTGATACCACTTTTTGCCCTCTTCAAGAGGGTTAAAAATTACAGATCATGAATTTCACTAATTTTTGATTCTCATAAAATTCAAATCGTTCGTTCATACCTTTCAAAGCCGAGTCATAATATTTTTTCATCACCACGAATGATTTTTGACGGAAATCTTCAAAAAAAATTTAATGGCAGTGCTGCCAAATTAATGTTGATTCATGAATTTTAAAAAAAAATCAAGTTGTTCGTCCAGCAACTTGAAAAGTAGATACATAGGCCACAATTTTTTTGGTCGTTAAAATTAATTTAAAAAAAAATTTGTAACAGTGCTGCCAACTGAAATTTTATAAAATTAGCGTAAATAAAAATACACTTCGCAGGAATACCATAACATTTTTTGAAAAATTTTATTTAAAAATATTCTAAGTGGTTTAAAAAAAGTTGGCTAGGTTTTGAAGTGTTTGAGTGAACTATTTGAATTTTGTAAAAGTAAATAATTTGTCAAATTTACGATCTGTAACTTTTTAACCCCCTTGTAGAGGGTAAAAAGTGGAATCCGATATCAAGGCTTATAATTCAGAGAGGTCTAGAACTTTAAATGGCACATTTTTGAGTGGCTAACAAGGTTCCCAGCTGGTCGCACTACCTAAAAGTGGCAAAAACCACGTTTTTTTGAAAACGACCCCACTTTGAGGTTCCTCAGCTTCGTCTCACTTTGGAAGGGGCTGAATTTTTTTCCAAATGGTCTCCCACTCAAAGTGAACCACCTCATAAATTTTTGTGTCAAAATCCAGAATCTATATTTTTTTCGATCTACCCTACTGGGTAATTTTTCAAGTAACACTATAGATAGGTAACTCAATGTGGTTTTATCTCCACGATTCGCCATCTTACATGTAATATTGTTCGGTGTACGTATTTTTACGAGTATTATAAATAATAAATGCTCGCCTACAATAACGCATATACGTATTTGTATTATATTAACGAGGCGCCGTTTTAACGCCGATATGGTAAACCAAACTCGCATTAAAAGTCGAATCGAGTTATTTATCGGTAATTTATGACTGTTATTAAAATTGCAAACGTTGAGTCTCTCTCTGTTCCGTATTCAAAATGGCACGCACGCGGTTTCTGCAAAGCAACTGAAATCAGATAAAACTACTGTAATTATGTATTTAAGTCGTTTTCTACGAAAAAAAATATATACAGAAGAAAAACCAGAATTTTACTTTCTGCTGTATGAAATATGGTTATCGAAACGACCTATTTTTTGCATGCGTTTCGCCATAGCCGTGTAAGAAATGTTTTGGCGGGAAAAAATTGCGTCGAGATGGATTCTAGGTTGAAACGTTTATTTTCGTCTGGGTCAGGTTTTTTTTTTAGGGATTTTACGTCAGAGCAACTGTTTGTACGTTTTTTGGTCGTGACACATATTTTTAAGCATAAATTAGAAACATTGCATCCAATCCTAGAACCGGGGAGGGGAGAAGCGGGCCATGGTTTCAGTTCAGGGAGAAAAAATCCGTCATGAATCTGCTGAAAAGATTCAAACAACGATTCAGGTACTTAAGAAATTTGTGCAATTTTGTTAATGTTTACCATAATTCGGAAGCAAATACTCACATAAACTTATGGAAACAACACTACCCCAGTTTTCACTGGATAAGTAACATAAGATGAAACATATATACATTTTTCTTCTTCTTACTTCATTTTTCGATCCTCTATCAGATTAAATCTTCCCCTGTCATTTTTAATTTTTTTTTTTAATTTGGAAAGCTTGATTTATATTTATATCAGTGTAGGACTGGAACGAATAGGGGAGGAAGGGGGTGAGGAGAAAGTAGCTCTCTCCAAAGAAATTGCAAAATGGAATTTTTAGTCTAAAAAATGGGGGTTTTGCTCCCGGTGGAGACAAAGTGACTCGTTCAAGGATTTATGGAACCTAAAAATTCCCTAGAACTCGATTCGAATAGAAAACCAAAAATTGTACCTAGTTCACAGCATTTCCTTTATTTTTAGATGTGGGGGGGTTCTGCGCCAGGAAGAGACAAAACTGACTCGTTCAAAGACTTATGCAAACTAAAAATTCCCTAGAACTCGATTCAAATAGAGAACCCAAATTTGTACCTAGTTCATAGTATTTCCTTGATTTTTTGATGTGGGGGTTCTGCGCCAGGAGGTGACAAAACTGACTCGTTCAAAGATTTATGTAACCTAAAAATTCCCTAAAACTCGATTCGAATAGAAACCCGAAAATCGTACCTAGTTCACACAATTTTCTTGATTTTATGATGTGGGGGTTCTGCGCCAGGAGGAGACAAAACTGACTCGTTCAAAGATTTATGTAAACTGAAAATTCCCTAGAACTCGATTCAAATAGAGAACCCAAATTTGTACCTAGTTCATAGTATTTCCTCGATTTTTTGATGTGGGGGTTCTGCGCCAGGAGGAGACAAAACTGACTCGTTCAAAGATTTATGTAAACTGAAAATTCCCTAGAACTCGATTCAAATAGAGAACCCAAATTTGTACCTAGTTCATAGTATTTCCTCGATTTTTTGATGTGGGGGTTCTGCGCCAGGAGGTGACAAAACTGACTCGTTCAAAGATTTATGTAACCTAAAAATTCCCTAAAACTCGATTCGAATAGAAAACCGAAAATCGTACCTAGTTCACACAATTTTCTTGATTTTATGATGTGGGGGTTCTGCGCCAGGAGGAGACAAAACTGACTCGTTCAAAGACTTATGCAAACTAAAAATTCCCTAGAACTCGATTCAAATAGAGAACCCAAATTTGTACCTAGTTCATAGTATTTCCTTGATTTTTTGATGTGGGGGTTCTGTGCCAGGAGGTGACAAAACTGACTCGTTCAAAGATTTATTTATGTAACCTAAAAATTCCCTAAAACTCGATTCGAATAGAAACCCGAAAATCGTACCTAGTTCACACAATTTTCTTGATTTTATGATGTGGGGGTTCTGCGTCAGGAGGAGACAAAACTGACTCGTTCAAAGACTTATGCAAACTAAAAATTCCCTAGAACTCGATTCAAATAGAGAACCCAAATTTGTACCTAGTTCATAGTATTTCCTTGATTTTTTGATGTGGGGGTTCTGCGCCAGGAGGTGACAAAACTGACTCGTTCAAAGATTTATGTCACCTACAAATTCCCTAAAACTCGATTCGAATAGAAAACCGAAAATCGTACCTAGTTCACAGCATTTCCTTGATTTTATGTTTTTTTGGGGGGGTCTGCGCCAGGAGGGGTGAAGAATTGACTCGTTCAAAGATATTTATGTAACCTAAAAATTCCCTAAAACTCGATTTGAATAGAAAACCGAAAATCGTACCTAGTTCACAGCATTTCCTTGATTTTATGATGTGGGTGGTTCTGGCGTCAGGAAGTGACAAAACTGACAAACTGACTCGTTCAAAGATTTATGTCACCTACAAATTCCCTAAAACTCGATTCGAATAGAAAACCGAAAATCGTACCTAGTTCACAGCATTTCCTTGATTTTATGTTTTTTTTGGGGGGGTCTGCGCCAGGAGGGGTGAAGAATTGACTCGTTCAAAGATATTTATGTAACCTAAAAATTCCCTAAAACTCGATTTGAATAGAAAACCGAAAATCGTACCTAGTTCACAGCATTTCCTTGATTTTATGATGTGGGTGGTTCTGGCGTCAGGAAGTGACAAAACTGACAAACTGACTCGTTCAAAGATTTATGTAACCTAAAAATTCCCTAAAACTCGATTCGAATAGAAACCCGAAAATCGTACCTAGTTCACAGCATCTCCTTGATTTTATGATGTGGGGGGTTCTGCGCCAGGAGGAGACAAAACTGACTCGTTCAAGGATTTATGTAAACTAAAAATTCCCTAGAACTCGATTCGAATAGAGAACCCAAATTTGTACCTAGTTCATAGTATTTCATTGATTTTTTGATGTGGGGGTTCTGCGCCAGGAGGTGACAAAAGTAACTCATTCAAGAATTAATGTAAACTAAAAATTCCCTAGAACTCGATTCGAATAGAGAACCCAAATTTGTACCTAGTTCATAGTATTTCATTGATTTTTTGATGTGGGGGTTCTGCGCCAGGAGGTGACAAAAGTAACTCATTCAAGAATTAATGTATCTTTAAAAGTCCCTGGAACTCGAATCAAACAAAAAACGCAAAGTTGTACTTAGTACATAGTATTTCCTTGATTTTTTCGTTGAGGGGGGGGGGGGTATTCGCTGGGAGACAACAAAACTGACTTGTTCAAAAATTAATGCAACCAGAAAATTCCCTAGAATTCGATTCGAATGGAAAACTCAAAAATTGTACCTAAATGATATTTATTTTTTTTGCAAAAAATGAACCCTTTTTTCTAGGAAAATAATAATTTTAACCTAAAATGTGAACCTTTCACTTAGATACCCATAATTTTCGAAACGATTGTTTTTTAATCCCAAAATAAATTCGACTGACTTCTAAAAAATTCCGAACCAATTCCACAAAAGTTCCAATACCAATATCTGCTACCTAAACTATTTCATATCCCTCGAGATATTCGAAACTCGCTGAAAAAGAAACGAAAAACACATCAAATCGGCACACAGCAACACCTGTCTACAAAACTAAACTCCAATCCATCTGGAAAAAAAATATCCCTTATTCAATATTGGAACTATATTTATCGAATATTTACACGATATTATCCTGGGTAATCGGGCAGCAAATGTTTCGAAAATGAAATAATGCTTCAGCCTCGTATAAGGCGTAGTATTTTATATATCACAAATAGCCCTTTTTTTCTCTCACTACCCCACCTTCGGCTGAATATAGCTTTGAAGTCGAGTTGATCTGCGACAGATACTGTTACAAATCGTACCACTGTGTGGATTCCGTTGTAGATGATGCGTTTTTCAAAAAGTTTTATGGCCATTCAGTTCGCTGTAAAAGTGTAATGGTAAAAGTTCAACTATATAGTTAACCTTTAAAACTAAACACAAACTCGCATGTAACATCGGCCATCACATTTATTTGATGGCGAACTATTAAGGAAAGATTTGTGGACACGAAACGCGGTATATTATCAAACATAAATTCAGTTTAATGCAACTAAACCATAAAAGAAATTCAATTAGGGTTTTTTTCCCTTCTACTTTGGCTGCCGGTTAAATTGAATCTTTCTTCTGTGTGTGAGAGGTATATAAGAAGTATATTTATTATATTCAGTCCCAAGGTACACAGGGTTAAGAAAATTTACATTCGAGATTCGAAACGAACTTTTTTCTATCGACCAATCACAAATTTTGACCTTTGCTGCGACAAATAATGGCATCCTGAGTAGATAACTAGACAGATACAGGTATACATCGACGAATTGATGGGTTCGTGTATGGTGTCGATGAGTACACGTGAGCTTTCACGTAGGCACGGTATTCTCGAGCCATATAATTCGGTAAATTTGACGGAATTGCTTTTCTTCGGTATACGGGTTCGATGCCGCACAAAAAATACTAATAGAAGTTGCTTTTAAGAAAATGTTTTTTTCGGTCCTTAGCTTTTTCCTTCGTCAATTCTTACCACGACGGAAAGGTTATTGTGAAAAATCGAAAAATAGAAATGGAAAAATCTGGCTAAAAAGTTGTCTTGAGTAACGAGCGCTATGCTTTTGTTGAAATCGCCTTTGTGTAAATAAAATAGTAATCTTTTTTCCGGCCTTTTTCTTGTAAAATATTTAAGATCGAATTTTAAGAAGAAGTAGAAAGCAAGAAAAAAAAAACATTTCCCTCATTTCATTCGTTATGCGTGCGATTTTACGCTGGCACAATGTCTAGACCGAATTTAGGACAAATGCGAGAGAGCGAGTTATGTAGCCGGCTACATTAGTAAATTAATATTTACTTTTAATCTGCAGTTAGCTCGCGAAATTTTATGTATTTAAAATGACTCGCGTAATGGTATAGGAATTTTGTACAATGAGAATTCCGGTACCTACCATTTTGCTATTCGCGAATAAAAGCCGCGTGAAATTGTTTGACTAAGAGCCGGGCAAAGATTGCGGATTTAAATTGAAGCAGAACTCGGGTCGGTATGATTTTTAATATTTTATCGCGATTTTTTTTCGTGCGCTGGGGATAAAGTTTCGGTAATTACTTTTGCTACGGAGTAAAATTCTTTTGTTTTTTGATTTCGTCGTGTCGACGACTTCGCGTTCGAGATGATTTTTTTTCTGAGGTGAAGTATTTAATAATGAATGTGTCCGGGGATAAAAGCATCGAAGGTTTCATTGGGTGCTTGGATAAATTGATGAAAAAGAGTTTTAAGGGGGATTGTCGGAGTTGATAAGTTGGCAAAAAATCAACGTCGATTTTTCCAGACAGGAATCCGAATGTGGATTTGGGGATCAGTGGAATTTTTGATAATTTTTTTGGAATTTTTCAAGGAGCAGGGAAAACAGGTCGATGGAAACAATGACGATGGAAAAATAAATGTTCATGGAGTGAAAAATCAGAATTACAATTCATCGAAATCGTTCTCCAAAATATACAAATATCTTGAACAAATGAACAAGTAGCAATTTTTTTTTTTTCTGAAAAATCCCATCTGAAAGGTAAAAAGTTGTACTTTTTGGACAATTTAGAGGCAATTTATAACCGAAAGAAAAATAAGAACGGATTACTCGTTTTTTCGTAAATTCAGAACTGATTTTTCGTATACTGATTGAAAATCGAATGAATTGAGATTCGTTCAAATTAAGTACCTATATAACGTGTGAATTTATTCCCTACCCAACACCCCTCCCCCCAAAAAATCTATTCTCAATAATCATTTGCAAAAAAAAACCTCTGAAATCTAAAATATTTCTAAATTTTAATTTTGAACTATACTCTCAAAAATTAATTGACTATGTTTTCTTTTGGAATGTAAACGAACTTTTGCTCAGAAATCCGACGTTTTCAATGTGTTAAAATGTCAGAACATTATTTTGAAATTTTTTTCAGCTTTTTATGTGAAGTTGAAAGTAATTTGCACTCGATGATTCTCAATATAATTATTGTACCTGTTCAAAGTTCAATGTCAATCGAAAAAGTTTGTTTTATTGACTTGATGTTACTTTTTTTACTTAATTATTTATTCGAGAATCTTGATTTTTTCCAGATTTTTACTGAATTTAATTTCTCCTTGTAGGTATTTATTTTTACGAAATTTTTTTATGGATTTTTTCGTCCAATTCTTTTCAAAATACGTATCAATGATCTCAATTTTTATGGAATAAAATTTTTCTCGCTCTTTGCCGTTGCTTTGTGATTAATTTTCATTTTTTCGTCTCCATTTATGCTGAATTTAATTTTTCCCAAGTGCTTTTATATCAATTTCAGTCAAATCTCCTTCTTTAGTCAATTTTATCTTTTAATTTAATTATTTTCAAATTGCAGTTTTTTTGTAGATTTTTGATTCATTCAAATCTTTTGTCCATTTTTAGGCATTTTTAAACTTTTTTTTCGCCCACTTCTTCCTGAAGATCAATGTGACTTTTTTTTTCAATTTTCGACGACCCATTCATCAGATTCTTATGCTTTTACTGTTTTGGTGAAATTCAGTTTTTTGATCGATTTTTTTCACTGTTTTTTTCCAAATCCAATTTCATTTTTTCAATACTTATTTCTTTTATTATTACAAAACTTTTTTGGTGATTTTTTGACCATTGAGTACCATAAGCGCACCCAGAAATTTTTTAAGCGAGGGGCTCAGAATTCGGGGAAATGGGGGGGGAAGGGGTGATTCAATGAAAAAATTCAGTAACTTGTTATTTTAGTGGCGTTGGCGTAGTCAGGATATTTTCAGTAGGTTGATAATTCATAAACGGATTTCAGCCAAGTAAAATTAAAAAGTTACGGAATTTCAGTTATTTTTCACTGATTTTTCAGTCAAAATTATTGATTTTTTTCTGACATACAGGGAATTGATTGAGAAATCAGTGCTTTTTGACAGAAAGATCAGTGAAAAATCATTAATTTTTAAAATAGGACTAAAATACTGCTCGAGCGAAGCGAAGGCAAATTTTTTTGAAAAATCGTGTTCCAAGAGCAAAAAAATTAACTTTTTCACATTTTTGTAATAAAAAAATCTCCTGTCCGAACTTAAGGAGGGCTCGAGCCCCCAAGCCCCCCTTGGGTGCGCTTATGTTGAGTCCTCATTTCTGAAAGTATTTAACATGTACCATTTCTATTTATAGAATTCAAAAATTTTCATGATCCATAGATTCACGAAACGTTGGAAATTTACAAAAAAAAATGATTTTTGTTGTGTTTTAAAATTTTTGACAATTCGCTTAAATTTTTTCTAACCCTGATTTTTTCATTATAATAATTCAAATTTTTCTTTCAATTTTTCTTCAAATCTGTTTGCTTTACCAGATTTTTTGAATTTAATTTTTTCGATGTTCTCGTGAAGATTTTTTTCACCCCTGAAATCATATATTATTCTCATTGCGCAGTTCTTTCATAAAAACCCCTCTTTTATGGTTTCTAAATCGAATTGAATTGTATTTTTACTCTTTAATTTGGCCATATTTCACAAATTGTCTTTTGTACAGAAGAAATCGGGGGGAAGAAAGAGGCCTGGAGAGGTTGAGAAACCTACATCAAAAGCTTAAAAATGCTCGTATCATAATTTCAACTAAAACAACAGTTTCTTTCTCATGCAAAATTTGACTTAAATTTTCACTTTATATCCACTACTTGAAATTCTATCCACTCTTCTCAAAGCAAAATACAGAATATCGTTACAGGCTCGCCAAACAATAAAAGACAATTTTAAAAGAAACTAAAAAAAATCTAAATTAAAACCAAAAACAACCTCGTACATCCTCGTTTCACTCGTTAAGAAAAAAAAACTTCAGGAAATAATAATCGAAAAAAAAAGAAAGAAAAGAACCTACTATTTTTTGGCTCTATCTCCTCGCTCGTGCTAATTTTCCGACAATTTTCTCGAAGCTACTTTCTAAATTGGGGCCATTCTACACGAACCAATTACCTTATTAGGAAAAACGCCGGCGGAAAAAAAATATGAAGAAAGTTGGTGCGTGTGTGGTACGAACTAGGTATGGAAAAAAAAATTTCCAAACTCTCACGTATGTTTGTGTGCGTATACCGGTGCTCGAAAAAATCACACAAAAGCGTAGATATACGTATAGAAGCGAAACGATTGCCAGAAAACTTTTTTTTTCGAGGTTTCGAGAATTTCAAAAAGGCTTGAAAAAGTTACCAAAGTTTTCGGCGGGTAGTGATGAATCGGAAAAAAGAATCGCGTCAATTTGCGAATAGTATGTAGTGTTTTTAAAAGAGTGGGAAAATGGTACTACGTACAAACCACGCTACTTTTTCTCGGTTCCGTAGAAAAGAACAATATGCGAGAAATAGCGGCGGAAAATCCGGGAAAAGTGGTTCGATTTACCTACCTAAGGTTTCCTTCGTACAAAGCAGTGAACGATGGGTTCTTCCTTTTCAAACATTTTTCGTCCATGTTTTCGTTTTAAAATACAAATACGATATAAAATTTTATGGGATTTTCCATCCAAATAATTAATCGATTTATTTTTTATTTTGTTCGTATGGTGGAATTTTTCCACGAGAATTTCGTTTTCGCTTTTTTGGCATTGAGATGAAAAGGTAGCATGACTTGGAAGAGTCGGTCGTTCCAAATGATTATTGCTTCGTTCTTTCGATTTCTGGACTTGGAATTTTTTTCAGCTACATTCTTTCTACTTTGGAACTTCAAAATTTTCCATTTTTCTTTGTAGCTTTTAATTATTTTTGCCTCAGACGGGATTTCACAGATCTAACAAGGTAGCTACCCCAAGTGCTACATACCGATCGAAATTTTTTTACAGACGCATAGAGCATCAAAAAAGACTCTTAGAGTCAAAATATCAGCCTCTAAATTTAACAGGGGTGAAGTTAAGTAGTGTTAAATATTGAAAAATCGCCCAATTCTCTAAAAAAAATGACTAAAATATCAATATCTCGCCACCCTGTTCGATTTAGGATGTAATTTTTCCCCCCTTGAACGACTTACACGAAAAGTGTGTAGTTCGTGGTAAAAAAATTACGTCCTAAACCCAACAGGGTGTCGAGATTTTGCGATTTTAGTAATTTTTTTTCAGTGAATTAGGCGATTTTTCGATACCAATTTAACCCTCATAACTTTTCCCCTCCCCTCCTTGATAACTTTAAGAGCTGAAATTTTGGCTTTGAAACCTCTACCTGCCTGTAAAAAAATTTTCAACACTTGGGGTGCATCTCTTGTTAGTCTAAAGTTGTTCTAATTTTAAAGTTCAAAATCCGTCTGTAAAAAATTTTTCAACACTTGGGGTAGATCCCTTGATAGTCTAAAGTTGTTCTAGTTCAAATTTTTCCAATTTTTTCAAGTTTCATATTTTTTTAAATTTTTTCCAATAGTTTAGTCTGAAGAAATCTCAAAAAACATGAAGCTGTTTTTTTTAATTCAAAGTTGAAAAACAATGAAATCCAAGTCGGAAATTTTTTTTGAGAAAAATCGAATACAAAAGAACTATTGTTGGAAAAAATTTTTACATCAGGCTTGCATTTTTTCAATTTTTTTCTACTTAATCAACCCTGATAGGCAATTTTGACCTACTTTTTAGTGCTGAGTTCGAATATGATTTCAGTTTTTTTTTTCATCACGTCAAAAATTAACAGAATTTGAATTTTTATTGGTTTTACAGTTTTTGATGATTTTTGACACTTGAGGCCGATTTTCCGGGGAAAAAACCTCCAACGAAAAAAAGATGGAAAATAAATTGTAGAGCTTAAAATTTTCTTTCCATAAAAGGTCTAATCAATTTTTTTCTAGGAAGCAAAGTTTTCTGGATATTTCAGTTGAAAGTTCAAAATTCAACACTTTTCTTTCATTGAAAATATCTCAAAAATTGGGTCATATTCATAAACGATATTTGAGTGTTTCTTGGCTAAGTGGGTATTGAATTTTGGAGCTATCTTTCCAGGAGTAGTGAAGCCTTGGATACAATTTTTTTTGTAAAATAAAATAATTAGATCTTCAAGTATTGATTTATCATTAAAAAATCGTAGAATTTTTATTCGATTACTCAAATAATTGAATTAAAATTCATTACTTAGCCGAGGAATACCCAAGTATTGTTTATGAAATGACCCTGAACCTCAATGAAAAAAAAATTGTACTCTACGGAAAGAAAATTCCACACTCTGCAATTCATGTTCTATTCATATTTTTGTTTGAGATTGATTTTTTCATAACGAATCACATTTTCAACATTTCTTATTAGTGAAAATTAAAATATCGCAGGTCTGTAATTTAATTATTTTTTCCTCCGTAGTCCATTCTGATAGGCGATTCTCACCTAATTTTTAGTGCTGAGTTCGAAAATGATTTCAGCTTTTCTCCACATGACGTTACTGTTTCTTCCAATTTGAATTAAAAAAAATTACATCTTCAGATCGATTTTATGAGCACAGGAAGGATCCTACAAAAAAAATGAATAGACCATAAATTGTAGTACGTAAAATTTCCTTTCTGTGAAGTATAATCAGTTTCTTTCTAAAAAGCTTGGTATTTGAAATATTGTTAATAAAATATGATAATTTAATTATGAACATTCAGCTGAAATATTTATCTTGCTGAGGAAAAATTAATTAGACTTCAGAAAAAGAAAATTTCACGATCTACAATTTATATTTCATTCATTTTTTTGTAGGATCTTTCCTTTGCCCAGAAAATCCACTTCAAGTGTCAAAAGGTGTCAAAAAGTATAAAACAAATTTTCAACAAAAAATTTAAATTATGAAAAATTCCGATGAGCTGAAATTTCATTACCATTTTCCCCACAATCAGTACAAAAGTCCTATCAAAATCGCCCATTAAATTTCAGACAGCGTTTTCGATGCATCGAAGTGATATATTGAAAAAAAAATCAAAGTTGGGAAAATATATTGCGGCTAATTCGCGATTTTTGGAGCAGGGATGAAAAGTTAGCTAAAAGTTTAAAACGAAAAGCTGAAAGTCGACCAAATTTAGGTAACAAACCGAAAGTCGAAATTTCCAAAGTTTTAAAATTAGCAAGCTAAAAGCTAGTTGAAAGCTTTTTCTTACATATTTCTTTTTTAGTTTTTGACTTGAAAATTTGAGGCGAAATCAACAATTTTTGAACAAAAATTTTTTTTTCGATTCTCTGAATAGTTTTAACTCTTAATTTTATTTTCTACAGAAAATTTTCAACTTTAAACATTTTTCCTCCAAATATTTTTCAACCCTGCAATTTTTTCATCTATGTAGAATAAAATTGTTACCAACTCTCAAATTTCTTCCTCGAATTTTTTTTTCAGGTCTATAATTTTTTCAACTCTGGCATTTTTTCCAAAAATACATATTTTTCAACTCTAGAAATTTTTTCTCAAATTATTTTGTTCTCGAAATTTTTCTCAAAATTCTAATTTTTTCAGCTCAATTTTTTTTCTCAAATTATTTTCCAGCTTTGAAATTTTTAGAATGAAGAAATTTTGAAAAAAGTTGGGTTGGAAATTTTTAAAAAGAAATTCAAGGTGAAAAATATTCAAAAGAATATCAAATTTTTAACAATTTTAAAATCAAAGAATGTGATTTTACAGTTGATAATTGAGATACCTAAATAATTAGTAAATGAAAATCGAAAAAATTGAAAAAAAAATCTTGGAGCTAAAAAAATTTTGAGGAAGAAAGTTTAGTGGGGGTAAAAGTGTATTGAAGTTGAAAAATTTATATTTTGAAAAAAAAATTCGAAAGCTAAAAAAAATTAAATTTTGAAAAAATAAGGCATGGTCGATGATTTTTATCATTGTGCTGTCTAAGGTGTTGCAAATCTGAAGTTTCAAGGTGAAAGTCAAAAGTTTTAGGCCAAAAGTTCGATAAAATATAGCTAAAAGCTGAAACGTGAGAAAGCTGAAAGCTAGCCAAAATCTCTCTGTAGGAATCAAAAAGCTAAAAGCTAAATCCAAAAGTTTTATTTTTGAAATTTTCAGCCAAAAGCAGAAGTTTTAGTTTCCGGTTTCGCATCCCTGTTTTGGAGTGAAAGCGAAAATTCAAGTAGAGAATCAGTATCGTTCATTTTTCCAACATTATCGTTCACTACTCTCCCAAGTCATGGAAAATAACAACATCCAGATAAAAATATCTCTTTGTACTTGGTCTAGCAATTCGGCGAATTGTTACGAACTCGTGGAACGATTAATTCTCTCGTACAATGACGAAATACTCCGGAGCCAATTTAATAAAATTTCATCGCGAGAGCAACAAAGAGGTGGAAAAAATAAGAAACTTGATTAAGTTAAGTTTAGGTTAAAGAATACAAAGTATTGCGTGGAATACGAGACCGACGAAATGCGCCCAAGGCGGCGAGAGAAGACCAACAAAGAAGCAGAAAAAAGCTAACGAGGCGAGAATTGTTGGCCAATTAATCATTCGAAGACGAATAAAAGTTTTACAACGTTGAACAGCGCGGTGGGAGCTTTGGGGACCTCCGGCGAATGCAAATGCATCGAAATTAAATTTCCCTATTTCAAAGTAGCGGTTTATAAATTTATCGTCGAGTAAACGAATAACAACAAATAATTTCGCCGATTCCCCGTAGCTCACTTTGTATAATTCCTTGGGCGTGTGGTATGCCAAAGGTGTATAATCGCTACCTATCTACCTAAATTTCGAACCCTGTACACGTTTGAAATTACAAACTTGGGGTTTTTTCGAGCCCCCAGCCCCCTCCTCTACTCCTTAATCGCTCCGAATACGGCAGATAAAGTCGAGCCAGAAAAGTATAAGAAGAAAGCGAAAGCTGAAAACAGCTTCTAGGTTCGATGAAGTTATATAAACTCCCATAAAGAAAATTAACAACGTTTCCGTTTCCAATTGAAATGTATATTCGAGTATCATATATTTCGCTTTGTTTGCCAGTTACCCTGGCTGCGGGGGAAAGAGGAGCAGGACAAGTACCGCCAATGATTAGGGAGTCTATGAAACATGATCGTGTTACGCCGTTATAGAAAAATATATACTATCAATGTACCATGTAAAAGGAAAAAGGGGAAAAAAAGGGCACGAGGAGGAAAAAAAAAAACTATTGAAATTTCGCTCGATATATATTTTTCCCTTATGAAATGGTCCAAACATAGGAGGTAATCATTTCAAACCTAAAGCAATTTAACTTATCTTGTTTTCAGTCTGCTTCTTTAGAGTAACGCAGAAAGGAAGAGAAAGAGAGAGAAAAAGAGGACTACAACCAAAAATAACAAACAAAACAAAAAGATAAAAGTACCGTTTTTCGTTTCTAAACCGAGGGGAGGAAATTTTCTGGCGAAAAGTTTCACAAAAAGTTTTATATTCTGGTCGAAAATGCCGAACAGAATAACAAACATGGGACGCAGAGAGAAGGAGAAAAAAAGCAACATAAGATCTATTCGTGTCTGGCTGCGGCGCGGCGAGAGAGAAAAAAAAGTGGTTTAAAAGTTACTTTTGTATCGAGTGTGAATAGAATTCATGTTTTTGCAGAATCCGTACGGATCTTTGGAAGTTTTAACTTTTTGCAAACAAAAAAAAAAAAGAATGATTTATTCGTTTTCCCATAGTATTACGTATAACATAATTCCGGTAGGAATTGTACGTTGTACAAGCACAAACGTACGTATATTTATATGTAAAAGGCTAAATTTGGAAATTTTTATTTTCACAAGGCTTCGGTTTCTTTGCGCCTTTTTATTCCAAGCTTATTCGGATTATTTTCATTTTGTAAATTGCATTAAATTTTGAATAACGTGAGGCACGGCGTCGTCGTTGGAATTTTGAGCGATTAGGGTGTACGTACTTTATATACCTGTGTGGCGTTTTCAAGGACGTGGAATTAATTTTTTTCTACCGAGATGAATTATGGTTCTTTTTCCAAAGCGACGTTTATTTATGGACGATTTCGCGTTGTACTCGCGAATACGTGGATGTTTATTTATCGAGTGCGAGGATTTCGAAGGTCTCGTGTATGTAGGTACTTAATTTTCTTCATTTATGTGGAAATTTCAGACCCACTGCACCTTGGAGATTTAGGAGCAGTGCGATCGGTGTCTAAGTGCTGCCGTTTTTGAGAGAGAGAAAAAAACAGGTTTTTTTGTGTTTTTTATTCTCTTTTGCCAACTTTACGCAGTTCAATGTATCAAAAATGCAATAGTAGAGACTACTTTTCTTTCTTTTTCGATTAATTCCTCATTCAGAGATGTTTTCTCACCAGTAATCGCTTGAAAGTTCATAGGCAGTGTTTTTCAGCAATTCGAAATGATTTTGAGTGAAAATGAAGCCTGATCAGGTGCAACCAGAAATTATGTAAGGGAGAGGCTGAGAATTCGAGTAAAAATAGGGGAGAGACAAAATTCAATGAAAAAATTTTATAACCTGTTATTTTAGTGGCGTTGGCGTAGTTAGGGAATTTTCTGTAGATGGTTAATACAGATTTGAGCAAAGGAAAATTGAAAAATTGCTGGATTTTTGGAACAAACACTCAAAGGTACTCTCTGAATCCAAATTGATTGAATTTAGTAAAATTTTAACTTTTTAAATCAGTGAAATAAATTTAGCTGAAAATCTGTAATTTTTCATTGATCTTTTATTCAAAATTACTGATTTTGTGACAAATTGAGAATGGACTGAGAAATCAGTGATTTTCGACTAAAATGTCATGTCAATGAAAAATCACTAATTTTCAATGAAAATTATTTCATTGATTTAAAACGGCAAAATGCCAGCGCATTTGACAAGTGTCTAGTTTACTAGTTCTGATGAGGCTTTGGAGGAGGTACGATTTTTTTTTGTCTGCACGTCTGTGTGCTGGACAATGTACTTTCTTTATTAGTAGTAATGGGGCCGGTAGGGAACACTTTCACAGTACAGACGAATTACATGGTATTAAATGGAGATAAACTCGGGGCGTTCGAATGCGACAAACCGAGGTGGGCCAGTTGAGAACAGTCGACCTTTGAACTGAGATCACGCATCGACACATGTTATATCATTTAATTTTTTAATGCCACCGCCGCCGCCGCCGTACGAAATAAAATACGTCGAATAGGTACGGAATTTTAATCTCGTACCTACCAAGATTCTACCTACCCGCCACCATTGCCGCTGTGGCCGCAGAATCGAAATACTTATTACTTTTTTCACACCGCCGCCATCAGATAATGGGCGTCGCAGCTACAAGGCAACTTTACACCTTGATAAGATAGCAGCAAATCTCAACTGTATTATTGTGGTTGATAAGACGGCTCGAGCAGAATCTTACAATGAATGAATTATTATCCCAGTGTATTTTATCACATTTAATTTCTTGAATCAACTACAGAAGCGAATTTATCGATGATTTTTTACCCTATAGGAACCTCAGAGGTGAGAACTTGATAAAAAAACGTTTATCTAATTTGTGGTAATTGGATGGGTCGAGAAAAAGTCAAGTTAGTTGGTAAGGTGAAGCTGTTCATTTGTCTTGTGTAAAAATTTTTCTATTAATACTTACGTTTTTACATTGACCAAGTATCGTGTGTTTTTCCAGACCTCACATTTTCACATTGAGCAATTCACTCCTTTTATTCGTTGAGTATCAAAAATTTTACCAATACCTACTTCTTTAAAATGAACGATTATTTGTGAAGTAATACCTACTTTTTTATAATGAATGATTATTTGCTAGGTGAAGTGAAGTGAAGTGAAGTTTAGGAAACTCGGAATAATGAAGAAAATTGAAATGAACTATTTTTATTCATAAAGTTAGCATACAAGGTCGTAGTGCAAATTAATAAATACATAATTACAAAAAAAAAGTACAAGTTTTAAATGAAAACCAAAAATAAATTTAAAAACTTGAATATTTGATATTAAGTTTACTAGGTATTTAGTTAAATGCTTCAACATCGCCTCTTCAAAATTGTACTAATCTCGTAATACCCCATAAACAGTTTCATCCAGCTCAAAGGTTAACCTAAAAACAACAAAAAATTAGTATCCCAATAATTTAAAACTTTATTTCAAAAATTTTGATACTTACATAAACAATTCAAGATCCAGTTTTTGGACGTTTGATAATATTACGTATGTCACCGGCACTCCCTGCACATGAGTTTTTATGCTACTAATTTCGGATTCCAATCTCGACATATTCATATCGTTCTGGCAATATCTGAAAATGAGGAGCGCTTCGGGAATTGTACGATTTATTTCCGCCTACTCCACAACTGCCTCATTGACCATATTACCATACATCTGGAGGTAATGGGATAAGTTAACGATTCTGGATCCCGCTGAATATTTCAAATAATTTGTGTTGGTGTGATAAAAGATTGATACAATCGCCTGATCGAATCTGGTGCCCATGATGACTGCACCCAATGCCATAATACCCTGCAAAAAAATGGAAATATTATACCAGAGGAATTAAGTGAGTGAAAATTAGCCTATTCGACCTTATAAGATGAATTTCTGTCACATGTAAGTAAATAAAAGTACAATAAAAAATTTAGCCCCCCCCCCCCCCCATTTTAATTCCATATACACCTAAATAAAAAATAAGATATACACTACAAACCCTAACATTCTAATTAAGACTCATCAGTCACCTCCCCAATTTTTATTTTGTCGACAGGCCCTAAATTTGGGAAAGAAACTAAAATCATATTCCCTTTTTTCGTAGGTTTAAGCCCCTCAACTCAAAATGTTTTAGCAGTTTTAGTGAAAACATCAAATTCTTCAGGGCGATCAACTACAAAATATTTATAAAAACGGCTGGGTAAAGCAATCCTAAAACTATCTTCATTCAAGTACAGCTGAATGCCCGGATATTTACAGTTGTCCACCCCCTCATCTCTTTTGATAATTTTTGAAATTTTAAAAAGTTTCCAAATTTATAATGTTGAAAGGCTGTTAAATTCTGGTAGTGAACCTACACCTAGTAAGTTGAAATCACAAATTGTATTTACACTTTTCGGGACTAGATCTTCATCAGGTGCAAACAGGCCAACGTTTTTAAAATCTCCCATAACTCGACCAAAAATTGTTCAATATGCAAAAACTACGTCATTTTTGGAATGCTGACGTCGAGACGGAGTATTTTCGTATAATCACAATTGAATTTTGACCAATTTCTACGATTTTCAGAATTTCGGCCCGAAGAGATGATGTAGTCTCTAGAAAATCGCCCATAACTCGGTCAAAAATTGTCCAAAATGCAAAAACTACGTCATTTTTGGAATGCTGACGTAGAGGCAAGTATTTTTGTATAATCACAATTGAATTTTGACCAATTTCTGCGATTTTCAGAATTTTGGCCCGAAGAGATGATAGTCTCTAGAAAATCGCCCATAACTCGACCAAAAATTGTCCAAAATGCAAAAACTAGGTCATTTTTGGAATGCTGACGTCGAGACGAGTATTTTCGTATAATCACAATTGAATTTTGGACCATTTTTCAAAATGTTCGGGTAGGCCAATGCTTTTCCGGACAGGCCAACGTTTTTAAAATGCCCATAACCCAACCAAAAATTGTTCAAAATGCAAAAACTAGGTCATTTTTGGAATGCTGACGTCGAGACGAGTATTTTTTGTATAATCACAATTAAATTTTAACCAATTTCTGTGATTTTCAGAATTTCGGCCCGAAGAGATGATAGTCTCTAGAAAATCGCCTATAACTCGACCAAAAATTGTCCAAAATCCAAAAACTAGGTCATTTTTGGAATGCTGACATCGAGACAAGTATTTCCGTACAATCACAATTGAATTCGAATCACAGGAATAATTTGAACGATTCTTGAGTCACGAATCATTGCTTATCAGATGATTCGAATCATTATTCGAATTATATAATAAGTGATTCAAATCTGCTCAACCCTGATTTAAATTAGGTATTTATTAAGGACAAATGGAAATTATTTACAATTTTTTATAAAAACGGAAATTTTGATTCAAAAATCTTAGTTTATCTTGCCCAGTTTAACTTAACTTGATCTTAAACACCCTGTAATATTAACAATATCATATAGCTTACCACAGAGTTCATTTTCCAATTGATTACCTTATAGAAATCCTTTAAAAGATCCGCAGACGCAAACATAATCAAAAACAAGTGTAACAGTACAGTCTATGCAAGTAGGGTCGAAATATTCACGCACATTTCACGAAGTAATAAAATCAACCATCAATGAAAATGTTTGCTGAACGGTAATGTCTCCAGTCGAGAGTTAACAAACCTACTTATTTTCTCTCGTCGCTATAGTCGTTATCTCAACTGGCGAACGTTCGGTTGCCTCAGATTCAAAGGTGTGAGATTATCACCATTATTTAATAAAGTACAATCAGTCACCTTATGATCTTGTAACATTTATTCGAATAATTCCGACGAATTACTCAGGGCATTACCTATTCAACGAAGTAGGCGGCGGTCGGTAGGTACGAGATTTAATCCGGCGGCGGCGGCGGCGGCGGGTATTACAGGTAGGTATTAAATCTGGCGGCGGCGGAGGCGGCTTTGAAAATTTTTAACTCGCGTCGACGACGATCGATGCTGATAAGATAAGTGCTAGGTCCAACACCAATCTTGTACGAATTTCATTAACATTATAATTAAACACTTCGAAAAATTTTCGCCGTGTCTTATAAACAGGTGTCTTATACTAGCCTTATTATTTGGGGGGGGGCGAGATTTAATACCTACCTATTTGACAATAATTACATATGGCGGCGGCGGCATTAAAAAATTAAATGATATCTCATAACATGCGTCGATGCGTTATCTCAGTTCAAAGGTCGACTGTACTCAACTGGCCCACCTTTATTTGTCGCATTCAGACGCCCGATATTATCTCCATTTAATACCATGTAATTCGTCTGTACTGTTGTAGTGTTCCCTATCGGTCCCATTACTACTTTTATCTCTTAAATTTTTTCCTCAAATCTCGGAATATTTTAAACTCTAAATTTTTTTCTCAATTCTCAGGATATTTTCAACTTTAAATTCGTTTTGTCAGCATATTTTTTAACCCAACCCACCTCCAATGTATGTACATAGGTATCATTTTTTTTTCGGTCAAAATATACAATTTGTAGAATAAAAAAATTGAGGATGAAATTACAAGGCTGTGAAAAATTTTTATTCTTCACACATGTGACAAATGTCACGGACCGGTTTTTTTCGTGCGTTACGTTGGCAGGAACGAGTGATCGGGTGGTAACGTCTCCTAGTACCCATCTGCGCTTGGCCCACCGAAAATCTCAACAGGTTCGAATTTTATTTTTTTTACCCCTTAAATCTAAAAGGTGCACGAACCAGTAGGGCATATAGATACATAAATATTTGTCGGGTGACGATTTCATCCCCTCCACTTTTCATTGATTGAAAAAAATTATCAATAAACACGAAAAATATAATTTTTTTCTAAAAAAATGAACATTTATGTACATTCCCTAGAAGTTATAATGCCGTATTAAACTTTGGTCCAACGCTAGAAAATTAATTGGCAAATGCCATTTTTTTAAGTATGGATTCGGCGGGTTAAAAAAAATTACAATTACTTAACGAATAAAAACACTGAAAATTTTTAAATCATTTTTACCACTATTGTTGGAATATTTAAACGTATTCTTTTTGCGAATTTGGCCAAGAAAAAAGAATGAGGTCGTCGTTTTTGAAAATTATCCAACCGTTGCGAGATTTTTACATATTAGTATTTTCAGAACACTTTCTTCCCTCTTCTTCACCACCCTGGCTGAAATGCAGCAGGTTTAAATTTCACGAAAAAAATTATTATGACTGAAAAATTGAAACAGAGCTGTGAATTTTTTGATGTCCATTTTAAAAGTTATACGAACAATTTTACTTTTGACTCAGATTTTGATGAATTTATCAAATTTTCGCGACTTTTTAAAGTATAATCCGTAAATTACAATTTTTTCTTTCGGCTTTTGAATGAAAATTGTGGTTTTCAAATATTTTTCTTTAATATTTCTGATTTTTTGCATAAATTGGATTTTTTTTTCAACTTTGAATAAAAATTCTGACTTTTGTATGTGCAGTTGACTGAAACTAGATAAATGGATTGTGATAGTTATCAAATAAACCTCTTTCAATTTTAATTTTTCGATTTGAAAGGTCATTTAAAATTTTTTTTTTAAAATCAGTAAATAGACTTTTTTTTGCTACGGATGGGTGAGGGGAAGGTTTTGTTGCTAATCTATGCTTCAACTTTCCTCTTCGTACATTCTCGTTCAAGTATTGCCAAAATAAAATTTCCCCTAGAAATGATGTCATTTTTAGATTAACGTTTGTATAATTTTTTACTTCATTAAAACTGGGAAAATTCTCCTTTTACCTTCCCGATATGCAACTTTTTTGCATCCCTCTTTATTATATGTTTTTCAAATTTTTTGTAGGAAAAATATTCTCGAGTTTTTTCAACGTGCTATTTCATTTTTTGTCATCGACGCATAAATCGATTTATTTCACCGGCTCAATACTTTGAAAAGTTTTTAAGGTGAAGGTTTCTGAACAAAACAGCTCTAAAACGAACCAAGACATTCGAGACATATCCATTTTTTACACGTAAATCTTCGAAATAATCATTTTTTAAAAACTATATCATCGAATTAAAACTAAGAACACTTCAATCTCCCCTTCCCTCCTCTCCACCCCTCCCCTCTCGCCCTCCCCTCCCCTTCTCTTCCACTCATCATAATCATAACGAAAACTCGTTGAAAAAAATATCCAGACATTTTTTCCAACCAATTCTATAACGAAGGTATTTTCCAAATATAACTTCCCTTTCAGGTAACTTTTGACATTCAATTATTCACGCTGGAAAATTGGAATTCGTTCATTAAATGAAATTATGGGTAACGTCAAAGACGCTCTCGGCGAGTCGTCTCGTGCCACACAGTGCATTTCGATATTACAAATTCTAGTGCAATATTCGCAATCGCGAAGGATTTGAAAATATACGACACTTTTCATTGCTAGACATCAGAACTTTCGACTCTTGACAACTGACCAAATGCTATTATTTCGTATTGGAAAAACTCGATACCTCCAGATACGGGTTTATTTTACGTAGGTAGCTATATATACGTGATGAGTAAATCACGAGACGTAATTTTATATCTATCGCATCATACGTATGTATGAAGGTAACGATGGTACACACGAGAGAAAAAAAAAAAATAAGAATCGCTATAGCGAAAAAAAATCACATCTTCGGTGTGTTTTTTTTCTTATTGAAAACTGTACCTATATGGCGTTCGGAGCTTCGTGTTTTTTACGAATATCTATAGAATATTGCCCGTGTTATCTACATCATTATCAAAGGTCCATAGTAACGGCGTTGAGAACCACTCGGTACGTTTTTATTTATTGCTGATTTTCCAAGTTTAGAGCTTGTCAGTAACAGTTTAGTTTGACGAGGGTTTCCACGCCGACTCGCTACACGGCGGCAATAAGAACAATGCTGAATTGGTATACCTTGCCGCCGTCGTATTGCAAAATGGAAAGATGAAAGTTGACAGGAAGTAATTTCTGTCGAAAAAGATTTGCAACGAAAATAAATATAAAAATAACGTGTAATTCGGTACGCTTTTTTTTTTTCGGTCGCGTTAGTGTATCGTATCGTGTGCGACTCGACGGTGATGGCGATAGATATTTCTGCGCTGGGTGCGACGTCGGCGGCGAAGCAGCCGCCTGGAACACGATGACAGCGAAGAAAACCCGAAATGATATATTGGTGTCGATTTTACGTACGAGAATTCATAATACGTACGAGATTTACAAAGTATGAGTATATCGTCGTTACTTTTGGAAATGAGAATAAGAAAGGGCCGAGGGGAGGGGGAAATTCGAGATTGGGAAAAAATTATCCGAGTACGATGAACTTGTACGTATACGAAGTTGTAACGAATGATAGATTGCTGAAAAATTGAGACATTATATAAATGGTGTATTATTATAATAATGATGATGAAAATCATATACCTGAAAAAAGGAAGTGTCCCAACACTCAGGAAAAGTTTGGGCGAAAGGAAAAAACATATTGAAAGTACATCATAAAAGATTCCTATATCCAAAATTTTAGATGCTAAAGTTTATTTCTCGAATTTTGGCGAATTTTTGAAAATTCAAAAATATCCCATCGTCGTTCAAAAATTAACAAAAAACTGGAATTTGGAATCAGGCCCGTAGCTAGGAAGGTGCGAGCATCCCCTAGAGCTGAGCTGAGGTGATCTGAGCATAAGCGCACCCAAAAATTGTGTAAAGGAGGGGCTCAGATTTCGAGAAAAAATGGGAGGGTGGTCAAAATTCAATGAAAAAATGAAGTAACCTGTGTGTAGAGGAGGGGCTCAGATTTCGAGAAAAAATGGGAGGGGGATCAAAATTCAATAAAAAAATGAAGTAACCTGTTATTTCAGTGGGGCTGGAGTAATTAGGGCATTTTCAGCAGACAGATAATGCATACCTACAGATTTGAGCGAAAAAAAATTGAGAGACAGATAAAATAATGAAATTGTCTGATTTTTTCCAGTCAAAATTACTGATTTTTTCTGATAAATGGGGCATTGACTGAGAAATTAGTAATTTTTGACCGAAAAATCAGTGAAAAATCATTAATTTTCAATGAAAAATATTTCACTGATTAAAAAGACAGAATTTATGCAAATTCAACTGATTCAAATTTAGAGAGTGGTATGTTTATTTAAGAAATAGTTACTGAAATACTGCCCGAGCGAAGCGAGGATGAAATTTTTTTGAAAAATCATACTATTTTTTGACATTTTTATGATACAAAAATCGCCTTTCCGAGCTTAAGGGATGGGAAGGGTGGGGCTCGAGCCCCCTAAGCCCCCGTTGGGTGCCCTTATGGATCTGAGCATCCCCTGAATTTTTTTTGTCAAAAATCAAATTTTTACCACAAATTACTTTACCTGGTAGAATGTTTCCGTACGCTAACTTTTAGTGCTTCTACAAACTTGGCTTGGCTCAAATGGCTGAAAGCAGAATGGTTGACAGACTGAAAACCGAAAAGAGAACTGATAGTGTGATAGTCAAATGAAATCGAATTTTTTTCTTAAGAATATTAGAACGTCGCAAAATTTGTCAAAAATCAAACAATCAACTTCGGTAGCTCAAAATTTATTTTTGAGATGTACCTAGGTGACATTTCAGTAATTTTGGCTCAATCAGCGTGGATCGTCATGGATAAGTTGTAAAAGTTCGTTTGTAACCTGATGAAAAAAGACGGGAAATAGGTATCAAAAAAATATCAATTGAAATAAATTAAAATGAATTTTTTTTTTCAAAATATCTATTAAAAAGATTGCTGAACGTCTAGGAAAATAGAATAAAAATTAGGTACCTGTAAATCAATAAAGAATCATTAAATTTGAGAATCAGTTTCAAAAATTGTTTAAAATATGTAAAAAATTTGAGAAAAAATGATGAATTCGTATAAAAATTGTCAAAATTGACGACGATCTGAAAGCCAATAAAATATTGATAAAATTATAAGAAATTTTGTAAAATTCCCGACGAGTTTGATTAAAATGATCAAAATTGAAAGCAAAATTTTGTAAAATTTGTCAGTTTGAATTGAGTAGGTACAGGGTGACCCAAAAGTTCCGGAACGCAACGTTTTTTAAAAACTTGGATTTTTTAATAAATTTTTGCCCCTTTAAATTTATGATTAGGCAAAATCTGCATGCAATGATTTTTGATCCTTATATGCAGTAAGTATCTCAATTTTTAAAATTTTCGAAATTTTGGGTTTTAAGATTTTTTTAAAAAGTACAAAAATCGAAAAAAGTTTTAAAAAATTTCAAAGATTCGTAATCAATGAGGGATTAGTTCTATTTTTTTTTTTTAAGAAATGGAGCTTCAGTTATGTCGTAAATAAGTTTTCATTATTCTTTGGGCCTTATTTTTGTTTTACGACGCAATTTTTGCGTTCAGGAAATTTTAAGTCACCCTGTGCATAAATCTGTAAAAAGAAAAAAGATTGAGGTTTTTCAACAAAATTTACTTTTTCGCTCCTTATTCGTGATCTTGATTTTTAATAAAGTTTAGGTATTCAACACAGCTAGATCGAATGAAGTGAGCAGAAAATGCAACGTAACAACCCCCCTCCCCCCATCACCGCCCTAATTTACAGTCAAAATTGAACTTGTATCTAACAGGGAATTTTTTGAAAAAGGTAACCCAAAAAAATTAAATTTCGTCGAAAATTTTCAAAATTAAGGTTATGGATTTTAAATGATGTTTTTTTGAGTTTGGAAAGTCATAAATTTTGAGCTGATCTTGTGTCTTCATTTTTCACGAACTGTTGGAAAACAGTGACGATGAAATGTTAATAATTGAATTCACTAAAAAAAGTCAAGATTCCTCAATTTTTTGTTACCTAAAATTACCTATACTGTTACTAATTAATTGTTGAAATATTGTTTACAATTTTTTTCACTCATGAACATGTTTACCCAGCATCATCCTGGCATTCAGGTTTGAAATACCTATACCCCATTTTCGACCTACTAAATCGATCGGAAGTTATTTCAAGTCGTTCCGAAACCTGCAGAAATTTTTGAAATTTGCAAGCTTTGATTAAAAGCCCATAAAAATGGTCTGTATGAACATTAGTGCTCGAAAAAACGAGAAATTGTTTTAATAAATCAAATAGGTCACTAATTTGAAAAATCTGCGTCTATAGGTAGGTACTGAAAGTTCATTCAAATCATTTTTATGGACTTTTCGTTAGTGCTGGAAAATAACAAAATTTTCTGGTGTCTCTGAAACGTCTTGAAACCACTTCCAGTCAATTTCAGAGGTCAAAAACAGGGTATACGCCAAATTTCATAATTTTTCGTTGATTAAATCAAATTTTCAAATTTTGCAGGCCATTGAGTTAATTTTGAATTGTCAAAAATTCGAGAAATGAACTTCAGCAGCTGAAATTTTGTATAAATGGGGTTCTTTTACAATGTACTTTTGATATGTTTTTTTTTTCCTATCCAAAATTTACTGCTGGGTGACCCCCCTCCCCCTCCCCCCATGCAAGGTGATTTTTGGAACTCTCAACATATTGCATTATTTTTGAAACTCCGCGGTTTATTTTTTTCACGTCGAGAAATTTAAATACATAGTCGCTGCGAACAGCTTGCTATAAAAATACCGTACTTGCAATTGCATTTCATCGAAGTTCTGTTTACTTACTCTCGTATTTGTGCTTTTTTATTTAATTTATGGTCGTGTTAATTGCGCAAAACGATTATACAGTTTTGCATCGTCCGCAGCTCGAGTTTCGACATTGTTGTTGTGGGTTTAAACAGCACGGTAAACAATTGTTTCATTTTGGTTGACTGCCCGTTGTCGTTCGTGATAATGATGTAAAAACCAGACACTTTACCCTTATGCGCGATAATTATCGAATTAGGATAAACTTTTTTTTTACCCTTGTGTAATTTTCTAGCTCAAACGTTGAACTCGACTTTGTTTTTTTTACGTGCACGCCATCGTGATATTCGTTTTCCAAATTATATTGCTGGTACGTGTAAGTCTGTGTTGACGAGTTGATTAAAACTTTAAATATCATGTAGATGGTGGGATAGTCGAGTACACCTAATATTATAAGGTGACTGAGAATGGGTCAGGTTTGAAATTAGACAGAAAAAATATCGTTGACGTGAAATTTGAGCTTTTTAATCGAGTGTGTGGGTTTTCCCATGGTTTCGTAATAGAAACTATATTAGTTTTACATTGTTTTTGTGTTCTTATCGTGATCGAAATTGGATGTTCATTATGAATTTTTGTCGTGTGGGGAAAAAGATTCAAAATGGATGATAATTTTTCGATTGAAAAAAGCTGAAATGAATTTTATGATTTAAAATCATTTGGAGTTGTGAATTTTTTAATACAAGTAAAGAGTATATTTTTATAAGTTATTTTTATTTAAAAAATAATGTTTCATCTCATTTGTGGTAGAAAATTGTGATCCATATAATAGCTTGTTTTGCACTTTTTTCAAAAAGAGAGGAGGAGGCCTAGTCAAGATGTTCTGCCTAGACCTTGAAAACATTTTGTGAAAATTTCGTTTTCTGAATCCACCTTATCTTTATCCTTTGACTAATCTTTACCTAATCGCATTTTTATTCAAAAAATTTTGAAAAATTGGCCATGAAAATTGAAAAAAATTATTGATGAAAATTTTTCCAAAAATGAAACATATATGGAAATTTCAGATGTTTTTTTTTTCAGAAATACTTTTGGGCCTCATTTTTCACATTCACTCCATTTTTCAGAAAAAGGACTCGGATTTTTTTAACATTCTGTAAAAAAAAATCAAAAATATACTCATTTTTATGAAAATTTTCAAATTTGAAAAAAATGGTTTCAACAAGGAAACTTTTACGTAAAACAATTTTTTCCCCTTTTTTTTACAGAGACTAAAGAAAAATGAGTTTTGGTGCTTTAAAAATGGGGGTCAATGTGATACGTAGAGTTCAATGACCTTTCGTCATCAAACTACGTAAATATGTTGGTACCACTTTTCCCAGGATTTTTTCAATTTTTTCAATTTTTTGAAAATTGTTGAATTATTTCCACTTCTTTACTTTTTGAAAAATAGTTTAAAATGATCTACCATATTTTAAAAAAGAATGAAAATATTCACTGACATTTCAGAATCAGACACCTCTTCCCCACTCACCCATCATCATTATCAATTTTTCGCTTTAACTTCGACTATTCTCGATTTTTTTTTTAAATTCAAGACTTCCTACATAAATTCTTCGGAGACAATTTCCATTTTAATTTTTCGATGACATTTTAAATCAGTGTTTCAAAAACAGAAAATTTTTCGGTTTTCGTTTTTACGATTTCGGTCTTTGACGTTTTTGCTTTTACCGTTTTCTTTTTTTGTTTTTGAATGTCAAAATATGAATACGTAGTAATCAAATATAACGATATAAACTGATAAATCGAAAAATTTATTAAAGAGCAAGAAAATGGGCAAAATTTTGTGTTTTTTAATGAATTTTTTCATAAACTGGAGTAAAAAATAAACAAAAAATACAGGTTTATTTTTCATTTGTTTAAATGTTTCTACTTTCTCTACAAAATCTCAGTTTTTTTAATGATTGAAAAATCCAATTTTTTAAGATTTCGCCATCGTAAATTGACTTTCAACTAATTTTCACTTGATTTTTGAGAGTTAGAATCTAGAAATCTTGAGCTTTTATACCCCATCATCCCATCACAGTTCTGTATAGATTTGAAAATCAATTTAAATCACCTTTTTGCTACCAAAATGTTGGAAAAAAATTTAAAACGAAAAAATAACGAAAAGACATTGTTTTTTTCGTTTAACGTTATTTGTAAAAAAATTTTCGTTTTAGTGAAATGTTGGAAAAATAACGTTTTTTTCTGTTTCTTGTTTTCGTTTTCATAAAGTTTTTGAAACCCTGTTTAATCATTTTTTCATGACAATGAAAAAAAATTGTTCTTGGAATTTTGTTAAAATAAAATAAAAATTGTCCAATTAAAAATAAATGTGAGCCTAATAAAGCTAAAGTTGGTAAAAAATCGTTAAATTCTTCAAATTCTGAAAAAAAATACGAGCATAAAAAAATTGTTGAAAAATATCAAAAATCGAGGAACCATCTAAGAATTTTTATCATACCGACATTTCAAACATTTTAAAAAGTGTTGTGAAAATTTTCAAAATGTGAAGAAGTAGTTGAGAATTTCGGCGAAAATTATGTAAAAATAATATATGCCTAGATTGATTAAATTTCTTCAAAAATTTGTAAACTTTTGCCAAAGTTATTTGAAATAGGTACCTGTCTCAAAAATACGAAAAAATGTATTTTTTGAGTAATTCTGGCGCAATTTAAAAAATTTACGAGGCATTTTAAACATTTTTTTTGAGCAATTCTAACAATTTTTAAACGTTTTGTGCGAATTCTTATCAACGTAATCACCTCAGTTTCAAGCATTTTTGTGCCTTTTCATACAGTTCTACAAAAAATTCACCGATTTTTACAAAATTTGTATATTTTTACTTCAATATAATGATTTTTTCATGATTAGAACAATTTTAACGATATTTAAAATAAGTACATTTGATTAAGTAAGCTTTTAGTCAATTTTGACTCATTTAAAAACATTTTCAAACGCACTTCATTGATGATTCACTGAAATATTCAGTTCATCGGAGTTAAATTTTCCTAAAACGCGTTCCACTTGCCAGTTTCCAGATCCTAAATGAAGTGTTTTTCACCTCTCGAGTTCAACATCTCATCAGTGTACGAAGGAAAAAGCAAACCACCTCAATGAATTAAATGAACAAAACGTGGATAGAATACGAGTAGAATGTAGTTATCAGCTAAAACAAAAAAAGCACACACTTGAGAATACGTCGGCGTTTTTTTTTTCCTCTCACCGTATACGAAATATTTCTCTAAAAAAAGGCCTATCGTCGCGATAAAAATTAAAATTTTCGTTATTTTCGTCGACCGCGTTGGGGGATACAGCGATTTTATAAGTTTTCTCTTCGCAAAAAGAACGATTTGTTTTCGCGAAGTAGGGCAGGAAAATTGCCGCTGGTAAATTTTATAACGACGAAAAAATTGCAGCTCGACTTTTTTTTCTCATCTCCCCTTGTTTATAAGACGGCTCGATGAAATTTATTCGTCGAAGGTTTACAAACGTTGGTTGCTCGTAGATAAGACCCAAAGGCGCCATTATATCGCTGATAACCACCGAAGAAAGGGTGAAGAGTAGAGCGGCTGGAAAAAATACGATTATCGATGCAGAACGAGAACGCGGTGTGCGTTTTGCGAGGACCGGGGATCGGGTGTCCGGGACGGCAGATCGAATACGCGACCAACGAGGCAGCAGAGTTCATGGTTAACGAGGCGTAAAAATGGCAGAAATTCTTTGTAATTATTTTCTTAAATATGGCTATACGTGCGGCCAATACGGTATTTTATGACCGAGGTAGCTTACCTAGGTAAATTTATGATCGGGAATATGATTGGGTTTATATAAACGGAGTGATGGGCAGTTCGGGTGGGGAGAGGAAGGGCGGTTGGTAGGAAATAATTTTTACTAGCTCTTAGTTTGCGCTGACAAAGTTGAGATTTTTCTTACGAAAAATTTCGAATTTACTCGAAATTATTTTCAGTTTCAATTTTAGAATTTTCTCGCAATTTTTTCCGATTTAAAATTTTCTTAATATTCTGTCCAATTTTAAATTGTTTCAAAGTTGGTTATTTTGCAATTTTTTCAAATCCAAATTTTATTCCAAGATATCAAATTTCTACAATTATTTTTCCAAAATATTTTTCATTTTTTTTTTCAAATGCCTTACAATTTTTTTTTAATTTTTGTAGGTAGGTATAATTTTTCTTAACTTTTTCAAAAAAAACAGAGTCGAAATTTTACTCTGAATTTTTTTATCAATTCAAATTTTCAATGCTACCTAATACCTATGTACTTTTCCAAGTTTTTTTTTTTGTTTCAAGTCACATGAAAATACGTCATTTTTATTTTTTATAGTGATAAATATTAAAATTCTTTCCCGTCCTTTTCCATTTCTTTTTTTTTTTTTTGAATAAATGTCTTCGTTTTCTCCTGTAAGTAAGTATAAACATTTTTAAAAATCAAAATTGGAGAAGTTTACTTTTCACTTGAAAATTTGAAACCGATATCGAACATTTTTCAACTAGATTTTTTTTTTCTCAATTCTCAGAACATTTCTAACTCTCAGTTTATTTTTCTCTAGATACATATTTTTCAATTCTAAAAATTTTCCCCCTAGATATTTTCCAACAATTTTTTTCACAGGTTTAAAAAATTTTCAACTCTGGTATTTCTCCCAAAAATACATATTTTTCAACTTTGGAAATTTTTTCTCAATATTACATCTTTTCTCAAACTATTTTTAGCTCTCGAAATTTTTTCTTAAAATTTTAATTTTTGCACTTCTTGAATTTTTTTTTATTCTCTCAAATTATTTTCCATCCCTGAAATTTCTACGGTAATAAAATTTGAAAAAATTTGGGTTGAAAATTTTTTAAAACGAAATTCAAGGTAAAAAAATTCGAAAGAATGTCAATTTTTAAAAAATTTAAAAATCAAAGAATGTAATTTCGCAGTTGATAATTGAAATAAGTATCAATAAATGAAAAAAATTGTAGAGTTGAAAAAAATTTAGTAGATAAAAATTGAAGAAGTTGAAGAAATCTCGAGCTAAAAAATTTGAGGAAGAAATTTTAGTGAAAAAAAAAATTTATTGAAGTTGAAAAAATTAAAATTTTTTTCGAATCGCATTTTTCTAGGGGTAAGCTTGGTTCCTAACCGGTGGCGCAAAAACTGGTGGATTTTTTTAGGAAATGATTTCATTTTGAAGTCTCCTGGATTCGTCCCCCTTTGAGCTGGTCGGCTTATATATTATTAGGCGGTCTTCTGTACTCAAAGTGAACTACTTCACCAATTTTCATCAAAATTAAGGGTATTAATTTGTTTTATCAATCTGCCCTATTACATCTACATGTTGTCATGTTGAAGGGGAAAAAATAGAATCAAAAGCAACCTCAGAAATTATGTAAAGGAGGGCTGAATTTGGGAAAAATGTAGCGGGGTCAAAATTCATTGGAAAAACTGAGTAGGTAAGTAATCAATTTCAGTGACTTACTCTGTAATTCTGAATCAGCGAAAAGTCACTGATAAACAGTCAGAATTGCACAGGAAAAAGATTTTTAGCGAATTTTCGCTGATTTTTCAAAGATTTTCACTGATTTTTCTACTAATTTCATAAATTTTACTGACTTCAGTGAATTTTTACTGATTTTCCTGTGATTTTTCTCACTGATTTGTTTTCATTAAAAAAAAATTACTGATTTTCTCCTGTGCTGCAATTCTAACTGTTTCTCAGTGATTTTCGATAATTTTCAATTAATTTATAAACGAAAGAGTAGTCAAGGTTTGGAACAATCGATTAAGGTACCTATTTTCTAAATCTGAACCAGTCAAAATTGGTAAAATTTCCCCTTTTTGAATCAGTCAGATAAATTTCTTAAAAAATGATTGATTTTTCACTGATCTTTTAGTGAAATTTGTTTTACTGATTCAAAGGGGCGCAAATTTCATCAAATTTGACTGATTTTGGTTTAGAGAGTAATACGTTCGTTCAAAAAATAGATTGATTATAACACTTCAAAATTTTTTAAAAACTCATATTAATCCAAAAATACCCTTCTTTTTAACATTTTTATGAAAAATCTCCTTTCCCAGCTTAAGAGGGGTGCTCGGGCCCCCTGAGCTCTTCCCTTGGGTCCGTCTATGAATAAAATTATTCAACATTGAAAAACTGGACATTAATTTTTCAACATTTAAAAATCAGACTCACCCAGGGCGTATTCTAACGCGCAGCTCCGCACATTTTGTGCAGCTCCAAAAAGAAATTGTGCAGTTACAAAAATTTCGGTAGACATTTCGCTTTCTTTAAAAATCAAGAAATTTCTGCTTTTGGATGCTTAATTTTTAGAAAATTTTCGCACATGAATTCACACAATTCTTTCTCGAAATGATGGTATGAACCCCTTTCTTTTCCATACACAATTATTATATGTATTTCGAAGCAAAAAATTTGTATTCCTCATTTTTTATAGGGCTTAATGTCGATCTGAAATGGAATTTTCAAATTTTTTCAATTTTTCTGGAAGGGGCTGAGGTTATTAAGGAATATAGGTTTTTTTTGGAAGTGAAAGGGTTGAATGAAAATGACTTAGTGGTAATGGTAGAAAATTTTTTAGTGAGTCGAAAATGAACATTTTTGTTTTGTGTTTCTTTTTTGGCTGGGGCTTAAGCTCCCCCCCCCCCAAAAAAAAAGTTATGGCCCATCTACGTAAAAAATGTCTGAATGAAACTATGTTTGTGCAGCTCCAAAATTTTCTTAGAATACGCCCTGGGCTCACCCTTTTATCCCCAGTTTTTGCAATTTACACGACGTAATCAAATTTAAAAAAAAACTGAAAACTGCTGAAAACTACGTACCGAATTCAAATTATCGGTCAAATATTACCCAACTATCGTCTAATATTCAATTTACTATTCGCAGCGTAAGTATTGAGTACAGACTATGAAAAGGTTTGGGTGTGGGAAAAACGCTAAAAGACTGAAATTGGTTGCTTCGAATGAAATTAAATTTCTTTCGCCTTCGTTTCGACTTCGAAGGGAAACCGGTATTAGATTTTATATTATTACAGTACGGTATTCGTCTCATCTGCTTCTGGCTTTGTTCGACGCAACGAATATTAATTCGTAATTAATTGGGCGAATAACTTACGTCGTTTTGTTGCTGGTACAGCACGAAATTGCGAATTCGTACAAGGGGATAATAAAATAAAAACCTCGAAGCTCCGCGATGGTGGAATATTCGATAAAGATGGCGGATGTGATGAAACGTTCGACAATAAAGCTTTTACCGCTGCAAGTATTACGGGTATAAAGAAGTATAACTGCTCGACAGCGGGCCAGAGGGGCACGAGGGGGCCGAGAAATTGAAGTTTATAAATGAAGCACTTACACGCGTCAAGCTTGTCGAGTCGAAAAATTTTTCTGATTTAATGTTCGGTGTAAGAGACGTTTAAGTGATCATAACAACATTACCACGTCCGTGTATATGGTCGATGAGCTTTTTTTTTTCTCCATTCCTTTGACGATTTGGATGGCGAAGAGGAAACCGAACCGAGGCGGCAGGAGCGATAAAATACGTATATTTTATCGACGACGACGGTGCAACATACGTCTATAATACGTAGGTCGGCGTGTTTTTAGTATCGTTGTGAAGAAGCTTTTTAATATATATGAAATTTTAAACGTGTAATAGAGTATAGTACCAGTATACGAAATGGAAGGAGGGCGTGACGTTGCCATCGTCATGCCATTTCGAAAATTAATCTGAATTTTGAAACAAAAGGCAGGATTCTTGAGCGCCTGCATGTCCGCCGCGTTAGAATGGTCTGAATTTTAACAAAATGGGAGAATCGAGCTCTGCTCTCGGTTTTCATTAGGCTTAGGCCATAAGCCAACGTTAAATCCATTCATCACTATCAACTAGACTATCGTCAATGCGACTTCTTCTAACGTTTTCCGCGCCCGCCACCCTGCGCCCTTGTACTCTTATTCGTACACCACGCGGTATATTACGTCTTGTCCTTTTTAGAAGGTAATTAATGAATTGCTTTCAACTGTAAAAGAATCTTTCGTCCCTTTTGTTACTTTCTCTATATATTTTTCGGACCCGACTATACGTATCCTCAAATACACCCAAAGGTACGACATCGAAGCGACGTAGCGTCGTGTACCTAGAATACGTCGCTGATATGGGACAGTTTTAAAACAACGCTCCCTTTCTTCGTCGCGTCTCTTTCTTCTCTCGAATACCGTTCTCCGGCCAGCGTTTCAATTAGTTTTGAATTTAGACTGTTGCAGGGGATTTTTTTGTCGACCGGAGTCGATGTCGATTGTCGAAGATTTCTTCCCACTCAATTTCGGTGCCCTTGGGGTGTTGTTGTTTCTACAAACTGGGATGAGGAATTGGTCGGATCGTTGTGAACATGAACGAAATTGTTCGAACTTCGGGTGGCTTTTTGCCAATGCTCTGTTTGACCATATTCTCCCTGGAAATTTTTTTAGAAGGAAATTTATAAAAATTGACGAATTTTTTTAACGCGATATGCAATTGAGTACCTTTTTTTGAACCCACAATTTCATAATTTTTCCTCAAAATTTTCCATAAATACAAAGTTTTTCAAAAGAAATTCAAGCTCGTTTTCTCAAAAATGTTCTCATGTTTGGTTTTCTTAAATTTTTCCAAGAGTAATTTTCTCAGAAAATTTTTTCAATTAAATTTTTTCAAAATGTTTAAAAGTTTACTTCAATATTTGTGGCCTGGTCTACGAAAATGGACCGCTGGCCAAAATTAACTTATCGAGAAAAATGCAATCAAAAGAACAAGTCGGTTTGAAAGTTTAACTTTGAACTTTGGACTGAAATATCTCGAAAGCATAGCTTTCTAGAAAAAACGACTTACACTTGATATGGAGTAAATTTTACGCTCCACAATTTATGTTCCATTCATTTTTTTCGTAGAACCCTTCCTTTACTCACAAAATTGACTTCAAGTGTCAAAAGTGATCAATTTTTTGTTGAAATTTTTTTTACGTATTTTTTAAAAATTTTTGTCACTTGAAGTCAATTTTATGAGCAAAGGAAGGGTTCTACGAAAAAAATGAATAGAACACTTTTTAGTTTTTAGGATGCTTGTCACTTTTCTCGATTTCAGTCACTTTTCGTTACTTGTCAAGTCTAAAAGGTCATTTTGGTTACTTTTTCCTCTCAAAAGTCACTTTTTTTTTCGCACTTCCAGGCAAAAATTCAAATTTTTACGTAGAAATTGCTATTTTTTAAAATTCTTCAAGAAAAAAATTAAAAAATAGATTTTTGCTAGTTTGTTTGTTGTTTTGACGAAGGCATTTAATAAATCAAATTATTCACATCTTTTCAGTTGGTTTATCTTTGAAATGTTTGCTGATAACTACAAAAAATTACCCCCCCCCCCCCCAGAAAACTGTGAAAAAAATTTGCCTTCCGAAAAAATTGAATTTTTGGCTACTTTTGGTTACTTTTTGGTTATTTTTTGTCGCTTTTTGGTGGCTTTTTCTTCAAAAACAGTTAATGAAAGTTACTTTTTTCTTCAAAAATGTCGCCATGATGCCTGACTTTACAGCAAAAATAATAAAATCTGGAGTCTGCGGTTTATGTCATTGGAAGGAGCATTATGTACTTTCTTCTATCAATATCGATCAAAAACGAAAAATCGGTTTTGGTGACTATAGGTCCCTTTCCGTAGTTCAGGTCACTTTTTACCTCAAATTCAATTTTTTGAGTTCAAAATTTTAAAATGTTTTCAAGGATGCTGAGAAATGCTTAAGATTCTTCAGAATTATTATGAATGACTAAACTTGGAAAAAGTAGAAAAAAATGTTGCGAAAATTCAAACTCAGATATATTCTTGGGAAAAATACCTCCATGCCAAAAAATTGGAATTTGATTAGGTAAATTCGATTTTTAAATTGAAAAAATCAATGTTTATCTGGCATAATTTTTTGGGATGGGGTTTCGAATCGAACTCACGGAGTCAAGAATTTTCCCAGGTTTGAATTATCTCAAATGTTCTTCACGTTTGAAGTTTCTCAAAAAAATTTAAGATTGGCCTTTCAAATTTAAAATAAAAATCCTTTCAACTTTTCAACTCCGAAATTTTTTCAAATCACCGAACTTATGTTTTCAATTGAAAAGAACGAAGAAAATTTGATGTTTTGTTCCATTTTTTTTCTTTGATATTTTTTTAAGTTGAAACGAAAGTAGTAACCGTTGGGTTGAAATAATTTTGAAATTAAAACTTGGAAGAAATCAGAAAAAATACACATGTTTTTATTATGACCTTATTCAAACGATCTCTAGAACAGCTGAATCATTCATCATGAATGTCTCTTTCTCATGCTTATGGAAATAACAATTTACCTCGGAATTGTAGTGAAGATATTGTTCACCAATGCTCTGTTCACTTGGAAAATTTATGATATTTTTTACGTGATACAGAATCAATTTTTTTCCTTTTAAATCCATAATCTCATAATATTTCCAAAAAATTTTCCCAGTAGGTAGGTATCTACAAAATTTCTTTAAGAATTTTCATGTTCAATTTTTTCAAAGATCATTTTCTGGTAAGATGATGAAATTGGCCTTTGAACTGATTGAAACAAAAATCACCCAAAATGTTGGTATTGGTGTAAAATCACTCTAAAAAAATTGAATTTTCCGAGGTTTTTCGCGACTTTAAAATATCAAAAATTCGCGAAAAAAAGAAGGAGAGAGCGCCACGAAATTTTTCGCTCCAAATTTTTTTACACCCTCACGTACAATTTATATGTATGTATTTTAGGAGGCCTAAAAATGGGTGCAACATGAAAAAATTCTCAGATATGCATCTACAAAATACCTATAATCTGTAAAAAATTCTTAATTTTTGGGCCACCCCTTCGAAGATGGAAAATATTGAATTTCAAGCATACGTGACGCTGTATTTCGGGTGGGGTGGGGGTAGAGTTGAAAATTTTTTGGAGTGGTTTTACACCAATACCAACATGTTGGATAATTTTTGTCTCAATCGGTTTAAGGGCCAACTTCACAACCTTACCAGGAAATGCACTTTCATAATATCCTCAAGAATTTTTTCTACTAAAAAATGGTTTTCGAGTTAAATTTTCATTATATTCTCCAGAATTTGTTTTAAATTTGTTTCAAATAAAAAATCCTTTCCAAGTTTAATTTTTTGTTATATTTTCAATAAATTTTCAAAATGCGATTAATTAAAAAAAATTTTTAAATCAAAAATTCAAATTTTTATAAGAATTTTTTCAATATTTTTTTCGATTCTAAAATGTTTTCCAAGCTCAAATTTTCACCATTTTTTATTTACATTCATTTTAAATAAATTTTTCAGGTTTTGATTTTTCTCCAACTCAATAATCGTTTCTTAGTTTGAATTTTCATTATATTCTCAAGAATTTGTTTAAAATATTTCTTCAACTCAAAAATCTCTTCCAAATTCGAATTTTTACAATTTTTGTAAGAATTTTTCCAAAACAATTTTTGATGATCAAAAATTTCTCAGCGTTTCTGTACTGCAACATTTTTTCAATTTGACGAATTTTTCTTCTAACTTGAAAATATCAAAGAAAATTGATGTTTTATTCTGGTTTCTTTGACCTCTAATCAAGTCGGAATGAGAGTGATTGTTCAGTAGAAAAAATTTCAAAATTGGAAGAACTTTGAAAAAATATAATTTTTTGCTGAGAAAATTACAACCATCTAAATGATTCCAATAACAATTTAATCATTTGGAACGAAAGTCTCACTCGAGCTTATGGAAAAAACAAACCCTTTAATTTTTAAGAAAAACATACGAAAGGGGAGAACTTCCCCTACTATATTTTTATAATTTAAAGAGAAATCACGCGATAGACGTTTATTTTTAAATTATTAATAGTTCGATGTTATTTTTCCTGTGTTACAGATTTGACGGCGCGACCATTATGAAATGGCATCTTACGCCTTTTTTGGCGCCATTCATCGTGATACTTTGTGTGGAAAGCCAAGGTAGTCCAGAAAAAGGTAAGAAATATTATATATCGTGTACATCGCACCGATGTCAACTCAGTTTCATAATTTAAAAAGACGACACGACCGACGTGCGAAAATGTTAACACGAACGGTGACAAATGTCGCCCGATATCTCGCACAGAAAGAAATTTTCCTTCCAAGAAATTGGAACAAAGGAATCGACGATTTGGAATTTTTGTCCCCGCTCTTTCCAGTTTCTCACGTGATGAAAATTTTTATTCGGTTATTTGATATGTTATTGATGTAGAAATGGAAAGACGTGTAGGCATAGGCGGGTTTAAATGTTATGAATTTCATCGTACGTGTAAAACGAAAAGAAAACATCGACCGGATTTTTCCCCGGACCAATTTTCTCGATATTAAAGCTTTCAATATGAAAAGGCTGATGGATTTTGAAGAGTTGAATTTTTCTCATATGGTCGTCGTTTTGCTAAACGAGGAAAAAAAATTGAAAAATTGCTGGAAAATCACACTTACCAACGAATTGAAGAAAAGTGAAAGTGATCTTTGAAATTTAAACCTTGGAAATATTTTTCGTAGGAGGACTGTCTGATGCTATGTTTGAGTTTTTTTCACTTTTATCTTCACTGGGTCATTATTGCCAACGTTGAAAATGTCACAATGTTGAAAAATGTCAAAGAATGGTTTTAAGGAGGAAAAAGGAGAGAAAAAGATCAAAGTGTGGAAGAAGCTGAAAATTCGAAATTTCACGAAAGATATCCGCTATTTTTAAATTTCAATAAATTTTAGAATTCTTTTATTTTGTCAAACGAGCTCGTGGGAATGGCACAAAGCTAATTTTTCCACTTCCCTCCTAAAAAAAAAATTACTCGAAAAGGGAGAATTAAACTCTTTTGAGAAACAAAAAAGTGTTGCCAGACTCGAACGATTTGAACATCTGTGTCAATTTTTTTTTCTAAAGGTGGGTTGTTTCCTTCGTCTCTGAATTTTTGGTCTCTCCCACATCATTTAATTTCTTGTAAGTTCGGGAATGATTTTATTTATCTTTAGATTGTCTTACACTCAGAAGTCCTGTGCTTAACTTTCCAGACATTTTATACTTCTACCTCTCGACATCGATTCCCATGGCATTGAAGGTTTTTGGATGATTAGAAAAAAAAAATCACACGAGTTAATTTATTTAGTAATTTAGTTTTTATCAATTGCTGTAGACTGTAGAATTCAAACAATTATCTTAAAATTCGACCTCTTTCTCACCCCCCCCCTCATCCAAAATCGTCCTTATTAATCTATCTTACAAATTAAATACTTGGACAATTTTTAAGAATGGGAAAAAAATTGAAAATTTTTTGCAAACACTGAGGTATGTAAGGTTATATTTTTTTTAGAAAGTTGAAAATATTTGATTTTTTATTGATTAAATAAACATTGAAAAAAAAGAGAAAAATGTCGAAAACGTGGTTGAATTGTTTGACTGAAATTATACAAAATTTCTCACAGAAATTTAAAAACTTGGTTTGCAATTTTGAATGGATAATTTTTTGTTGCTTGGAATTTTTCATACCTAATGTTAAAAAAAATTGTGTACTGAAAACGTATCAAAAAGTCAGCCAACTTTCCAAAATCGCATGAATTTCCAAACATTGAATGATTGTTCAAAAATTGGACATATTTTCAAAAAATAATACAAAAAAATTTTCACGAATTTAAAAAAAAATTGAAACTTGATCTATTGAATTTTTTAAATTGAGATCAAGTAAGTACCTATTTCAGAAAATACGAAAATATTTCAACAAAAATAATGAAGAAATTCGAAAAAATAAATGCAACTTTAAAAAATTTGAATTAATTTCTTATTAAAGTTATAGAATTATTTAAAATCGGTGCAAATTGAGAAAAATTTGATGAAAAAAAATCATTACGAATTTGAAATAGACACTTGAAAAATTTTAAAGAATTCGAAAAGTTGTATTTATTGTGACTTTTTAGTCAGTTTGTATCTTGTCGTAGGTCACAAAAAACACTATTGTTGAAAAAAATGAATAAGGTAAGATTAACTTTTGCCATATTCTAATGAAGTTTCTGAGAAATTTGAACAAATTTTTCGGGTGATTTAAATTTTATCAGTTTTCAAAAAAAGAATTGTGGATTCGAAGTAATTTAAACAATTTTTGATGATTTTCTTGAATTTTTACAGAATTTTCATTGAAACTCGACTGTTTTTTGAATTTTGAACCAGTTTCATTTTGATTTCAAAAATATTTGACATATTTGATCCAGTTTTGACAATTTTTTGATTTTTTTTAGAAACTTTTAGGGTATTTTAACTATTTTTTCGAACTTGGAAAATTTTTTTACGATTTTTCTGGACATTTTTATTGCATTTGAAACTATTTGTCGTGTAAGTAAACAATTCGATCAAAACTTTCATTTTTATTTCGAAGCTTTTTGATTATGAACTCTTTGATTAAGTGAGTTTCATTTTTGGAAGATTTGGCCCGAAATTTAGGTTGCAAAAAAATTATCTCATGAGACAGTATTAAAAGGAAAATACTACAGATTTCGATTTTGTTGATAGTTTTTGACTTAAATTCTATAAGAAATGTGAACAATGTGCAGAGATTCTCATGTAAAGGAAATTCTGGCACCTTTGAGCCAGTCTTCTAAAAATGGACACTTCTGCCCCAAAACGTGGTTTTCCTGATATGGAAAACTGACCTATTAAAATCTATACTGGAAGTTCTTCTTCAAAATTTTAAAATCGATACATTTCAAATAATTTGAAAAAAGCAATGTTTGCATTTTTTTTGACGAATTTCGTCTCCTGACAAGAAATTTTCTAACAAAACCGGGGCATATTGTTGAAATTCATTTACCAGAAAATTTTCACCACTTTCGAATGAATAAAATCAACATGTGCAGAATTTTTCTGTCTACTAACGATGTAAATATATTTTTAAAAAAAATGTACGTATGTTTTTAGGCACCTCTATTTACCCACATTCATTGAAATTTCAGGGTTACTTTTTACCACCGTTCAAGCACGTTCTCACAATTTTATTGTAACTTTCCTAATTTTTTTCCAAACGAACCAACGGTAAGAAAATTGCTCTAAAAAGATCATCGTAAAATTGGTCTGGAATAAAAAAATAATTTTCCTCATTTTGTAAAATTCCAACCGAACTAGAATTTTTTTCCGCTTCGTTGTACCGTTGGCGAAATATACTTGGTGTTTTACAACTACATCGTCGGTGCTGGGATCTTCGGTCTAGCGAGAGTATTTTTCGCCGTCGGCATCGCCAACGTTTTCTGCAAAACGTGCGGAAAAACTTTATAAAATTTTACGTTCGAGTAAAAACGGACTAATTTCTTTATCGATGCGTTGGCTCGATTTAGGAAAGTGGTAATGGCGTTTGAAGAGAACGTCTGTAAGTATGGAGACGAGGAGATGCGGCGCGAGGAATACGAATTGTTTTAGGTACTTCCTTAAAGTTTTAGTTGGAGCGAATGAAAATGCCTCTTGTTTCGATCATTAACAAAAAAGCTAAAATACATTTCGATTTTTCTTTTTTTCTTCTCGTTTTTTTTTAATGGCTATTTTAGGAAATTCCTACTCGGGTACGCGTTTTGAACTTTTAACAACATTTTAAAAGCATTTTCCTTTTTGCCTTTGCGCCGCATCGGCATCCCGTTCGAACTACCGAGATACCTACGGAGTGGCGAGAATTGTCGAATGACGTCATAACGAAGCTTATTTATCGTATATTTCAAAAGAATTTACGATGTTTGTTAAATTCGATTTGCAAACAGAGTTTTTTTTCCTATTTCTTTCCTTTGCTCGTTTCGGCACAGAGGAGAAGTGAACTACTGCGGAAGACTAGACGGATTTCCAACGAACCGAGGGAGGAAAAACCTCGTGGTCGTAACGCGATTATAGTTTTAAAATTTTTTCCAAAATGTGGGTCGTTTTTGGTAAATAAATTTCGTTCGTGTATCCGAGCACATTGCCAGAAGGCAGATAGTCGTATTTGGAAATTACGTTTCGTATAAAGATCTAGGATAGATTCGCAACGAAGCGTTAAATTATAACGCGACTTTTTATTTTCACTTTTCTTTACGATTGAATTTTTATGATGCATCGTTAAGAAACCGCTGCCACTCTTAGCGCCTCCATTAAATTAGAAACCACTTGTTGAATGGTATTGTTCTCGTCTCTCGTTGACGTTTGCACCATTAAAAACTTTTTTTTTTTCGGAATTATTGCCTACTTTTTTCATTCTGTGTTTTGATCGAACGATGGAAGTTTTATTTTTGCATGTTCGAAAATTCGAACTTGAATCGTTGATAGGGGTCGGATTCGTTGGAAAAATTACGAATACGGAATCAGTTTAGATATTTTTTGATTGGAAAATTAAAAAGAAGATTCGACGAAATATTTTTCGAATTTTTCCGTGCAAAGCTCGAGTCAAATGTTTGGAATAGATGTGCGCATGCGAATTTATACACTGATGAAGTCGAGCGTTCCAGCGTGTTGCATTTGATTGAAAACTTCAGTGTATTGTGTGATTTGTACTTTCTGAAAATTTTGAAAAAATTCGATATGGGTACCGGAATATAGGCATTCGAGATCACTGATCCCGATTTCGAAGTTTATTTTTTGCCCTGGCCAAATTTGGGCTTTAAAGGGAAGGGTCAAAAGTCAGAATTTCGAAAAATTTCGATATGGGTCGAAAATGTAGGTATTCGAGGTTGCTGATCCCGATTTTGACGTTTATTTTTTTCCTTCATCAAATTTTACCCCCCGGGGGGGGTTAAATTTCAAAATTTTGGAAATTCTGATATGGTATTAAAATGGGGGTATTTGAGGTCACCGAATCCGATTCTGATCTTTATTTTTCGCCATGTCTGGCTAAATTTAAGCCTCAATGGGGGACAAAATTCGAATTTTGAAAAAGGTTACTTAATCCACTTAGTTCTAAAACATTTTTTTTCAGCAATCACAATTGGAGAGTTATTTTACAGACTGGATTTCACTGACAGACATTATAGCGGGTCACTTTTTTAGGGTGTTTGTCAATTTTTTTGACTTCAGTCACTTTTGGTTATTTTTCACGTCTAAAAGGTTACTTTGTTTACTTTTCCCCTCTCAAACGTCACGTTTCCTTCGCACTTGCAGGAAAAAATCCAAATTTTTACGTATAAATTGATATTTATTTTCAAAATTCTTCAAGAAAAAAGTGAAAAAATAAATTTTTGCAAAGTTTATTTGTTGCTTTGGACGAAGGCATTTAATAAATGAAATTATTCACACTTTTTCAGTTGATTTATCTTTGAAATGTTTGCAGAAAACTACAAAAAAAATTGCGCCCCCCCCCAGAACACTGTAAAAAAAATTGAATTTTGGCTTACTTTTGGTTACTTTTTGGTCATTTTTTGGTCACTCTTTGGTCACTGTTTCTTCAAAAACAGTTACTGAAAGTTACTTTTTTCTTCAAAAATTTCTTTATGATACCTGCACTGATGATTCTAATAAAAAATTTCTGTTGTATTACATCAGCAGCAAAATAATCACAAATAATGAAGAGTGGTTCCAAAGTAAATTGGAAAAATTCTCTTTTTGAGTTTTGACACTTTTCCCTCTGGGGCCCAAATTTGGCCAGGGCAAAAAATAAACGTCAAAATCGAGATTCGCGACCTCGAATACCTAGGTATATTTCAATACCCATATCGAAATATTTCAAAATTTTGAGCTTTGACCCTTCCGCTTTTGAGCCCAAATTTTGTCAACGCAAAAAATAAACGTCAAAATCGAGATCAGCGAAGTCGAATACCTATATTTCGATACCCATTTCGAAATTTTTCAAAATTTTGAGTTTTGACCCTTTCCTTTGGGACTTAAATTTTGTCTGGGCTAAAAATAAACGTCAAAATTGGGGCCAGCGACCTTTAATACTTACATTTTGATACCATATTAAAATTTTTCGAAATTTTGAATTTTTGACCCCTCCCCAAAAATAAATGTCAAAATCGGAATTGGTGACCTCGAATTCCCGTGAACCGAAAGTTTCAGTGTTTCATCTCGCAAACTTGAGGCAGAATGATTTTTGACCACTTATTTTTTCAATCTGGCCCACTTTGCGGTACATCCAAAATTGTTCGTAGTTTATTCTAAGTACAAATTTTTTTAATTCTTTTAATTCTAAATTTAGAAAAAAATTTCTAACCGTTTGAACTTAAATTTTTTTAAAGTTTGTTCAAGTTTGATTTTTTAAAAATTCTGTTTAAAACATTTTTTTTTCAATCGAGTTACATGTTGGAAAAAATTTGGAAAGGACGAAATTTAAATTTTTTTAAATTCAAAATTGAAAAAAATGAGAAAACTTGAAATATTAAAAAAAATCTTTGAGTTGAAGGAAATTTCAAAAAATAAAAAGTTGAAAATTTTTTAAAAATCAAAGCTGGAAAAATGTTGAGAAAACGTACAGTAGGAAAAAATCTTAGTATTCAAAATTTTTCAATGTCAATTTCTTGAGATAGGCGAATCTGCCCTAGAACTGAAATTCGAAAATAACTGATGGAATTTGGTTCTTATGATCTGAAAACCACGTGGTTAAAATTTTGGTCATCTATCCCTCTCCTAACCCTTGTTATGGGACAAAACGTTACTTAAAATATTTTTTCTATCCCCAAAAGCCCCAAAACTGATAACAGACAAACATTTTATTTTTTTGGGTCTTCGACGTCATTACCAAGTTACATTTTAAATAATTTTTTATAGATTTTTTGGATGATTAGTATTCTCATAATTTCACTACAAAATTATGACGTAGAGGTAAAATCATAATGCAGGTGGATTAATCGTTTTGTTTCAACTGATTTTACAATTGGCTTTTTAGAAATTTTCGCAGGCATTTGTCGTCTTCGAAAAGAGTATTTTTCATTCGAAATTTATTCGTCGACCGATCCCCTCGTCATTTGAATATCGTAGTACTCCATCTGTCTATTTGGTTTTGGACAATACAACTTCCGAAATAAAAGAGGGAAAAAGTTTAAATATTTATGAATTCTTCGTTCTTTGTCATTCAATCAATTTTTTATTCATTGTAGAGAAAAAAAAAGAGACGAGAAATTTACTCGAAAATGTTTTTTGTAACCGCGTAGAAGATAGTATTCCTTTCTCATTAATATTCTTAACGCATGCGGAAAGAGGATGTACAAAAATTTACCATCTACGTAGTTTCCGAATAAAAAAAAAACGAAAAAAATTCTCTTCGTCGGTCTGATAAGTGTACGAATGCATTTGAATGGGCGCGTGTACCACGGTCGTTTAAAACCATCACGAAAGTCATAAAAATTTTCGAGTACATTTCATTTTTCAAAAATTTTTCTTACAATAACGTGGCTGGCGTTTATAGAAAGGGAAATACGCGGCGAGCAGCAATCGAACAATAAACGTTGACAGAATACGTATAGATTTGGAGGCATTGAAAAGTACGTATACGAATAAGACGAATCGAAAAATATATGCGAATGTGAATTAAAACGGGAGGAAGTATTTTTAAAGGTTCAATTTTCGTCATCGTCTCTTTCGAACCGGGCCGAGGAAAAAAAATCGTTATTTTTCATAGCCGAATGATCGTCGTCGAATTTGTTCATGCATTTCCACTCGAATACGCGGAAATATATGATTATCTAGTGGAATAAAAAAAATAAGTGCTCGACTCGTCGGATTCGATAAATGTAAAAAATAAATGTAATGTATTGCTCGGAAATCTTGAAATTATTTTATGCGTAGGTAGGTCTAAGAGCATTTATGAGTGTTTGGTGAGATTGAATTTCGGATATGGATCTAAGTGCTGCGAAGCTGAAGGAGTTTTGAGACGCAGTAGATAATATTTTGAAATATATTATTTGAAAGATTATTGGATTTTTCATTTTTATGAAATTTTTCAAAAATAGAACATCTAGGAAGATGATAACTCCCACTATACCCAATTGATGTCGAGCTTTAAAGTCAAGAACAATTTTTCCGGAATACAAATAATGCTCTCAAAAAAATAAAATTTTCAAAAAAGGACCAAATTGTAGGAAAACTGAAAATTTCAGATCCTAAATGTATCGTAAATAATACAAAAATAAAACTTGATTTATCTCTCATATTTTCTAAACCGGGAATTCGAGAAAAATTGTTCAAGAATATGCCATTACTTTCAAAATCCTATGACTAGAAGTGCCCCAAAAAGGGTATCCCCGATTAGGATAGGTAAATTTCAATTTTTGATCTTTTCAACTTCGATTTGTCCGAAATTTGTTAAAATACTAATAAAATTGTTCAAAAGTCACAACACTTGGAAAAATTGTCCTAGAATCAAATCGTTAAAATCATTTGAAAATATTTTTAAGAGATTTAAAATAAAAAAATTTCTACGGACTTTATTTTTTCTGCATTTTAGACAATTTTATCACCTTTTTCAAAACATTAGTAACACTTCAAGCATCTTCGAGTAATTTGATCAAATCTGAGTAATTTTCAACAATTTTCATGAAAATGTCCAAACATTTTCCAAACTCTTATGAAATTTTTTTATGATATTGTAAGCAATTTTGAAGTTTTAAAGAGATTTGAACATTTTTTTTTCGCTTTCAAAACATTTACACAGACCTGCATTTTTTCAACTTTTATCTGTTTTATCAACCCTGATAGGCGATTCTGATCTACTTTTTAATGCTGAGTTCAAATATGATTTCAGTTTTTCTCCATCATGTCGAGAATTTCATAAGTATTTTTTGTACAAAAGTGCATTTTTTGTCGTGGACTGTGAGCTAAAAATTTCAAAAAAATTGAATTATTGTCTCAAGGTAGGATCATATTTACACCAAAAAGAAAGAATGTAAGTAAGTATGTCTTTTGGTTTTGAAATTGGAGCAATTTTAAGGTTTAAAGGTTGGTTTTTGGCCGGAATCCGTTGCAAAAAAATCTGAAAAAATTTTCAACAGTTTGTTACCTCCCTCCGTTCATAGGTACCATATTTTCAAAATTTTTGGTTGTACATGAATGACGAAATGGATATTTTTTAATAAAAAAACGCATTTTTTGGTCTGTTCTTCCCAAGCTAAAAATCTGGAAAAATCAACATAAATATTGTACCAAGGTAGGACCATTATTCGTATCAAAAAGAAAAAATCTATGTCTTTTTGTTTTGAAATTAGAGCTATTTTAAAGTTTTTAAGTTGGGTTTTGGCTAGAAGGCGGTGCAAAAAAATCTGAAAAAATTCTTAGAAGTTGGTTACCACTCCCCGTATACACCATGTAAATTTCAAAATTTTTGCTTCACAAGGTACCAAAATAGGATTTTTTGTAAAAAAATGAATGGGGGGGGGGGGGGTCAAGCGTAGTAAGGTGGGAGGTGGAAAATGCACCCTATTTTTTTTTTTTAGAATCCCAAATAATGCCTGATGGTTTGTTTCAAAAAGCTCTTAGGCCGATTCACCTATTTTAAATGAAGGTACCCTTTCAAATTACCCCCTTCCACCATTTACCAGTATTTGTGAAAAATACCCGATAATCGGACTTTTTCCCTCTACACTTCACTTAATGGTCAAGAACGAATTTACAATATGATATTCGGATAGTACAAGGCTCATTCCATGTCAATTCGAGCAGGTTTTGAGCTTGGGTCTTCCGATTGCGCGCAAAATTTTTTACGGGTTCCCCTCGATAGTCTAATTGAAGAATCACCGTCATTTTAATCCTAATCCTGCAGGAGGGAGAGGGGTGGCCCCCGTAATTTTTGCACAATTGGGATTTTTTGCAAAACGGCTCAGCTTTGAAGGTTCATATCTCCAGATGGGTTCAGTCAAAAATAAATCTGTTGGTGCAGTTTTGTAGAGACTTGCAAGAAGATTTAAAATTGGTAATCACATAATTAATCATACTTTTTGTGGTTTAGGGGCCATTGTAAGGCATGGGGGAGGTACATACAGGGTCTATAAATGAACCGGGCACCCTCAGCGCAAAAATACTCTACCTAAAATAGCGATATTTCTGATTTATGTTTTTTTTCGTTAAAAGGGTCTAGGGTATAGTTTTTAAATTACCAAAAATCATAATTTTGATGAATTTAATTTTTAATGATAAATTCATCACTTATTTGTCAATAATTGAAGACCTCACGGGAAGAACGGGTTAACTGAAATTTTATAAATTTTGCAGGAGAACGTTTTAAAGATAATGTTGAAGTGGAACTGAATAAAAATGGATTTTCAAGTTTCGTTTTGATTTTATTACTTTCAAAATGTCAATTAGAATCATTTTACATCGGCAAATATTGCTCAAAAGTTTTTCAAAAGCTTCAAAGTCGCTCAACACACTACGTGTTTGAACAACATTTTGAGACGTTAACCCGTTCTTTCCGTGTAAGTGCCTCAATTAACCCGTTCTTTCCGTGAAGTGACACAGTTAACCCGTTCTTTCCGTGTTTTCTTGAAATTAACATATGTTTTCTCTGAAATTAATCAGTTTTTTCCACCTATGAGTCATCTCTTGTTAAATTATGATTTTTTTTTTCATGTTCACAACAATAAATCAACTATTTAAAAAACAAAAATCAGCTTTTTGCACATTTTTTTCTTTGTTTAGAGTAGTTAACCCGTTCTTTCCGTGTTTTTAATTTCTTGAAAATTCTTTTTTGCTTTTATTGACAAAATTTGAAAAGTTGGACATTTTTCATATAAACCACATAAAAGTACATGGTTTATTGTACACAATGGCACAAAAAAGTCATTTTTGAAAAAACCCTCAATTAACCCGTTCTTCCCGTGAGGTCTTCAATTGTAATTAATAAAAAATTTCAATTTCAAAGAATTGATAATTTTACGTTCGAGATTACGGCATTCTGTTAAAAAAAAGATTCATGTAATGTTATCGTGTGGGCATTTCAACTCTGTGAAGCGTATTTCACACTTTTACCTGCATATTTTATAAGATGACTCATCCCTTACATTAAACTTCGTCACTTTTTTGATCTTGTTTTCGTTTCGTTGCGTATTACAACAATAATATCAGTGATGCAGCGCAACGAAATGGGAAAAAAGAAAAGAAAAGAATGGGAATTTTTGCGCTGAGGGTGCCCGGTTCATTTATAGACCCTGTAGATCGGAAAATTAAGTTGATAATCGAGCTCAGCAGCTTCAAATTAGTATAAATCGATATGCCGCACGATATTTTCATTTTTTTGCAAGGGTTTCTCAAAATTGGGAGGGTTAGAGGGACGCTAAGGGGTCGAATCCAAAAAATAAGCAAATATTCGAACTCAGTGCTCCCAAAAACCTAACAAACGACATGTCACACGTTATTTTTCATTTTTTTGAATTTTGGCCTTATCAAGGGGGTTGATGGGGGGGGGGGGGGGGTCAGTGGGTTCGGATGAAAAAACTGAGTACATATCCAAATTCACCTCCTTCGAGTTAGTAGAAATCGATGTGCTACTTAACTTTTGAAATTTTTTTGAATTTTGACCAAAATTGAGGACCCCTGTGCCTCCTAGGGGTGTTGAGATCCCATATTGAAAAGTAATTAGTTGAAAAATACATAAAAAGTTTTCCTTACAGTAATTTTTTCGGATTTTTGAATGGTAGCCCTTAGCTTTTGTAATCATCATGAAAGTTGAGCTTTCATCACAAAAGCTCAGCTTTGAAATTTTCAAAATGTGATTACCAATTTTAAATCTCCTTTCAAGTCTCTCCAGAACTGCACCAACAGATTCATTTTTGACTGAACCCATCTGGAGATATGAGCCTTCAAAGTTGAGCCATTTTGCAAAAAGTTCCCAATTGTGCGAAACTTACGGGGGGCCATGCCTTGTCTCCTGAAGGATTGGGATTAAAATTACGGTGATTCATTCATTAGACTATCGAGGGGAACCCGTAAAAATTTTTTGAGCGCAATCGGAAGACCCAAGCTCAAAACCTGCTCGAATTGACATGGAATGAGCCACAAGTCAACCCAGTGTAGACTCACATGCGAGCTTCACACGTCTTCATGTAGAGGAGTAGGAGTTGCCACAGCACTTTCAATTTTGAAGATTTTTGGAGTTTTTATAACTAGTACAGTCATTTTAGCTAAAAAACTACCCTAACCCCAAAAAAATTAGCAGGAAGGGGAAGTTTCGTATATAAGCTCACTAAAGTATGTACTTTAATATTCCCGAACTTCCCTAAAATTGATGCATATTTAGGCCCCCTTTTGGGGGGGGGCGAGGGGGTTTAAATTTTGGTTTTTCAACTATAGCTTTCGAAATTCTGCACTTACGAAAAAAAAGTTGAAACAAACGTTGTAGAGCATAAAAAAACAAACAACTTTGTTATTTACAGTATCTCCCTAGAACGTCATGGGGAGGAGCTGGAGCTTTGTGAAAAAAATCAATTGTGAAAATTTTCCAATAATACAAATTATCACCAAAAATTGGGTCAATTGACTTTTAGGAGAGGTTCTTTTGCATAGTACATCCCATTACTATGTAGAATAAGTAAAATTTATAACCGAACCCTCATCTCAATGTAGGGGGGTGGACCCTCTGTAAAAAAAAGCCACATTTTCCCCCCGAGCGTAGCTCAGCTACAGTGAGAAATTCGAAAAATTGGTTCAAACAAACGTTGTAGAGCGTCAAAAGACGAACACTTTACTTTTTTTACTTTTTTTCTACGTGATCTTGGGAGTGAGCTATTGCGAAAAGAAAAAAAAACGGGGTTCGAAAATTTTTCAATAATTCAATACATAAACTACGCCAGGTATAAAATTTAGCGAACCGATGGTCTAACAAGTTGGTTTCTGGGGTTTTCATAGTTGCTGCACTCGATTTTTATAATAATTCAACCTCTGAACCCAAATTAGGCCCCAAAAGAGGGGATTCAAAATTCGTAAAAAAGTTTTGAACGCTCCCCCGCTCTTTTTTTTTTTACACTAGCTCACTCCCAAGACCACGTAGAAAAAAAGTAAAAAAAGTAAAATGTTCGTCTTTTGACGCTCTACAACGTTTGTTTGAACCAATTTTCGAATTTCTCACTGTAGCTGAGCTACGCTCGGGGGGAAATGCGTTTTTTTTTACAGAGGGTCCACCCCCCTACATTGAGATGAGGGGTCAGTTATAAATTTTACTTATTCTACATAGTAATGGGATGTACTATGCAAAAGAACCGCTCCTAAAAGTCAATTGACCCAATTTTTGGTGATTATTTGTATTATTGGAAAATTTGCAAAATTGATTTTTTTCACAAAGCTCCAGCTCCTCCCCATGACGTCCTAGGGAGATACTGTAAATAACAAAGTTGTTTGTTTTTTTATGCTCTACAACTTTTGTTTCAACTTTTTTTTCGTAAGTGCAGAATTTCGAAAGTTATACTTAGCCGAAAAACAAAAATTTAAACCCCCTCGCCCCCAAAAGGGGGCCTAAATATGCACCAATTTTAGGGAAGTTCGGGAATATTAAAGTACATACTTTACTGAGCTTATATACGAAACTTCCCTTTTCTGCTAATTTTTTTTGGGTTGAAACCTAAAATGACTGTACTATTTACGTGATGAGAAAATTCAAAATTGAAAAATCGAGAAAAAAAATTTCAATTCGAAAATGTTCGAAAATGAAACGAATTTTAATTTTTGTGATTTTGTAGACATCTCGAAAATAAGCCAATCTTGTTGAGGTAAATTTTTTTTCATAAAATGGTTCTGTGATTATAATCCAAGACAAATTCATTTCTCAGTCGAACGTAGACTTCGCTTCAATTATAAATTCCTCAAACCAGGTGTAATCCAATTGTAAGAAATAAGTTTAGTTCGCGACGTAAATTGCGATACTGCGATTTCGACATTTCCATCGGGCGACTCGCGATTGAATTTGAATTAGAAATTTATCGAACCAGAGTGCCTTATACCTTGAGCCGTGTAAAACAATACGACAAACACGAAACGTTATTCGTCTCGCGGAACAGACGCAATTCATCGACCTAGGCGTATAATTTGGCCGTTTGAAAATTCAATTAACTGCGCAAACATTACAACGTGAAAAATAACCAATGCGGCAGATACGATCGTAGTGGTAATTTTTTTCGAGATTTTATAATTTAATTTCGCTATCACGTGTGTACGCGTTAGATACGCATTACTTAATTGCCATCAAAGGCTCGGCCACCATGTCACGCGATTTTTTCATCGAATAAAGGTATTCATGCGATATATCGAAACCCCTAACCCCTGGTTAGGTTCAGAAAGGCAGCATTTCGGAAGCTATGACGTTAATGATACCCCATCTCACATCTTAATTACACTCGGACGCTTCCACAAAACACCCGGATATTCCCGCGCCATCATCGGGGCCCAACGTGTCACCGATATCTCGAACAAAAAACTCATTAAAACTCATTAGTTCGACATGTCTGTCAAAAAAAAATCTACGTACCTGGAACGTCATACGCAGCGCCGATATGGCCGAAAATTATAGAAAAAATAGGCTTCGCCGGGTACCATCGCACGCGATAATATCAACGACATTTTAACGTCAAATAAACGTCCCGCGCGTTAGTTTTTGAATTTCATTCGAACGCCAGCGTCGGAGCTGCCGTCGCCGCCGCGCCCGACCAAACAGACGCGCCGGCAGAACGTTTTAAAAAGGCCGAAATGAAAAATGCCTTTTCCAAAAACGTGGCAGCACGAAAAGAACATTGAATCTTTTAATAAAAGCCCTTTAAACGGTTCTTGTACAATCTTTTAAAAGGAATATATGACTTTCAATGATCGTATATATTGTACGCCTTTAAATAAGAACCAAACTATACCCAGCCTCTTATATAATCCCCTTTGTCCTTATATACTCCATATACTTACGTATAGAACGCGAGCAACGTAGCTGATAAATTTCTCTCCACGAAAAAAACCACCTCCACTGGTCTCTTCCGTGTACCTTTGGGCGCCATAGAGCATTTTTTCCTACTTTCAAGAGCTGCCTTATATTCGGGTAAATAGTCTGACCGGAAACTTTCGTTCCACTTATGAGGAGATCACGTGACGTAAGCGTGGCGAACGTTGGAAGTTCATTTTTATGAGATTTTTACTGTCTACGGTGTGTCGTTTACTGCGATATCTATTTATAATGCTGTTTTCCATGGTGAGATCGTTTAATGTGTCGAGTTGAGCCGCTGGTTAGCCATTGGCTGAGTTGTGTATTGCGAAAACATCGTAATTGTGGTTTAGAGATTGGATTTGCGCCGAGCACGAGCCTCTTAGTTTAATTTATTGAATTACCTATGGGTGTAAAAACTTACACCAACGGGGTCGAAAAATGAAAATGTACCAGTTGATCTCGGTCAGTCGGCCATTCGAAGATTATTAGTGGAATTCGTAAAGACAAATGAAATATTTCAAATCAACATGTGGTGTACTTTAGAAATTGAAAGAGCTACCTACGATGAGATGCGTCACGATTCTGTGGGAATTTTTTGAGAATTTCCAAGTGCCACTTTTTTCCTAAAATTTTCAATTTATTAAAGAGCACGAAATCCAAAATTTCAATCAGTTTCGTAATATTCGAAGACTGTACAGAGATTATAATTTTGCACTTCTTTTTCGATAGTTAAAGAGGGAGTGGCTAGAATTTTTCATTCAGAAAGTTGACACTAATTTTTATTCAAAGGAATTCGGTAGGTACTGGGTTTTTCGCAGAGTAGTTTGGGGGGAGGGGATCTGTTTCAACATAATTTTTTGGGAGGTTGAAGGGAGCGTGCAGTTTCTTCAGAATTTTCTTGCTTTCAACATTTTTTATTTTCAGAAAATAATTTTAACAAGAAAGAAAATAAAAATATTTCGGTGTTTAATTCAGTCTTTTAGAGTCCCCCCCCCCCCCAACAAAAATCAGGGAAATTTCGTATGTAAGCCTATTAGGGCATGTATTTTAATATGCTTCAAATTCAATAAATTCGGCGAGTATTTTGTTCTCCTTTTGAAGAGGTGGGGTTCAAATTTTGATTTTTCAGCTGTAACTTTCGAAATCACTCGCTTACGAAAAAAAAGTTGAAACAAAAATTGCAGAAAATCAAAAAACGAGCAATCTTGTTCTCAACTATTTTCCCATCGGACGTCATGGGAGAGAGCTGGGATCTTCAGAAAAAAAACAATTTTGAAAATTTCCCATAAACACAAATAATTATCAAAAATGGGGTTAATCAACTTTTAGGAGCGGTTCTAAGTACTTTGTAGTATAAGAAAAATGTATAATCGACTCCTAATCTCAAAGTGGGGGGGGAAAGGTTAATTTTCTGTATATGTCGCATCCCCCCCCCTCCCAAAAGGAGCAATGACGTTTCCAGGAATTTCTCATGAAGATAATTTTTTGAAAAATTTCAAGTTCAGCCCCTCTCCCCCTTCATTATTAAATTTTCTTTTACTATAAAAACACTAAATTCAAACTTTATAAAGTTCTCATGCGATTTGCAAAGCATGTTAGAAAAAAAGAAAATGTAATTTTGGAAGAAACAACTTACATAGGTACTTACTGATTATTTTGGCCTTAAAAACAAAACAAAAAAATACCCAACAAATCCAAGCAGTGGCGTCAGAAGTTTTTTTTGGGAGGGTGCAAAGTGGGTATGGAGACTTGAAATATCAGAAGGGAGCCATTTTTCACATAGTTGATTCAAATAGTTCACACAATTGAGGAGCTTAATTGCAAAACGCAACATCTGCTTTTTTAGAAATGTTGGGAAATCGCAAAAAACTGTCTTCAAAATTTGGGTGGGGGGATTTTGCTCCAAATGGGCTTAAATGAAAGTGTAGGACCCCAGGAATTGGGTTTGGGGTCTTTCCCCAAATTTCCAAGGTCGGGGAGGGGTGGGGAGAGTTTTTTGTCTTTTAGTTTCGAAATTAGAGCGATTCTAATTTTAATGCTCCAAGAAGGCACTTTTTCACGTACTTTCCTGACTCCAAGGTAGGGGTCGAGACCCCCCCGTGGCTACGCCCCTGGAAAGTAGCTCAGCTACAGTGAAAAATTAGAAAAATTAGTTCAAACATAAGTTGTAAAGCGTTAAAAAACAAACAATTCACTTTTTTACTTATTTTATGGATGATTTTGGGGGCAAGCTGTTGCAAAAAGAAAAAAAAGTCGTTAAAAATTTTTTCAATTCAATGAATTACGCAAGTGTAGGTAAGCCTGGTATAAAATCCAGCGAACCGATAGTCAAACAAGTTGTGTTCTGAATTCTGGGGGTTTTATGTGCGCTGAACTCGGTTATTTTTTCAGAAACTACCATGCTTGAAACTTAATCCTCGAACCTTCCAACTTCGACCTTCAATCTTCAACCGATTTTTATAATAATTTGACCCCTAGACCCAAATTGGGCCTCAAAAGAAGGAATTCACAATTCGAAAATTTACCAAATTTGAGCTTAGACATTTTTAAACTTAATGACCGTATTAGTTACCAGATATTTACGGCTTAAATCACAGAATTTTGGAATTGAGGTAATCCTGAATCTCAAAATGGTCAAAAATCTGGCAAAAACTAGGATTTTCTATATTTTTCTCCCAAATGTGAAAGGTTTGATCAATTTAAATCATTTTTTGAAAACGTACAAAAAAGCAAAAATAGGGCAATTTTTGGGTGCATTTGTGCATAATAGAAAAAAATGATTGCCCGAAGTGAAACAATCAATAATGAAAAAAATTTCAGAATCTGGATTCTAAAGATGAAAAAAACTGCATCAAACGGATGTTCATCCATGTATACAGGTAAAGTGCCTTAATTTCGACCCCTGATTGAAGTCACAGAATTTTGAAATAGAGATTGTCTAAAATTTCAAAACTGGAAACTCATTGAGAAAATCAAGAAAATTGAAAATTTAAGTCGACAAACTGTTAAGCGCTTTGAATATTATGTGATTGTGAAAGAAAACTGTTCATTGAAATTTTTTTTGAAAAATATATTTTGAAAGTAGAATGAATTCTGTATCGAATGGTGTTATCGGTTTTACAGATTGATCGTTTAGCAGTAGAGTTGTCGTTTTGATTTCATAAATTTTTTATCTGTGAAAAAAAAACGTGGAAATTTTTTTCCGGCAGATCGCGTCAATAACCGCTGAAAAAGGAAGAGGGTAGGAATTAGGAACCCAAATTTTCAAAATCGAATTTCGACTTCCCTCGGAAAAAAATTATGAAAAATTATTTTTGGGCCCAACCTTTTGATTACTTGAAGTAGACACTTCAGAGTATCTTTTAAGCCCATTTTGGAAGTTTCTAACCAAAATGGTTCGAAGTTAATGATTTTTTCTCAAATTGGGATTGGAATTGGGACATCTTTCCCTTAATACAGATGGTTTCAATACTGTGAGTCTGTAGGCACGACTCAAGATTGTGCACCTGGTGAGTATCTCACATTTCTCGTGGTGAAAGTAGAAAAAAGTAGTGAGTTTTTGAAAATTTCGACCTAAAAGTAGCGATAAAATACGAAGTGATGATTAATATGGTTCTTTTTGATAACTAAAATGGCGAAAAAAATAAAATTTAAACATTTGAAGGTTTTTTGCAAAAAATTTTCATTTTTGGCTCAATATAATTTGATGAAGTAAAAAATACCTTTATCGATTCTCTATTTAGTGAAACACTCAAAACTTTGGCAGGGGGTTCTTTGGATTTTATATCAGTTTAGTACATCTCGTTTTTTTTGGGGGGGGGGGAATAAATTGATAAATTGTGAGGAAAATTCAGAAATTTTCAGTTAAAAAAGGCCTCATTTGCATTTTCGATTCTCGTAATTTAATAGGCAGATACCCTCAAAAAAATTGTTTCAATTTTCTAAAATTTTCTATAATTTTACTTTAAAATGGGTGAAGTTTTCTCCACTATGTAATTTTTTTTCTGTAATAAATTCATGTTTTTGAGTAAACAGGTACTTGGGTAGGGGAAAAGGATTCTGAAAATTTTCGAAACTACGTTTGAGTCGGATTTTTCGGGCTGGAGAGGACGTTTTTGAAAATTTTGTAAACAGTGGTGAAAGAATAGTGATTTTTAAGAAAGGAAAAATCCATCAGACATCTGAGTATTTCTCAAATTTGAGAGACCAGACTGACCAGAGGCTTTCCTAAGTTATAGATTTTTATTAAAAAAAATTTATAGACTTGTTTTAGGCATCAAAGTGACACCAAATTCCGCCATTTGGTTTATTCATTTAATCAGAAATCTCTCTATGCCTGCTACTCGAAGAACACAAACGCAACCAATCCCAATGACATGTCAGATTGGTTGCCTATTTCTCAACTATTGATCTACGTCCATGCCTACGATTTACGTAACACCCTGTACACGCGAAATTTATGTAGACCCGGTGTACACGCGAAAATTAGCATTTCGAAAAGAATATATATTCTTACCACTCGTAGCCGAAAATTTTCCAAATTTATCGTCGCTGTGCGGACGTCTTCGAAACGAATACCCTTCGGAAGATTTATTATCGTTCGCGACGATAAATCGTATAATGCGTATTATCGACAGAGTTGCTAATTTTTCATTAAATTATTAAGTCTGTTCGTCGTATACCAAAGATGGATACGTTTTTAAGGCATTTTCGTCGACTACATGTCGCTGTCGTTGCGCTATTTAACGCAGCCGCGTATTTTTTTACGACTCATTAAATTACAGCCGACGATGTATAAATTCGTCCGTCTTCTAAATCCGAATTCTGAGCGTATTTATACGTATAAAACACGCGGCGGGTATAATGGCATAGGCGAGCCGCTCCGGTAATTCGTCGTATTAATAAATAAAAGAAATCCATAATTAACATCCGGATTAGGTATACTAGGCCTATATGTAGCGAAAGCATGGTCTAAATGGGCTAGTGTGACGTGGCCTTCGTGAAAATCCCTTTTTCAGCCTTAATTCTATATTCTTGTAATCATAACTTTGAGTGAAAGCTAAAAGCTGGCTGGGTTTTAATTGATGACTGCGTATAAGAAACCCGAAACGGTCTGAAAATAAAGCCCGTTCAATCGAACGAATAATTACGCGCGATGGTGCGTACCCCTTCTCTTTTGCAGCCGTAGGCTCGTGATGACGAGGGGGCTGATGGATCAAAGGTATGTAAGGTCTGAGGTGATGAGGATTTTTGTTCGACTCAATGTACGAGTAAAAGTAGTTAAAACCACCGAATCATCGGTTCGTAAAATTGGCCATATTGCCAGACTTACTGTTAAATCGCGAATTTATCGAGTACCTACGCCGGTTCCAAAGTCCCATTTTGACGCGCCAGTAAAGATTTACGCTTCGAGTAGTTTTCTTGATGCTATTTAAGTGCTTAGCGGAGGAGCAAACCTGAAACCGTACAGCTTTGAACTTTTTGTCGAGACTCCAAACGTATTTGCGGTTAGGAGTTCGAGACATGTACCTCTGTTCGTAATTCCAGTTTCGCTTTCCCTATGTACTTTTTCTCTGCGGTTTTTTTCATTAATTCGTTAGAATTGGTGAAAATTTGTCGCACCTCGAAAACACTCGACTGTGGGAATATTTCAAATACGTCGCGTGTAATCTGCGTAATTATGCTAAATACGTTTAGAACCATGTTTGATATGCGAAAACAATCACCTAGCGGAGTAAATAAAAACCCCGGGCTGGAAATATTCCGCCAATATTAAAAACACATTCCGCCAATGATTTTAAATTCGCGATAAATTAAAGCAAACAGTTCCCCGATGCAGCGGAGATTTTGTTTTTGTCGTGTATCGGTTGGAATTTTTAATTAAATTAACCGATTCGACTTTATATTTACAAGTGTCGGATGGAGGTAAATTTTAAATTCGAGTGGTTTTTTTGCGCTGGTGAGAATTTCAGATTATGAAAATATCGCGAACATTTCCATAGATTTTTTTTTCAATCATCACGTTGTTAATTTTGAGAATTTGGCGAGAAATTTTGCCAATTTTTCGGATATTTGCTCTGTTCAAAAGTTATGAATTGACTTTGAGAAAATTTTGGCACAATATCAGAATAAGTATATTCATCTACATATGTATTACTTTTAGGGATCTGCCAGAGGAATAATTGGGTAAAATTATCGGACAGTAGGATTTATCACCTACCGAACTAAAATATCTGAACGGATTTACTCTTGGAGATAACGAAATTTAAATTTTTTTACCCCTCTCTTCACCACCAACCACCATTCCCTCAAAAAATATTGTCGAATTCGTGTTCAACGACTTCAGAAATGTGTATTTCAATTTTACATTTTGTGTTTGAACTAAAATGACGGAACTTCAGTTTTTTAACACTACCATTTCTCATTTTCTGCCTAAAAATGAAAAATCAGGGCTAAATTTGTATTTTAAGAGACCTGATTCTTCGGATCGCAGGTGTATGAAAAATCTGATTTCAAATTCGCGTTCAGCACCTCAAAAAACATAATTTACCATGAAAAATCTAAGACAAATTTTTTTTCAAATACGGTTTCGACAGCTCCAAGGACATACAGGATGTTCCATGAATCGTGTACCAAACGTATTTTTTTGGCTATAACCGGGTACCACTAAAAAAAACCTTGAGATGAACAATTTGCCTATTTTGAAAATTGAAAGGGCAAATACTGCTTCTAAAAAAAATTACGTTTAAAAATTTTTTCAACCATGGGAATGGATAGTACTTTGAAAAATGAACAAATTTTCACTCTATGAATTTTTGTCTATCTTCAAAATTGAAGGGGCTACAAAAAAATCTTTGAAAGAAATACTTAAAAAATGAACTGATCGAGGGAATGGATAGTATGTTAAAAACTAAAGAAATGTTGTTCTGCAGACTTTTTACCTAACATTAAAAATAAAGGGGCTAAGGGTCCTTAAAAATTGAAAAAAATTGAAATTTTTTTGAAGCCCATTTATTTTGGGTAACCCGTAGCCCCTTCATTTTCGATTTTAGGCAAAAGTCTGCAGAGCAAAATTTTTCAGTATTCAACGTACCATCCACTCCTTATTTTTTTAGAATTTTTTTGAACAATTTTTTTGTAGCCCCTTCAATTTTGAAAGTAGACAAAAATTCATAAAAAGAAAATTTGTACATTTTTCAAAGTACTGCCCATTCCCATGATTGAAAATTTTTTTGACGTGATTTTTTTAGAAGCAGCATTTGCCCCTTCAATTTTCATAATAAGCAACATGTTCATCTCAAGTTTTTTTTAGTGGTGCCCGGTTATATCCAAAAAAATACGTTTGGCAGACGATTCATGGAACACCCGGTACTCTAGGATGATGGTCTCACAAATGTTTTTAGATTGTTTCTGTGATAAAGAATTGTGGTAATTTCTGGTGTCTCCTGACCTGCTATGCAGTGATACAAATACTTAATCATGAGTAAAATAAAAGCCTCCCTTAAAAATATCCACTAAAATTTGATTTCTTCTTTAAAAAATTTGAAAATATGCAGTTGAAAACATTGAAAATCTTAAATTCTGACAAATTTTAATTTTTAACATGGATATCTAAGGGGGTAAAATTTGAAAAGTGAACTACCCAACGTTTTTAGATGAAGACATGCCTAATAACATTATGTTCAACTTTAAAAAAATGAAGTATTTTTAAAAATGAGAAAAAAACTGAAAAATGTGTTTAAAAATTATTGAAAAAATGAGAAAAAAAAATGTTGAAAAATAAAGTGGGATATGTTTTGAGTGAAAAGAAATATTTTAAGAAATGAGAAAAAAAAACAGAAAAAGTATTTTAAAATGTTGAAAAAATAAGAAAAAAAAATGGAAAATATATTCAGGGGGATTGACATTCTAATAAAAAGTTGAAGTTTTGTCTTCAATGCCTCATTTCTAAATTAAGTATGTAGATAGGTACTAACATCTGAAGATATCCATAATCTAAGGTTTTTACCGCTAAACGAAAAAGTGTTTTTTTTTCACTAAATGTTTCATTTAATTTTAAAAATTTAGAGTTGATAAGATCTTATTGAAAAAATTGAAAACTGAGGCTATAGAGACTGAAACCTTGAAAATATGATTTTTCATTTTTTGGACAAGAATTTATTAGAAGTGCCATGACATAAACATCTCTGCTTGAAAATATTTTCGGAGGAAGAGAGATTCTCCTTCTCCAAAATCATATTTTGCAGACACAAAACCAGGGAAGGCATCTCTTCCTCTCTCCATTTGAGTGATTTAATTATTATGAAATGGCCAATTTTTGAAAACAGTCGTTTTTTTCGAAATAATCAATAGCAGCCAAGAAAAGGATCTAATTCAACATTTGAGTTGGGAAATTTATATGTGTAAAAAATGATGTAAAAAATTTATATTTTTTAGTTAAAAATACAATTTTTTCAACATTGCTTGTTCAATATTTTTATTTTTATTTTTTAGTGTGATTTAAAACTGAATGCATTATTTTAAAATCTGATTAAAATACTAGGAAAAATTATAATTTTCATTAATGATTAAATTTTGCTCAAAAAAAATTCAAATGAGAATTTTTTGGTTGCTATGTTGAATTACTGCTAGGTACTTAAATGTGCTTAAAACTCTTTATTTTTTTAAAGATTTTGTTTAAGGAAGAAGTTGAAGCCCCTTGAATCATTCATCATCCCATTCTTCACGAAAACGTAAAGTAAATTGAGATTATGACAAATTTAGAAAAATTTGAAAATTTATTCCATGTTCGAGGGCTTTTGTGGTGGGAGGGGGAGGGGAGGGGGTGGATGGTGTCGTCAGGAGGAAAACAAAGCAGTCAGGAAATAAAGAGACTCGCCAAAAATTGGGTAAGAAAATTTGTGGAGGCGGGGTTTACAACTCTAGGTTGTATAATTTTTTATGATTTGATGTTTCTATGGATGGATGGGAGGGGGGGGGGGTATGTTCTGAGATTTAACTAGGCTAAAAACGCGAGCTATTTTGTTTGTGGTTGCATAAAGGGGAGAACGTTGGAGTTTTGAAGGAAAATGAGAAGAATTTGAGGTTCTCTATTTCAGATGAGATATCAAAAATTATTTTTTCCAGTAATTTATGTATTCTAGGTTGTCATAATGGTTTAGTCTCAAAAAAAAAAAATAAAATGGAACCACGACGTAAAAAAATCTCCACGTGACAATATTCTGATGAAAATTTTCTACGATTCGTTTGAAATTTTTCATTCGAGCTCATTCGACCAAAACAGAGTAATTTTTTTAAATTTTCTAGAAAATTAATTAGGTACCATATCTAAATCAAACCCATCCTACGCCTGACTTTCACTTTTTAAAAAATTTTAAAAATCGCCAAATTCGTGAATTTTTTTCCTCAATAATGAAACTATACAAATTAACGATAAAAATAATTATCGAAAAATTTCAATTAAAACTTGGTAAAAAAATTTCATCATTGAAAAAATGAGGATTATTACGAATTTAATTATTACTTTTTCGTCTGGAAACATGAATTTTAATAAATTGCCGAGCAAGAGGATAAAGAATATTGGAAAAATTCATCGTCTCCCAAAGGAATGTAATTTCTTTTCCAACCTACACTAAAATTTCTTTGAAACAAGTTACTTAATTGTTTTTTTCCTCTTTTTTTTTCAATAAATTGTCAACTATATAAGAAAAGTTGTCTCGTTAGTAAATTCTAAAAATTTTGCTCAAATGATTTTTTTCTCTTTTTCCCTTTTTTTTTCCTCTGTAATATCTTCCAGAGAAAATAATAATACGTAAAGTTGCCAGAGAGAAAATTCTCAGCAACGTCCTCTTAATTTTTTAATTCAACTGACAGTTCGTGAAATAGTCGTAATACGAGGATAAAAAATCAAACGAAAAAAACTTCGCAAACTTTCAAGTGTTTTTTGAAAAGCAACTAAGATTATAAAACTTGATTGCTCGGTATTATTCTGTAGGTTACTTGAAGCACCCATTGTGACGTTATTTCAACGTTATTCGCTCGTATTCGGAAATATTAGTTCGTTAATTTATACACTTACCAACTTACCTTGGTACTTATTCATTTGAAATTGATTCGCTCGATGAATATTATCATTATTGCGATTTATCAGAGATAAGATGAGACCCAATTTCACGAAATCGAGGCAATGTACGAATAAACCTACGATTTTTTTTCTCCTTTTCAAAAATGAAATTCATCTGCAACGAAATGACGAAAAATCTCGAGTATTGAGCACACGTTATGGTCGAATGATTCGCAATGAAGTAACTTAACGTTGCCATATGATGAACACGTAGAGATACTAGATTCAGCAGTTCGAGGAAAACTGTTGTATAAAAGCGAGCGAGACAGCAGCCGGAGAGGAAAAAGAAAGAAAAACGGAAAAGAGAAGCGAGCAGGAAAAGAAGAAAGGATATAAGAAGTACGAGTATAGTAAAAAGGCGATCGGCCAAATTTTTCTTCTTTTTCTCGGTAAGTATTTTTTGCCGAACTGAAATCAATTATCAATTACAAGAAAAGGGTTGGAATGTTCGCTTTGACAGTTGATACGGGTACTTTAATCAAAGGAAGTTGGAAAATACTCCGTTGCGTTGCGTCCCTTTTCGAATTTAATTTTAGGGTTAGTAGGAGTGTTTTAAAACAACTGTAATCCAGGTATAAAATGTTATACGCGGTATTCGATTGATCAATTATTTTGTTTTTTGTTATCCGCGTTGACTTCATTAGGTGATGGTAAAGGTTGACTGCGTTTTATTACAGTTTGACGCGCAACGCGCAGCTTTGTAACGTCGAACCGATAAAAGGCTGGTTGTGGTAATTAATTCGATGTGTAAGTGGTTTCGATGGCCAGTTCGAAGTGGGATGGGTTGAAAGAGAGATTATTGCGAGAAGGAATATACCTTTGTTGGAGTTTTTTTGCGAAATCTTTCAGGTCTATGCCTACTTTTATTAGGGCATAGGTCATACTGTATGTGCGATAGTTGTGAGTCGCGATTTCAAAAAATGATCAAAAATTTCAATTTTTTTCAAATTTTTCAAAACTCTTTGAATAAAATGTTGAAAAAAAAGTAAAGTACACATTTTTCCTTCAACATTAAAATTTTTCAAGTTTTGATTTTCGTTTTGATCGGCCCTCTAAGGCTCGTTTTATGGTATCTTCTGAAGGGAGGGAGAGGGGAGAGAATGTGCTATTTTTTTTGTCATTTCAACGGGATTTTTTGGAAAAATAATTGTGGTGTTTGAAATGTTTCGAGTGGTTTGTATCGGGAGAAATATTTTTTGACATGATTTTTGTTTTAGTTCGAAAAATTGTTTATTTGCAAGAAATTGTCAGAATTTCTAGGGAAAGTATTTTTGAACTGAAAAAATAATACTTCATCTGTTTGATTTTTGTCAATGATGGTGAAAAAAAGTTCACTATTTTTTGGAAAAAAAAATCGCAGGTGGACTGATATGGAACATGATTGTATTGGACTTCGAAGCAATGGGCTGGATGACGAGAAATGAAAGGAACGTGAATATATGTATATTTATTTTGGAAATATATGGGAAATATAGAATCGAACGACAAAAACGGAGGTTAGAACGACAATAGGAGGTGCTATGTAAGCAGTGACGTACCGAAGGCATTTTCCAGGGGGGGGGGGTGAGGTTTGATGAAAATCCCAACTCAAATTCTTAAAATTTCCAACTACATTTCGCCGATATTTATATTTCAATTTTGAAAAAAATGAACCGGCGATTATTAACATGAAATTGTCCATTTGTCCCGAGCGAAGCAAATTGAAACCAGAGTAAAAAATTTCAAAGTAATTGTAATTTAATTTGAAAAAATTTTTCGTTTTAATTTGAATACGAGAGAAACGAATTAGGCTCGAGCGAAGCGAGGACGAAATTTTTTTTAAATTACCGTGTTTTGGATTAACAAACTTGAATAAAAAAACGGTCACTTTTACTTTCAAACTATTTAAGAAGAAATACAAAAAGGCCGAGCGCAGCGAGGCCAAAGCTTTTGAAAAATTGGTTTTTAAACGTCGAAAATAAGTTGTATGGAGAAAAACTGTAATGAATATTAGTTGTAATAATTTTAAGGGAAAATACGAAAAAATGACTTCTCTAGGATCCAAAGTAATTGAAAAATTTATATTTGGGAGGTGATTTCACTGATGGATCGGATTTCTAAAAGGGACATTCTCCACCAAAATTTTTTTCGAGGACTTAGAATAAGGTTTCTCGATACCCCTAATTTAAATTTTTAAGCTTAAAATTCACAAAGATTTATCAAGTATAGATTCAATGGTCGGAAGCTTTTTTTCGGAGGGTGGAAAGTGAGTAAGTACCTACAAAGACTTGGAATAACAGAATGATTTTCGAGGGAGGAAACTTTTTTTTCGCATTGTTGACTCAGATAATTCATATAATTGTAATTTTGTTTATGCCCGAGCGAAGGGAGGGCGAAAATTTGAAAAAGTTGTGTGTTTGATGCCCAAAAAAGACCTTATTCATCAGTTGGGAAAGTGACAAATTTTCCCAACTAATGTGTTAAAATGTTCAATTTTCCCTACTCACAAGTAAAAAATTCCGTTGGGGGAGCTCCCCCTCCACCCTATCGGTACGTCCCTGTATGTAAGCGACAAATTAGGTTGTTAAAACATCCACGTTTTGAATAGCAAAACAAGTCGTCACAACGTCTCTTTTCCCGACAGAAATTAATGTTCACGCGATAAAGTAAAATATTAAGTAAACGATAACATTTTCACCAATTTTTTTGACCACAATTTTGAAATTTTTGGGCCCCAGTTTTTACCCGAAACGAACATTGCAGTGGAATGAAAAAAATAATATATCTTCTGTTAAAAATTGAATATGAAGAATTTTTGATTTTTGCCGAATTCAAATTGCTCACCCAAACATCTCAAAATCGATCCATTTATTGGCCTCTTACAATAATTTTTGACGAAATTTTTCATAAAATTTTCATTGCAGTGCTAAAAAATTAATTTTTTGATTTTTTTTGTAGCAGTGTTACAGACTAAAATTTTCAATTTTCTAAAAATTGAGTAAAATGTAGTTCCCAAAACTACTTTGAAAATTGTTTGAAAAATTTCTTAAAATGTGTTTATTTCAAAAATGACCCTTTTTTTGAGGTCTTCAGCTCCGTCTCCCTTTGAGCTGGGGACCTCAAAAATTGTTTGAAAGGTCTCCTATCCACTTCGCCAATTTTCATAAGAATCCAAAAATGTTTATTTTTTTCGCTTCACTTTAATTAACATTTCTAATTTTGTATATTTTAATTAGGTGAGAAGCCCGGGGGATTTGTTGAATTCGTATGACCACTGATTCTGGATTTTTTCCCCCTCAGATGAATATTCCTAATTTTGTAGATTTATTATGAATGGAGGAGGGAGAAAGATTTGTGAGATTCTTAAAACTACAGGGTTTGAAATTTTTTCATCATATTTCTTAACGGACTTCCTGCTCTAGTTTTTTACTTAGAATGACTCTTCATGCTGAAGCTAAAATTCCCCCTCTGTCAATTAGAAGATCTTATTTAGCTTATAAATTTATTATTAAGAGACTTGAAATTGAAAGTAGACCAACTTATACTGATTATTTAAACTTATACGATGAATGGCGTTTTTCCAAAGCTAAAATACCTCTTTTATCAAATGTCTCAAACAAGCTGAGGAAAATTCAACAGAAAGCGGTTACTGCCAATCGATCTTTGTATTTCAATCTAAATTTTGAACAAGTTAGTGACATTTCTATGATAGACTTCTTGCCCAGGGGTGATAGGCCTCCTGTAATTGAGTTTCAGGACCTAATTGTGAACAAATATTCTGAGTATAAGCTAATTTTTACAGATGGTTCAAAATCGGATTTGGGATGTGGTTCAGCTTTTAAGATTCCTTCACTTCAAGATGTGTCTGGGTTGTTCAAGTTATCTAATGTGTCCTCTGTTTTAACCACCGAATTATTCGCCATTTTACAAGCCATATTATTTATTTTGAAATCACAATCTTCATTTAAAAAATTTCTTATAGTTTCTGATTCTCAAGCAGCTTTAAATTCTGTTCAGAGAATTCATTATCATTCTAATATAATATCCTTACAAATACGCAATTTAATTAGGTTATTACTGAGTAAAAGGAATATAGAAATTTCATTGTTATGGATTCCTGGTCATGCCAAGATACCTGGTAATGAAGATGTGGATACCTTAGCTAAACAAGCAGCTCAAGATGGATTGATTATTAATTCCATAATAGTCAAAGATATTATTCCCCTTGTTCATAAAGTTCATAGTAATATGTGGAATAAGCATTATAAAACATCCTTCTCTAATCAACAATCTTTATTCCTCATAATTGAACCTGAGATTCCAAGGTTTCCTTGGTTTAGGAAAATGAAGGATCTTTCTCGTTATGTTTCAACTTCGATTATGAGACTGAGGACTGGTCACTCTTCCCTTCCTAATCACCTCTTTAGAATTGGTGTACTTGACTCCCCTTTATGTCCTCTTCATTCCCTTCCCAAAGTCAGCTGTGATCTAAATCATATTTTGTTCGAATGTCCTCCTCTTCGTAAATTAAGAACTGAACTTTATAAAAAGATATTGGTTATAGGTATTCCGGCTCCTTTCTCTGCCTTATCCCTCCTTAGTTATCCAAGTGTTGAATTATACCAGTTAGTAGGCGATTTTTTACAGAGAGTCACAGTACTCACTGACAATGTAATTCGTTTCTGATTATCTACTAATTCATGCTGTGTTGTTATAGGGCTGGGCTAATGGACCATGTAGTCCGAACCCATTATAAAAGGAAAAAAAAAAAAAAAAAAAAAAAAAAAAAAACATTCTTCATTTTGGTGGTTTCATACTTTTTTTAACCGTTAAAATTGCCGTTATGAAGTTATGTGAAACAATTATACTTTTCGGCGTTCGAAGAATTTTTCTATTGTGGTTTCTTTATTCCGTTACAATTATATTTCTTGTCGCTTAGACCTCCTATTTCTGTTGTGTATTCTCCCATTTTTGTCGCGAAGATACCTCTTACCTTATTTATTGTCCTAGGATTCCAAAAGCAACTCGAAACATTTTTAAAAATGCATTCTCTCTTTTCAGGCCTGTAGCCAAGGGAGCCAAGGAGCACCAAAAACTCTTTTTTAACTTGTTTACGATATCGCGATTTCAGTATCAAATAATGATTTATTACAGTAAATTCTTGCTAGAGTAGAACTTATTTTGTAACTTTTGAATTAGACCATTTTCTAAGAACGGAACATTTTCCAAAAACTGGAAAATTTTCCAAAACTTGTAGGTACGATTTTCAAACTTGAATGATTTTTCAAAACGTGGGCTGTTTCTCACAAATAGCTATTTGTGAAATGTTTTGGAGAAATAGATACTCAAGTTGATGAAAAATTTGTTTAGGTTAGATCAGTTTTTTATAACCTGAGTAGTTCTCCAAAACATGGCCCATATTTTTCAAAACTTGGATGATATTCCAAAAATTTTCTTCTAAAAAATTGATATTCATAATTTTTTAAATATATTTGATTTTTGAAAAAAGCGAAAATTACGACTGCATTAGTTACAATTTTCTGCGCTATTTTCATTCATAATATTCTTTCAATCACAATTTTGATGAACCCATGTAATTTTTTTGCAAAACGAGGTGTCATTTAATTTGTCTATTTTTTATTGCCCAATCTGAGATTTCATTTGCCCTCTTTCCAAAATAACCTTAGCCACGGGCTTGCCTCCCTTAAAAATCCGAATTAGGGTTGAATCTAATAGGTAGGTACCTATCAAATTTAAAAACTTCACTTATGGTATAATTTTAAAAATCTAATCATCTTGATTACTTATCTTCATCAGTGTGAGAGTTGTTGTTGGAGGGTGGAACAGTGATTAACCTAAGTGTGCACATAACTTAGTAATCACCCCATAAATATATTTTGGTATCCGCTAAACATATTTTGGCATCCTTTAACACAGATTGAAGCGTTTGGTTTATCTGAAATGAAATGTATGTAGGTTAATCACACAATTCATATGGGATAATTTTACAAATACTCACATGTTTATTTACTTACTTGAGACCGTACATTTAAATACTTTTCAAACCATTTTCCGTCTTCATAATCCATTTTAACTTCCACATGGAACAACATACCAGGTAAATGTAAAATATCATGTTGTTTGTGTGATTTATTGTGCTCTTCATTACCAGGCAGTTGATACGATTTTATAACGTTACATTCATTGGTTGGAAATACCGAATTATTTTCAATTTCCTGAAATATGTAACAGGAATAAGAATCTCTATTTAATCTATCATCTACTCATACATACAAAATTTACACTTGCTAGGAAGTACCTACTCACATTTATAATGTTATTGAGCTGCGTTTCAAAGTCCAGATCCACAGTAGTAACATCAGTGATGACGATGAAAAACTTGGTCAAATACTTGGGGGTTATTGATGTACTAATAGACTTGGAGGTTGATTTACTATCAGAAACTGAAAAAGCAAATGAGTAAATGTCACAGAAATAACAAGAAGATGTACATACAAACAACACTTCTGACCAACAAATCTTTTATTATGAAACACTATTGAGAGTAGTCCTGAGTTGGAAAAGTCGGTAAAATAGCTCAGTGCTTCTTTGTTCTACACTAAATTTCCAATATTTTTTGTATACCTACCTAAAATTAGACACCATGTTCGAGGTTGAGTGTAAAATAAAAAAAAGCACTAAGTTTTTTTAATTTAGAATGAAACCCAAAGAAGATAGCGGTAAATCTCATAATTAGCAAGATGTCTAGAGGATGGCAACTCTTTGGGCTACTCTTGACAGTTTTCCACAATAAAAGATTTGCTGGCCAGAAATGTTTTTTCCCTAATTTTCTTACACCAAACACCCATTGCTGATTAATTATATTTTGTTTGGTTCTAATGTTTAGTGAAATACAGGTGCATATATCTACCTGTGGTTTCATTTGCATAAGGAGCGATCCCAATCACAACCTCACAAACATAAGCGGTTACTATAATGTTGCTCTTTTGAAGAAATTTGCAGAAGGTTTCAGCCTGGCTGGGTTCTGGTTTACGAATACCAAGAAGATCATAGGCGTACCAAGCAAATGTTTTGTTGTATGCACTAAACATTTCTGCCGCAAATTTTCTATGCGAAATGCCTCTTTTTTTCAAGTCCAAGCGCAGGTTATCCAAGAAATTTCCTGCCCCAGTTAGCAGAACTATAACCCATTTGTAGTAACGATTGATTTCAATAGAACATAGCCATTGAGGGAAGTGCTCTTCTTCGATTTCGTGTATCCACGATGGAATTTCAACTGCTCGAGCAGTGTTGTAAATCGTGTAATCCTTAACTGCCTATAAAAATAATTCAATGGATTACCAAGTAAGAATACATAGTTTACATAGGTAGGTTTAGGTATGTATCAACACAAAGGGAACAATAAAATGTTTAGAAGGTTTAGTAAGTGTTTACTTCTTACTTACCAGTTCATCTATGAGTTTATTATTTTCTTTTCTTCTACTGACAATATCACTTCTCAAATATCTCATTCGCCATTTTAAGAAGGATAGCCTGTCTCTAACATTAATATCTAAAGGTATATCCTTGGGTAATCCATTAAGTACCTTTGCATTTTCCTACAAAAAGAAAATATTTGAATAACAATTAACATTGTGTACTTTCTGTAAGGAGGTGCTGATCCCTATGGGACACAGTACCTAGCTCTTTCCTACACACCACTCGTTTCGACCCCTACGAATCGGATTTCGGAACCAGCCGTTCAGTGGTTAAACGGATCAACCAGAGAATCACTTCACAATAAATGGTTGATAAAATACAACAGATTTTATCCTCTCGTGATCTCGTTCCCATTTCAGATATAGCTATACATAAGCTAACACTTTCCTATCTAGTATACAATAAATACATCATATGACAGGTGTTTTAGGTTAACATACCTCACTAAGATCATCTGTGTCATATTCAAGCTGGCCTAAGACACTCCAGCACTCTGATAATAGTTGTGTTGTTATTAACACACAAAAGTACTTGAAATTCATGTTTTTGAAAATATAAAATAAACAATTCTTGCCTCTTGTTATTGGTCAGAGTTATGATAAGATGTGAAAATAGCCATTTTTGTTAGTTTTGTTCACACAAAGTATATCAAAATGATTAAAATTTGCACAATTGAATGAAAATGTTTAGACTTGATCTAAAATCCCATCTTTTTTTGAATGATGAAAATCTTTAGCAAAAAGTTTAGCTCAAAATTCTCGAAATAGACTGCAAATGTTTGTAAATATAATTGCAAAATGAAACAAAATCTATGGAGGCAAACTGAACCGTTGTTTTTTGTTACAGCTTTATAAATCTACTTGATATACAACGATTTCAATGTGTGTTTCACCAAAGATAAGGGACCAAGTTAAAATATCCATTTTGTGTTTAATAACGCAAGACTAGATAAGGTTCCGCATTCTTTTTGAATTTCTACAGTACATTAAATATTCAATTCTGATGAAACATCACCACTTATGAAAACACCAATTTATTTATAATTGTAATGGTAAGTATGTACCTTAAATTAATTGATTCCAGGCTATTCCTAAACCCCGTTCATTTCTCAGAGATCACATTTATGTTTTAGTCGTGACCTTAATTGTCACTTAAATCACTCAAAATGACTTTTTAGTTATTTTTAAAACTTTTATGAGCTTGGATACATATAGAAAAGAAACCACCCTTAAAGGACAAAACTTCTGAAAAGCTCCAAATCAGAGTCAACACAAAAAACAGTTTTTAACCCGCAAGGGTGATTTCTATATCCAGGCTCACATCCCTATATAATTCAAATCACATCTTTCAAAAAAGTTTAATACATATGTGCCAAACTCTTAACACCAAAATTGATGAGAAAAATTCTACCCCCAAAATTGATGAAAAAAGTTTCAGGCTGTTCCATACTTACTCGCACCATTATCTTCCAAAAATCGTATTTTTTTACTCATCTTCTTTTAAATACTGCTTTTTGTGAGTAACGAGAACAACATGCTTTCAATTTTCCAATATGTCAAAGTTAACGAATTACAGGGTTTGTTACATGTGCATAAAAAGCAAACGAGTGAAAAAATACAAATTTTGGGTTAGTAGGTCGGTTAGAGCATGGGAGAGGGGGTCGGATCAAAAAGTAAGTTGATATTCGAATTCTACGCCCTCCAATTAGTTTTCGATTTTTTGTACTTACTCATTTGAAAAATGTTTAGAATTGATATAACTGAATCCGAGTGCCTAGTTTTTGCGAAGAAAGGGGAATTCATCTTATTTAAAAGGATATTGGAAAACAGTAATCTTAAATCGTTTTCAGCAAGGAATTTTAATTATTATTTTTTGATAATGGAAAATTTTTAATTGTTTCACTCATTTAGAAAAAATTTTCAAACTGAAAGAGATTTTTGACAAATAAAAAGTCATAAATCAACAAATTTATTATTACTACTCAAACATGATCTACGCCTACTCTTATTGGGGCATACATAGGTACATCATGTATGTGCAATAACTGCAAGTCATGATTTCAAACTGTGCAAAAATAATCAAAAGTTGCAAATTTACTTACTTCAATTTGCTTTTAAAAAAATGTTTATATAAAACGTCACATAAGTATATATTTCATCCCTCAACATCACAATATTTTGCAAGTTTTGATTCGCGCTTTGAACGGTCATTCAAACGCTTGTGTTGTGACATATTCAGAAAAAGGGGAGAGGAGGAAAATGCGCCCTTTTCGTCATCTTTTGAAAAAAAAAATAAAGTCGACTGAAATTAAATATTATGATATTGAACATTGACACAATTGATTGGGTGATGAGAAATGAAAAGAAACACTGATATATGTGCAATTGTGCATCATATTTATTGTCCAGGGATTCCAGAAGTTCCTTGAAACAAAACATGAAAAAAAAACACTCCCTCGCTTAAAAAGCCGAATTGGTGTCCAATGTAATATTAGGTGTACAATTAATGATATACATAAAATTTTGCAACTTCACTTATGGTAATTTTAAATTCTGAGAAAATAATTAATAAATCTATCAAACTCATAATGAACGAGATTACTTAGAGAGAAGCCGGAGAATGATTACTAATGATAATGAACATGATTGGAAATATAATTTCCTTGATTACAGTCATCAGTGGGACGGTTTGTTGTTGGAGGGTGGAACAGTGGTTGGTGGAGGAGTGGTGATGAAGTAATAATCATCCTGTATGGTTATTTTAGCACCCAGCACTAAAGGCTGGATTTTTTGGAGTATCTAAAATAAAATATTTGTCGATCACACAACTCTCAAATTCCATAATTTTACAGATACTCACTTATATGGTCATTTACTCACTTGAGACTGTATATTTTTATACTTTGCATAATTATTCTTCCACTCCGGTTTCTTTTCATCGTCTAAATCCATTTTAAGGCCAATGTGGAATAACATACCTGCTGAATGTCGCCCCAACATATTTTGTTGCCAATTTGGCATATTGTGCTTTACATTACCAGGCAGTTGATAAGATTTTATAATGGTACATTCATTGGTTGCAAATTCACAAATTTTTTCAATTTCCTAAAATGTTTAGTAAATGAATATTCAATGTATCATGAACACAAGCTAAATTAGCTCTATTTCAGTATCCCGCCGCCTCGCTTGTGTGCCTAGTCAAGGGAGGAGGTGAGAGTGGTCTCAATCTCTTAATCGATTGTGCTCTGTACTCTCAAGCGCTGGCATTATTTTCATTTGTGCTCACCCCCTTCCCCTGAAAATGAATACAGGTCAAAGAGGGGCGTCAGAAATGGTGCCCCCCCCCGCATTAAAGATTGAGGTGTGAGAGTGAAGGTCAATCAATTGTGCTCAGTTTGTGCTCTTTTTTGCTGACATTATATTTTTGTTTATGCTTCCCCCCTTCTATGGGTGAGGCGTCAGAAATGCTTTCTGAAAAAACTTATACACCCCAGGTACAGCACATCATTAAAAAATCAAAAAAGTGGCCAAAATGTGATATTTTTCAAAATTAAAAAATTACACAAACCCGTCTGTAAGTAGCACAAACGAGTGGCGCTGTTATAATTATTATCAAGATTTATTTTTTAGTTTTTTCAGAAAGCATCTCTGATGCCTTACCCATAGAAGGGAAAGAGCACAGCACAAAGAGCATAAACTGAGCAGAATTGATTGACTCCACTCTCACCTCTCAATCTTTAATGGGCGTGGCACTACTTCTGATGTCCCACCCATTGGAGGGAGGAGTGCAAACGAAAATGATGTCAACACAAACCGAGCACAATCAATTGACCCCACTCCCACCCCTCGATCTTGAATGAGTGGGGCACCATTTCTGATGCCTCGCCCTAACCTATATTCATTTTCAGGGGAAGCGGATTGAACACAAACCAAAATAATGTTAGCACATTAGAGCACAACCCGAGCACAATCGATCAAGACCTCTCTCACCCCCTCCATTGATGGAGGGGGGGGGGAATCTGAAATGGAACTTACTAAATTTACACAAACTAGGAAGTACTCACAGTCAAAATATTAGTGTACTGATTTTCAAAATCCTGTCCAGTAGAAGGAACATTGGTGATGATGATATAAAACTTGACTAGATGGCTAGGGATTGTTGTACTGCTTGAAACTGAAAAAGCAAATGAGTAAATGTCTCACAAAAAGTACTTACCTGGTAAAAAAAAAAGGTACCTAGGTGCGTAACGTTCACTGCTAATTGATTGGTTTTGGTCGCATGGGGAATTGGGCTAACTAAGACCTCACAAACAAAAGTAGTTGCTTGAATGTCATTCTTATAAAGAAAGCTTTTGGCTTCGTCGGCTGATGGAGCAGATGCTATAATGATTTGTATTCCAATATATTGGCAGAAGCGTTCTACCTGGTTGGGTTCTGGTTTTGGAATAGAAGATAGATTCTGGGCAAACAAAGTGTATGTGTTGTCATACATGCTGCTAATTTCTGCCGCGAATTTCTGATAGGAAATGCATTTTTGTTTCATGTCAGAGCGCAGTTTATTGAAAAAATTTCCTTCAGCGATATACAACGCTATTATCCATTTGTAATAATGATTGATTTTAACATAATATAGCCATCGAGGGAACTGTTTTATTTCAATTTCTTCAATCCAGTCCGGGATTTTAACTGCTCGAGCAGGACTGTCGTATGTTGAATCCGCATGTACCTATAAAAATAATTCAGTGGATTACTGATTAGAAATACACAAAGTTACATTTGTAGGTTTAGGTGGGTAGTACTTACCTATTCATGCACGTGAAAATAGGCTAAGTAGGTATGTGTTTCATTGCTACTTACGGGTTTTCGAATAAGTTCTTCCCATTCTTTCCACATTTTCTGTTGATCACCGTTCAATATTTTTATTTCCCCTTTCAAATTGAGCAACCTATTTTTAACAGCATTGTAAACATTTACATGCGTGCTCTTGGGTATTTTATCAAGTAATTTCCAATCTTCCTAAAAATTTATATTGATTAAACAATCATGTGAATAGGTATGTTCTTACCTATCAAGTAAATAAATCACATGATAGATGTTTTGGGTCAACGTACCTCACTTAGGTCATCATCTGGGTCATGCCCAAGCTGACCTAGGACACTCCACCGTTTTGATAAAATATGCGCCAATATTAATAGACGAAAATACTCGAAATTCATGATCTATAAAATATGAATGATTTAAAAACTGAATAAACTCGAATTTCTCAAGAATTTACACTAATTTTGTCCTTTGTCGTTGGACAAAGTTATGATATGTGAAAATTGCCACTTTCGTTAGTTTTATTCAAGCAAAGTCAAATTTTAAGATTTAATTTAAAATGCTTCGATTGTTTAAAATAAGTAATGAAAATTTTGAGACAAAAAATTTAGCTCAAATGTTTCAATTTAGAATGAGAGTTTTCAAAACATAGAACAAGATTCGACTAGAAAATAATATTTCGTAGAAAAAGAAAAATATATAAATGGTACTTACTTACCTAACTTGATTGCAAAATGAAATTTAAACCGTTCATAGAATAAGTTATGAAGGCAAACTGATCTGTTATTTTTTGTTAGGTACCTACTGGTTCGTATACCTACTTAGATAAGACGATATAAATATGTGACTTGGTCTACGAAAAGGGACCGCACCCAAAAACAACATTTTGAGAAAAACGCGTTTTAAAGTTTAGCTTTGAACTTTCGACTGAAACATCTGTAAAGCTCAACTTTTTAGAAAAAAAGGACTAATTTCACTCTAGAAAATGAAATTTTACGCTCTACAATTTATTTTCTATCCATTTTTTTCGTAGAACCTTTCCTTTGCTCGAAAAATTGACTTGAAGTGGCAAAAAATTGCTTAAAAATGTCTCGTTTTTTACACTATATTTCTTTCTTTAAATGTTTGTAGCAAGGACAATTATAAAGTCTGGCATCTCCGGTTTGTTTTATTGGAATGAGCATACTAACCTCTACAAAAAAAGATCATAAAAAAAATATCCATTTTGTGACCATAGGTACCTTATCGTAGTCCAGGGCACATATGTGTTTTATTAGAGATAAGATAGGTATAGATAAAATATCTAAGTATTTCATATTTCGTAACGTCGATCATGAAACCTTACTTAGTGCGTATGAAGACTTACAATTTATCAGAACCGACCGATTGATTCCAGGCTATTCCCCAAGCTCGTTTTTTTGCTCAGAAATCGTATAATGTTCAAGTCGTGACTTAATCGTCACTTAAAGTACTTAAAGTGTATCTGTCACTTTTTTGAACATGCATTCGAGTCACTTTTTTTCAAAAAGTCTAATGTGTTACCAAATTCTACATTCTTGAAGTCGACTCCCAAGAGGGATATCTATATCTCCTCCCAAAATTCGTGTCAAAATTCAAAATAAAAACTGGGTTGTGTGTCACACATCGAATGGCACGTTTTCCCCTGAGGGGACTGGTGACAAACCGATAGTAATTTTCTTAGTTGTTGCGCTAGTAGACTCTGTAAAAAAAAAATGTCTAGCGAAATTGAAAAACTTGAGCTCGAAACCATGGTCGAACTAATATGGAATGGCTCAAAAACTAAGACAGCTTTCTGACCATTCGCAGATGAAATATTTATTACGCAAAAGAAAAATTGCAATTTTCAAAAATTGCAAAACAATAATTACATTATGCAATCAAAAAATTATCGACAAACGAGCTAATTTTATTAGCATTTTAAATTCCTGAAAATACATAATATGAACAATTATATAAACTTGATTAAAAATTTTGTATCGCGAATTAAAATAGTGCGGAAAAATTGACTCTCCGGAAGACAAATCAAATAAAATATCTAAAATGAAAAGGCAGTAAGTAGGTAATGGAAAATTTTTCTACAACGAATTCGAATTTTAATTTTTCTATTCGCTTGAAAAATTTTCAGAAACTAAATAGTGTTTGTTATTAGGTAGGGGGAGAGAGTTTCTTCTGAAATACTTTTAATAGGTACTCAATGAAAAAGTAGAGCTTGAAAAATTCTCTGCAAGGAATTTGAATTCGTAACTAAGTATGTTTTGAGGAGAGGCAGTATTTCAATTTTTTCCTTTTACATATTTGAAAAATTTTCAGAAGTTGATTAGGATCATTTTTTACAGTGTGGGAAACTTCTGAAATATTTTATGAAAAAACAAGTTTCAATTTTTTCCTCTCACAAGTAGGTATCGAATGGAAATATTTTCAAAACTGAACTATCAAAAAATGAAAATTCATTGAGTGTTACCTAATCAATCAGTTATTTTATAGGATACTTACGCAGGCATTGATTCATTCGAATGCAATACTAAATCGATTGAATAATGGAATCAAAAAAAAAATTAGCTTTCTTATAATTTTTTTTAACAAGAAGTGAGTCAAATATTTAAATTTTCAATTTTCAATAGTTCAAATATAAATGTATGTTCTTACCTTATCTTATGTCGAAAAAATAAAAAAATAAAACAGATTTTGCAGTCAATTAATTTTTTCTCTATTTTTTCCTAGAAAATAAACGCAACATTTTCTGAATCACATCAACCTCTTTTTTGCTTCTTATCAATTCTTGATCTCCTCGATTTTCTTTCAACAGCAATGCATTCTAGTAGGAGCATTCGATTTTCATATCTAAGATAATCCACATATCCACTGAATATCCAAGTTCACGCTTTTTACTCTGATTTCGTATCAACAAAGGTCAGTTACAAATGAGTGAATTTTCATATTTCTTTTTTTACCGATGTGAAAAATTTTCAGGACTGAATTTGAGTGATTTTCGATTCTGAAGGAGGGGTGGGGGATTCCTCTGAAAGTATAGATTTTGGAAAATTTATTGCAACAATGTAAATGAAAATTTTTACTTCTATCTATCTTGAAACAGTTTGCGGAGTCTCTTTTTTTGGGAGGGGGGGGGGAGCGCAAACGTTTATTGAAAAGCACAGTAAAAATGTACTTCTTGACCACGTATAAAATTAGAGCTTTATTTTTTTGGGAGAGAGAACTTTTAATTTGTTGTACTCGTTTGAGAAATGTTCAGAACTGAATTGGAGTACCTACCTAATTTTTTTGAAGGGAGAGGGATTTTTTTGGAAAACAGATAGAAAAATTTTCCAGCAAGAAATTTGAATTCTTACTTATTGAAGGGGGAGAATTTAAATTTCTTTTTCATTTTGAAAAATTTTCTGAAAATTTTATTGCGAGTAATCGATTGAATTATTTGATGGCAATAACAAATTAAATGAATTGTGAAATTTGAAAATTTTCTTCCACGTTGAGAAATCTAATGATTTAAATAGGTCTTTAATTTATTATTGTCCGGGTGTGTACGTACTTTACTCATGTCAAATAAAAATAAATAACACAACAACAGGTACATATAATTACAACCAAATTAAATTTTCCTGTCTTTTTTCTCCTACAAAATTACAATATTTTCTAAACTATTTCGATCTGCTTTTCTTCTCATCATTTCTCGAATCCGTCGATATCTTTTCAATAACATTCCACATCACTAGATCATTCGTTCTTCAACCATGAGCCAACACAAATCCACTGGATCTCCTAGAACACTCCTGCTACTCTAATTTTCTCGCCAATAAAGGTCGATTATCACCTCTCAGACTGAATACAGGTCTTCTATGAGACGGATGTTTATGCCCATTGGCCAATAAAGTCGAACGTAATGTATCCAACTGAAAAGAAAAAAAAATCATCTGTAGAGAACAATTTATATCTCAAATTCATACCCTTCTGGTTAATTCCATGTCAACTCGACCAGGTTTTGACCTTGGGTCTTCCGATTTCGCTCAAAAATTTTTTATGAGTTTCCCTCGATGGTCTAATGAAGGAATCGCCGCTATTTGGATCCTAATCCTTCAGGGGGTGGGGTGACCCTTGTAATTTTCGTATAATTGAGATTTTTCGCGAAATGGCTCAAATTTGAAGGCGCATATCTCGAGATCGGTTTGGTTCAAAATAAATCTGTTTATGCGGTTTTGTGAAAAATTGAAAGAGGATTCAAAATTTATAATCACATTTTTAAAAGTTCAAATTTGAACTTTTTTGATGAACGCTCAACTTTCATGATAAGTACAAAAGATGACGGACCCCATTTAAAAATATGAAAAAATTACTAAGAAGAGAACTTTTTATGTATTTTTCAACTAGTTACTTTTCAATATGGGATATTAACATCCCTAGGGGGCACAGAGGTTCTAAATTTTGGTCAAAATTCAAAAAAATGGGAAAAGTGAAGTTATACATCAATTTCTACTAATTCAAAGGCGTTGAGTTCAAATATGTGCTCAGTTTTTTCCTTCAACTCCTCTAGAGATCCCTATCAGACCCCTGTGAGGTCAAAATTCAAAAAAAATGAAAAATAACGTGTGACGTGTCGTTTGTTGGTGTTTTGAGGGCACTGAATTCGAATATTTCCTCATTTTCGGGATTCGACCATCGCCCCCCCCCCATGCCTCACACTATTACTACGGAATCAAATTTTGGAGGCTGAAAAATGTATATTTCGATATCCCACTTGAAAAATTCAAATCATTCAATTCGTATTTCCCTGTCCCACTCCCCTTTGAACTTTTTTGAAAAAATAATGCCAGAATCGAATTCTGGAGGTAAAAACTTATATTTTGATACCCCACTTGAAAAATTCCAAGAATTCGAGATTTTAACCCCTCCTCCCACTCCCGTTTAAAGTTTTTTGAAAAAATAATGCCAGAATCGATTTCAGGAGGCAAAACTCCTATATTATGATACCACACTCAAAAAATTACAAAAATTTGATTTTCAAGCCCCTCCCCCACCCTCTTTGGACTTTGGGGTCGAAACAATTTGAAAAATGGATTCAGCGCACCCAAAACCCCCGATTACCGGGTTTATGATTTTTGGCCACCTAGAAAATTTTACATCCCACTGTGCCCCGCTCCCTGAAGGATTAGGATCCAAATGACGGTTGTTCCTTCATTAGCCCATTGAGGAGAACCCGTAAAAAAATTTCGAGCGAAATCTGAAGACCCAAGGTCAAAACCCGGTCGTGTTGACATGGACTGAGCCTTCTTGTAAATTTTCCTCACCTGATTCGTCGATATATCAAATAACTGGAAATAAACCAACCACGTAACACTTTCCTTGAACGGAGCGCTCGTCAGTGATCCAGGATACGTGATCCATTGTTGATTATTCAATACAATTTTATGTATAAATTTGAACACGTCGTGCCATTTACTGCAATATATTTGACTAGGAACCAACATATGTTGATGTATTTCACCGAAATGTATTTCGAGATCGGCATTATCATTTTCTGAGATCTAAAAGGGGTTAAAAAATATACGATTAGATTACAATAAACTTCAATATCCCAATCGTACCAAAATCCACTGTACTTTTGCGAATAATGCAAAAATAGCCAATCCATCTTGCTTTTTTCTAGCTTTCTCGAACGAGCCGTATTTCTCTTTGTAATGTACAACGTGTACTTCCGCAGCGTACCTATCGAATAAATTCGTTGTTAAATTACAAAGGGGCTGGATAGAACATACCGAAATGATATCGCTATTTATACGATCCCAATATGTGGATGTATAATTCCGCCTCTCTAATACGAGAACGTGTGGAAACGATGAAAATGAAAGTGCGATATTTGTTTGGATGGCGTATAATAAACGAATTCTATTGTATAGCAAATTATTATTATTACCGAACATGGTACCTATGTATTTACTGGTGTGCAGCAGGTGGCGTTAATTTTTGCCTAATACGATAGGTATACTCCGATGCGGATGATATTTCGCCCATGTACTAATAAATGTTTTAAATGTACCGAAATTCAAAAGCCTACAACGCAACGCGAGTTGAAAAATATCTCGTTGAAAGAGTTCTAGCCAGGTCTCAATCGTACAAAAAAAGGCTTCCGCGCAAAATTCTTGTTAAAAATGATTTTATGATTGATTCCACAAGTCAACACGATTTTTGTGTTTGGGTTCCGATTGCGAAATTTGGGTTGCTTTTGTGTATTTAATGAAGGGAAAAATATTTTTTTTGTCCAAAGTTTGCTTGGGGGGGAGGGGAAGCCAAAAATGTGATTTTTCAAGAACAATTACAATACACACGGATTTGAGAAATATTTGGAAAAATTTGAGAAGGAAAAAAATTTTTTGGTCCAATCTTATAGAAAAATTCACGCTGAATCGAATGCCGCAAACCGCAGACATCTATCTCTTTTAGAAAAAAAGTTACGGTTAAAACTTTCCTAAATTATGTGAAAAAATCGCATTTTTTTCGCCTTGCTCACCGAAAAGTGAGATTTCTAAGAAATCTAAGCTTTCTACGACCATAATGACCATGACAAAAGTTGTAGATAATTAAATTTCCTATCGGATAAGTGCATTCAGATTTTTCCGAGAGGCGTAGTTTTCGAGATATTCTCGAGTAAAGTTGAACATTAGTTGAGGCAATTGAGAAAAAAAGAGAAATGAAGCAATTTTTTGCTGTCAAAAGTGTTACAGCGAAAAATTGAGGAAGGCGACTAACCTTTAGAAGTTACCACGACCTCCCACAATTTTTCGCTGTAACACTTTTGACAACCAAAAATTGCGTCATTTCTCTTTTTTTCTCAATTGCCTCAACTAATGTTTAACTTTACTCGAGAATATCTCGAAAAATACGTCTCCCGGAAAAATCTGAATGCACCTATTCGATAGGAAATTTAATTCTCTACAACTTTGTTCATGATCATTATGGTCGTAGAACGCTTAGATTTCTCAGAAATCCCACTTTTCGGTGAGCAAGGCGGAAAAAAATGTGATTTTTTCACATAATTTAGGAAAGTTTTAACCGTAACTTTTTTTCTAAAAGAGATAGAGGTCTGCGGTTTGCAGCATTCGATTCGGTGTAAAATTTTCTGTAAGGTTGGATCAAAAAAAAATTTTTTTCGATTTTTTTATTAAATTTTTCTCAAATTTGTGTGTATTGTTTTTGAAAAATCACATTTTTGCCCCCCCCCAAGCAAACTTTGGAAGCCACGAATGAGCATATTGGTGTATTTTGATGTCTAGAATCAGAATTTGGCCATGAAAACTGAAACACAGAACTTTTTTTTTTGTTGACTTGTGTTCTTGTTCTGGACATCAAAACAAAGAAATTAAGCCCGTTTACCTTTTTTATCTCCTCATCCCCCTTTTCCCAGATTCCACCCCTAACATTTCAAAAGCGTTTATTGCCTTATCTATGGGTCGTAATGAAAAAATGTTTAAGCAAAAGTTGTTCCTCAGCATTTAATGTACATTTTCATTTCTTATCAAAATCCATTTTGGAGCAACTCCTGCCCCCCAAATCTGAAAATGAAACAGTTTTCAGAAAACTTCAAAATCACGTTTTCTTCATTTTATACGAAAAGTTTCAAAGATACAGCAAAATTTGTAACCACAAAAAGTATTCATAATTGAATTTCCTTTCCAATGAGCTTCATCACGACCATTTTCACCAACTTTACCCGACAGGGTGGATCTCTCCCCCTCCCCCGAATCTCAAAAGTTGAACCCACGAAAAAAACATTAAACGATTTTTGGTTTTCGATATCTAATGCATAATTTAATTTATTATCGGAACTCATTTTGGAGAAAATTTTGTTTGTGGGTCCAACTTTAGTGAAAACGAGGAAGGGGGAGAGGTCCGCTCTGTCGGGTAAAGTTGGTGAAAATGGTCGTAATAGAGCTCATTGAAAGGAAATTCAATTCTGAATACTTTCTGTGATTACAAATTTTGTCGTATCTCCGACACTATTCGTTTAAAATGAAGAAAACGTGATTTTGAGGTTTTCTCAAAAACATATTTTGTTTCCAAATTTGAGGGGGCAGGAGTTGCTCCAAAATGGATTTTGATAAGAAATAAAAATGTACATTAGGTGCTGAGGAACAACTTTTGCTTAAAATTTTTTTCATTACGACCCATAGATAAGGCGATACACGCGTTTGAAATGTTGGGGGGACCCTGGTGAAAGGGGGAGGGGATAAAAAGGGCATACGGGCTTAATTTCTTTGTTTTAGTGTCCAGAACAAGAATCAATCGTAAAATCAATTTTAGCAGGAATAGCGCGCGGATGTACGATTGAGCCTGACTATTCCCTGTTTGGGGAAAAAATTAGTTCGGTAGTTTTTCACCTTGTTTGTATTCTCAAAGCAGAGGAAAATTGAAAATAACTTATCCGGCGTTATAAAAATTTCAAAAATACATCTCGCCGACGAACGGATTGTAAATTTAGTAATTTTATCCTCACGTTAAACGATATCTAAATACACGTATCCCTATTCAATTTACCTTCTATTATCAATTTTTCATCTCGATATAAATTTTTCATCGAGCGAGTATTATATCGAAAGCGTTAAATTAAGTCGTGCGAGATATATCGGGAAATCGATTTCGTTGGCCCTTAATTTTTAATAAAAAATCGTATTTATCTGCTTACGGTATCCCGTCTATCAGGTGCTCGCTGCCGGCCTCGCATCGTCCCCAGTGCCAATGCATGTTGTCGAAAATATACTTAGATGGTAAGGGACCTCCTTGGATGTAAGGAGCGTTCGTACCGTTTTTCACCTTACATTCGACTGAAACATCACATAAATTTGGTTAGCAAACTCGTCCCGTCGAGTTGAATAATTTACCGAGGTGGAAAAAAAAAGATATCGTGTGTGGACTGAAAGAGACGAAATGGTCGTTTCATCGGTATAGGTAAAGGTATTGAGGTGTTTTTTTCAACGTTGCGAATAATACCGGACCGGAGTTTCGAAAGAATTACTTTGACCGTGACATAGTTATTTGCTAAATTTCGGTATTGCGTCGCTTTCTTCAATTTGAAGGATGGAATCTGTACGAAATGAGCGTTTTGTCGAGCACGTTCGAAATTCGTGAAATGGGTCGAATTTCATATTGTGGCTGTTTCGAACGGAGTTGGTGGTTTGAGATGGTTCGAGTTTGATAACTCAGTCGACGACGTGTGAATTAGACGAGATTTATACGCAGAGAAGGGTATAGCCGGAGAAGATGGGTGAAATTGGACCCAGCTCTGATTTTTGTTTTAACCTTCTTTGCCCCCCATGGTGATCCTTGATGTAAAAAAAAATGCTGGAAAATTTTTTGACCCCTTCATCCCACTTTCTTTTAGAATTATAGCAATTTTATCGGATTATTTTCTAGAATTTTTAAGTTAGATGAAAATGCAGGAAATTTTCTGTTCTTCGGCACATAGTTACATCTCATAGAGAGGTATTTATGATCATTTTTTCCAACAATTTTGATATACTTTTACAAAATTTTTGAACCATTTGACGTATTTATTCGTAAAAAACACCGCATATAAGCAAAGATTAGCCATTCTGAAAAAATTTTCTTTTTTACGTAAAATTTCCCTGTACAGGGAAGGAAGCGGATCCCGAAATGTATAAAATATCAATCCTTATGTAACCAACAACATAAGGATTCAGTAACTCAAATTGACTCTTTAAAAAAAATTGAAAAATCTTGGAAAAATTCAAGTGTTTCGAGAATGTTAATCTAAATAATTAAAGGCATTTAAAATTGTCGAAATATTGACTATAATTTCCAGAAATCCATATTCGATGAATTCCTATAGACCAGGGACGAACCGGAGTTGAATTACTAGCGGAGAAAAAAATCAAAACATTTCAATTGAAATAAATTTTTTTGATTTCTACCAATCTAAGAGCGACTTTTCCCCATTTTTTGAATAAATATGAGATTCTGACATTATTTGAGGAGACATGCTGCTCTCTCTGCTTCTTTCGTTTTAATCGGGCCTTGCGACGGACTCGATAAAATATTCTGAATTTGAAATAGAATTTTCGAAATTTATGGTATAATTTGGTAAAATTTCTGAATTCTAAGGATTTTAATAATTTCAACGAAATTCTCAAAATTTGGAAGATTAGGAACTATTTTATTATTTCAATAAATGTTTGATCTGTTGTGATGTTTTTATTATAGGATGGGAAGGGGAGGGGGGTTGGAAATATTCATTAAACATTTTTTAGGGAAAAACGAGAAGTCAAAAATTTCAGCTCTCGAGGCCGCAGTTATTCTAACTGGCTCAGAAGGGTAGTGCAGGGGGGGGAGGTCTATATATAAACCTTAAAAAAATTCCAATTCTTACCATAACTCAAGAAAAACTTAATTTTTTTGCGAAATTTTTATAATTAAGACTTATCTATTAATTTTGGTACTTTCTAATGAAATTTAATTGTGTTATTGGCATGAGCTGATAAGTATAGTGGTCTGATAACCCCCCCCCCCTCCCCCCAAAAAATATCAAGATTAGAAGAGTCAAAACTGCTGGGTACTAATTTTTTTTTTGAATTTTCCTGAACCTTTTCAATTTTGTGTTGTTTTTTTTAGCAAAATTTTGTTTAATTTCAATGGCGAATAAAGGGGTGTGCCAAACGGAGCTGTATTTATTGACATTTAAAAACATAAATATTCAGTATTTTTTATTGAAATAATTCAAAGGGATTTTTCAATCAAAAGTATAATAAAGCATTCTCATGAGGTGAACTTGATGTACCTAATTGAAGATCGAGGTTGTACTGAAAAAGACAGAGAGGGCAAGGAGGTCAGCAAGAAAATGGCATTTAAATCAAAAATTTTTAAAAATGAATTACGGTACATTTTCTTGGAAAATGTTTGTTTTCAGACTGAAATAATGGAAAAAATTGTTCTTTCAGTCAAAAAATTGAAAATATCCATTTCAGGTGAAATTTTTTTATTTTTGCCTTTTCTTCCCTCTTCCAATAGGAGAACTTTTCTGAACGGTAAAAATAACCAGAAAAAAACGAATAAAATTATTCATGTACAGGGAACAGTGGTCCAAGCAGGAAGTAAAAAGTCGCGAGTGATATCCTCTTTTTACGAGAACTTGTAATATTCTAAAGAAAATCAGTTTTTGCTTCTCTAATTTGTGGCATGATTTTTCGAAAAATTTTCATCCAAGTTCTGAATATTTTTATATCAACACTAATTCATTTTGTTTTTTTGTTTTAGGTGAGTAACGAATAGAATTTCCATTGTTAGAACAAGAAGTATACATGAGTAAGTCAGTCATTTTCCACGATTTTTAAGGAATTATTGCTTTAATAGGTACCTAATTATTTTATAAAGTTACTGGAAGATGTCGTGTCATCTTTCGAATTTTTTTCAGCTTATGCCTAAATTTCATTTTTTGAATCTTCTGATCTAATTCGGCGGAAGGGGAAGGGATGATTTGAAATAATGAAATGAGAACTAAATTGACAGAACGTGAAAAGAAAAAAAAATTGGCTCATGAAAATCAGATAATTCTATTATTTTAATAAATTATATATATTTTTTTAATTTACATATAATTCATCATGGTTTGCTACCCCTTCAATTCTAAAATTGCACCAAGCATTCATTGAATGGAGATTTTTAGACTTTTTGCAGTTAGCACAATTCATTTCTACAACTTGAAATATGTATCTTTACTTACATTGGAAAGGGGGAACCGGATTTTTCTCTAAAAAAATATAAATGCTTCTCCAACACATCAAAGCTTTTTTTGGTTCAATTTTTTAAAAAAACGAATTCTCATACCTTGAAAAACTGGTGAATTTCCTGGATTTTTTTACCATTTCTTAAAAATAACGATTTTTTAAAAGTAGGGATCAAAGTCCAAAAAATTATCATTTTTTTAAGCAAAAATTACCATTTTTTAAAAATAATTATAATTTTTGAAAAAAACTTATTATTATTGGTAAAAATTCCTATTCTCAAAAAATGGTCATTTTCAACTCTAGATCAAAATTTTGTGGAATAATTATGTGAGCCTGGATGCTGAAACCACCCTTAAGAGGTAAAAAATTGGGGTTCGACTTCACAATGGTTTTTGGCCTTTCAGAGAGTGAAGAATTAGGGGGGGGGGAATCTCAACTCAAAAACCAATTTTTGACCCCTAAGGGTGGTTTTAACATCCAGGTTCATAGGAATCATAATTTATTAATTTTTTAGGCCGTTCAACAACCTTTTTTTTAAAAAAAAATTCAATCAGAGCTACGTACAAAGTCACATACCAAATTTTCAACCCATTCCAAATATCATTGACGTCACAACGCCGACGTTTCAAACCCAGCGAAATTTTAAACCGTAATTTAACCGAAGGTACATGACCTACTTCATGAATAATTTTAAATCTACTTCCGGAGGCTGCAACGTAATCGTCCAAAAAATTACTAATTTGTTCCGGCGGACTTCCGTCGCTGGAGTTGGTAAATTTCGCATTAGAAAATTACCTGTCGTCTCCAGAACCTGGCAGCACAACCTTGAAAACAAAATTGACCGCTACGATACCTTGAAGGTATGTAAATTACGTTCTCAACCAGAGCCACTTCGCAACCTATTTTCTCAAAACTTTACCAGGGTCAATGCTACAAACTCGTAAGATATCGAGTCTTGAAATTTCATCCATTGCAAAAAATTACCCAATACCCCAGTCAAATCGATGGTTATCATGAAATACCTACTTAATACAGCGGTATCTGCCGGAAGTAGATATTATGTAAGTCGGATTAATTTATTCACTCCATTAAAAAAAGTACACGATAATACCAAGCGAGAGCAAATTACTTTCTAATTATCTTTTCATTTGGATCTAATTCATTGAATTATCATGCGAATTAATCATCGCAACGATTGATATTCGCTACTAAGTGATTCCTCTCAGACAAAATTATCTCCTTGGACTTGCTATCGCCGATATAAATCACCGAATAGATTTCATTCTAGGTCGTTGGTTTAATTTTAAAATCATCCTCCGAAATGGACCTCGCCCTCGTCTATATCGAGCCAAAATTGAAAATTTTACAGATAATTCTAAATCTGTGTCATTTCACCTTTGATGGTAAATTATTCGAAAAAATTCATTTATAGGGCAATACTGTAAAATTACTCGTAATAATTTAAATCGAAATAAATATAATTACTCGTGTGCCCGGTATTGAAACAGATCAGCTCGGCTGACTCGTCGAGAGCCTCGTACGAACTCGTATCCAACGGTGGCATATTGATTTTTTCGATCTTAGACGAATGAATATTGATGGGAGATTGATATCCGGGGGGTAATCTGGCACGTTCCATGTTAAAAGGCCAATAATTAGAATCTGAAGGAGTCGTGAGAAGAAAAAAAAATCAACTTAGATATCGCAGATGGTGTAAAATAGAGTGGGCCGAAAAACCAAAAATTTTGATTTTTGAAAAGTTACCCCCTCCCCAAGTTGTTGGCTGGATAGACTAGAAAAATAAAATAAAAAATTTCAAAATCGATTCATATCTTCCGATCGCGCAATAGCCTTCAATTCTTCAAATTGCCAAAAATTCAAAATTTCAAAAATTTCAAAAAAATTTAAAATTGATAAAAATTAATTTTAGAGCTCAGTGATCATCTAGAATGAAAACCCCATTTCTTTTGAAAAAATCAGTGTTTTGTAACTTTTTTCAATTTTTCTTCAGAGGTGAAGAAATTAAAAAAGTTGTACTTTTGGCTTTAAATAATCCCTAAATAAGCTCTAAAAATTGATTTTAATGAATTTTGATTTTTTTGAATTTTTTTAAAATTTACTGAAAATATTGAATTTAGGCAATTTTTGAAAAATTGAAGGCTCTTGCGCGATCGGAAGATATGAATCGATTTTGAAATTCTTTATTTTATTTTTCTAGTCTATCTAGCCAACAATTTTGCGAGGGGTAACTTTTCAAAAATCAAAATTTTTGGTTTTTTGACCCATCCTAGTGTGAAATCGTGCCACAGAAAATTACACAAGTCAACACGATTTTTGTGTTTGGGTTCCGATTGCGTAATTTGGGTTGCTTTTATGTATCTAATGAACGGAAAAATAATTTTTTTGTCCAAAGTTTGCTTTGGGGGTGGGGGAGCCAAAAATGTGATTTTTCAAGAACAATACCCACGAATTTGAGAAAAATTGGAAAAAAAATTGAAAAATTTTTTTTTGATCCAATCTTATAGAAAATTTTACGCTGAATCGAATGCCGCAAACCGCAGATTTCTATCTCTTTTAGAAAAAAAGTTACGGTTAAAACTTTCCTAAATTATGTGAAAAAAATCGGTTTTTTTTCGCCTTGCTCGCCGAAAAGTGAGATTTTTGAGAAATCTAAGCGTTTTACGACCATAATGACCATGACAAAAGTGGTAGAGAATTAAATTTCCTATCGGATAAGTGCATTCAGATTTTTCCGGGAGGCGTAGTTTTTGAGATATTTTCGAGTAAAGTTGAACATTAGTTGAGGCAATTGAGAAAAAAAAAAGAAATGAAGCAATTTTTGGCTGTGAAAAGTGTTACAGCGAAAAATTGTGGAAGGTGACTAATCTTTAGGAGTTACCACGATTTCCCACAATTTTTCGCTGTAACACTTTTGACAGCCAAAAATTGCTTCATTTCTCTTTTTTTCTCAATTGCCTCAACTAATGTTCAACTTTACGCGGGAATATCTCAAAAACTACGCCTCCCGGAAAAATCTGAACGCACCTATCCGATAGGAAATATAATTCTCTACCACTTTTGTCATAATCATTATTGCCGTAGAACGCTTAGATTTCTCAGAAATCTCACTTTTCAGTGAGCAAGGCGAAAAAAAATGCGATTTTTTCACACAATTTAGGAAAGTTTTAACCGTAACTTTTTTTCTAAAAGAGATAGATGTCTGCGGTTTGCGGCATTCGATTCAGCGTCAAATTTTCTATAAGATTGGATCAAAAAAAATTTTCAATTTTTTCCAAAATTTTTCTCAAATTTGTGTGTATTGTTTTTGAAAAATCACATTTTCGCCCCCCATCCCCCCAAGCAAACTTTGGAAGCCACGAATGAGCATATTGTATTTTGATGTCTAGAATCAGAATTTGGCTATGAGAACTGAAACACAGAACATTTTTTTTTTTTGTTGACTTGTGTTATCAACTTACGATTAATCTTCGAATATGGAATTCGAGGTGTCGTTGTGGGAAATCGAAATAATAGATTTTTCGTCAAAATCGATAAGAAATTTCTGGTTTCTTGGGGCTGAGATCCGGGGCTGAGATCGTTACTGGATGTGGAATGATGAACAAAATCAGTTTGGGGTTCGTGATCTTGGGGTTCTTGGCGTTTGGTTAAGTGAGATTGGGATTCTGGCTCTTGAGCTTGGTCATTTTCGAATTCTGGACGTTGAGGGGTGTCAGAATGGAATTCTGGTTGCTGAGATGTAGTTTCTTCATTATTATGTGTTTCTGAACCAGACGAGTGTTGCAAATCGTCGTACTGTGCTGTTTGCACAAATATGACGAAACTTGGACAATAAATAAATAAAAATATCACGTAGATTGGCAATCCATGATGAAACGGTACGAATTTCATCATAAAACTGACGGTTTCACTATAAATAAAAATAAATTATCGATCAACGTCACCATCACAAGACGAGTTTGGCTCCTCGAAGGGTTCAGCCACACCACGCGATACTATTCACAGCCCGAAAAAAATTCCGCATCGTCTCGAAAATCACAGATAGTCGGTCGGTGGCCACTAGGCCGGTAGCTCGAACGTACTGCGATAAGAGCCGAAGAAATTTACGTAACGGATTCGCGATTTAATAACCACCATCGAGTAATGAATCTTCGTCGGTGAACCGGTGCTCTGTGTAGATATATCAGCCAGCTTGATAATTCACGTACCTAGGCTTATTATGGCTGATAACGAAGGGCAATGAAAAAAATACACATGGAAACGCGACCATTGAAACAATTGGAAATACGTACCCAGTGCGTAGATTTAATCGCAGCTCGTAAGCTGTTTCGATAATTTGATGACGTATCAGTTAAATATGCAATATTAAATTATGATACGATTTTAATGTAATTCATCCGTCGAGATTCTCGTTTCATTGTTCGAGTATTTGCATATTTTAAACGACGCTTTTTTTCTCACGAGTTTATTAAGTTTTCTAATATTATGCGTTTCTGCGGTATTCGCTCCGTTCTGGTATCGTTCGCGTATAAAAATACCACCAAGATGCCAACCTAGGCAGGTATATTGCGCGGAAACTTTCTCATTATGTGTATCCACACGTCGCCTTCGCCTGCTATTCTGGTGCGTAGTTTTTCGCGAATTAGACGAGTGTAAAGTTTCCTTCGGCGTGTATTTATGCGTAGGTACTTCGTATTACATCCATATTCCTTGACGAGGTTAATTTTTGCCTCTTTTCCCTATTCGCGCCTTCCGCAACGAGCTGAAAGTTTTTCAAGTGGTTAATGAGAAAAATCGATAGTGTAATGGCAAATTGACTCGAAGGATGGCGGGTTTTCTTGGCTTCGAGACAGACTGCGAGCACAACGGATAGCAAATTTCACCCAGTTTTCGAATATCGAATTCGAGAGACACGAAATTCGTCGACAACCAATAAGGAAGTTTTCAAGCTACGAGTCAATTTCTCGTTAACATTCGCCGGATAGATACTCGATGGTGAAAAAAAATTTCCCTCGATGGGGTACCATCAGAGAGTGGGGGTTATTCGGTGGAAATGTAATAAAACCGAATCGAGACAATGGTTAGCCAGACGTTGAGATCGTTTAAATGATACGCGTCATTAAGAACTATATAATGTGATATTTTTCGAGATAATTTTACATCGGCCGAAAAAAGTCTCGATGATGACTCCGGATTGAATTTTTTTTGTCGACGGTTCGATAATGTCTGGGATTGAAATTTTTTATATGTTGATTGAAAATAAGAATGTAATGGTTGGAAGTCGCGACGATTTTCAATTTTTGCGTATTTATGAATTTGTTTCCGTTTTAAATCATTTTTGTTTTGTTTGCATGCAAATTTGTGGGGGAGGGAGGGGGGAGGGCGTTTTTCGATTTTTAAAGTAAAATTCAGATTTCGAAAAAGAAAAATTTTGCATTAAGTTACTTGAAAATGTTTTGAAAACTGTTCAAAATACTGGAATAGTTGTTGAATTTTGTGAAAAAAATTGTTGAAGATGATTGAAATATTTAGAAAATTTCGAATAAAATTTATTGATGTATCACAAAACTATAATATAGAAATATCAAAAAAAAATAAAAAAAAATAAAATCGTAGAACAATTCCCCAAGTTTCTTCCAAACTTTGATAGCTAATTAACAAAATTATTCATTCGAAATAGGTGACGTTGAAAGTGCTTAAGACATCTGTAGAGAAAAAAAGTTGAAATTTTCGAAAAGAAATGTTAAAAAGCACTCAAGATTATTGAAATTTCTTAAAATACTTCGAAATGTTTCGAAAATGCAATAAAAATTGTTTAAAAAATCAGAAATACATATTACTCAAGTCTTCCGCAGGTTTTAAGTATTTCATGAAAATAAAAATCGATGAAATTGATGACAAATAACGTTGACATGATAAAATTCCTCAAAATATTGCAAACAATAATTTTAAAATTCTGAAAAAAGTTGATTCTCTATAAAAATCAATAAACGATAAATGTATAGAATTGGTTGAAAATTTGAAAAAATGTATAAAAATGAGATGAAAATGGTATCAAGTGTTTAAAAATTGTCGAAATTAAACGAAAATGACATAAAAATGAAATTAAAATTGATCGAATTTTGTCATGAAAGTGAGAAATTTTTTAGATAAAATTATCTTGAAATAGAATGAAAAAGTTACTTACAGTTTTTTTTAAATATTTTAACCAATTTCTTCCACATTTTGAATTTTTTTAACGATTTGAAAAAGTTTTCAAAATATTCCAACATGAGTATGTTATATTGCTGGGGGTCAATCCATGAAAGCTGAGAATAACTTTGAGACACCAGATTTTCTATACTAAATGTAAAGCACCAATATTTTGATATTTTCTGCAACGTTTTGATATTTTGTCTGATATTTGAAAATTTGAATAAATTTTGACTTATCCATGTATGTAATGAGCCTAATGACTTTTTGTTAGATTTTTATAAATTTAAACGTGGTAGAGTTTTTTCCATTAAAATTACTTGAGAATTTCAAAAATTGAAGACAAGAAAAAAATTCAACTTCAACTGAAAAAATTGAAATATTCAACTGACATTTTGATAAGAAGTCATTATGTATCTTTAATTTGTTAGAACTTAGAATATTTTGGAAAAAAGTTTTGGTGTCTAAAGTCTGACAAAATGTACTTAAATGTTGTATAAAAATATCAAATTTGATTAAATTTTTTCAATTTACTGTAATTGACTGAAAATAAAGGCTAATCTTAATATTTTAACAAAAAGTCAGCAAAACAAAAAACAATAATACTCAATAAGTACCCATCTGACATTTTGAAGAAAACATCATCATTAAAAGATACTCATGATTCAAAAGTTTTTTCTCCAAAGTAATTCTTCTGACATTTGTGATCAAAAATTCCTGTAAAATTTGAAAAAAAAACTGAAAAGGAGATTAAAATTGTATGAAATTCAATAATATTGGTATACAAAGAACGTAATAGCAAAAAAATCGTCATGAAAGTGAAAAATTTTCAATTTTTTTTTAGCAAAATTGATTTTGAAAAGTTGAAATGACATAGAAAAGGTACAGTTTTTGATTAGTATTTGAAGTTCGTTCAACAAATTTTGGCCACATTTTGAATAATTCTGATGTAATTTAAAAAATTTTCAAGACATTTTGAACATCCTTTTATGCAATTTCAATACTTTTTCGCAATTTTACCAACATTCGAACGTTAATATTTTGTAATTTTGCTATTTATGTATTTGTTATTGGGTAGTGAACTGATTTTTTTTTACCCCATCTTAATAGATCCTTAATCATTATCTAATTTGAAAAGTCTAGTTCTCTATTCCGGACTGTTCCGTGATTGTGGATTTCAGTGTTACGCCAACGGTGAGGGGGGCAAAGAAGAAAGCGTTATCTCACAATAAAAGCAAAAGTATTTTTTTATATGGAAAAATTGAGCTTGATTCGAAAAATTTTCGATGGAAATTATAACCTTTTTTGAAAAGTTTTTCGTTTTGAATTGAAAAAATTGGATTTTTAAGCAAAAAATCGTAAAAATTTTATTTTAGTCAAACTTTTCAATAAGCCCATTTTAGTACCTACGTTTCTAGATTGATTTTTCCTCTCAAATATTCCGATTCTGGTCTAAAAATATTTACATTATCAGTTTCTAGTTCTAACTTTCTAACTGCGAGAAAATTACGAAGATCCTCCTTACTTTTTAGAAAAATTCCGCTGAGGAGAATAAAAATTTCCAAAAAATTTAAAAATACCGTGCACCTAATATAACATTTACCTATTTTATTTTGAGTGCACTGAGTTCGAATTTGATCTCGAGTTTATCTATTTGACCCTCTCAGACTGTGATACCATTAAATTGGAATCAAAATTTGCAAAATTTTTACCAACATCCACAGAGTTCCAGTTTTGATTTGGTTCTGTGACTGGACTCTCTCAGATGTCCTTTGCTCACATTTAACCTAATGAAAAAATACGAATTTGAGGGAAAGTAGTCGGTTAGATCACGAGGATGGGGTCAAATCAAAAAGTAAGTCGATATCGAATTCTACACACTCAAATTAGTGAGAATCGATCCCACTTTTCCCCAAAATTGGGGGGCTAGGGGGGCACGGGGGGGGTCAAATCCAAAAAATAATCAAATATTCGAACTCAGCGTCCTCAAAAACGTAACAAACGACTGGTCGCACGTTATTTTTCATTTTTTCAAATTTTGGCTCTATCGAGGGGGCTAATAGGAGGGTTCAGAGGGGTTGGATGAAAAAATTGAGTACATTTTCGAACTCAGCGCCTTTGAATTAGTAGTCATCGATGTGTTACTCGACTTTATCGTTTTTTTTTTAAATTTCGGTCAGAATTGTGGACTCCTGTACCCCCCCCCCCCAGGGGTCTGGAGATCCCATCTTGAAAATTTGTCGGTTGAGAAAAGGGGGTAAAAAGGGCTACTCACTGTACTTTTTCAGATTTTTAAATTGTAGCTTTCATATTTTGTGCATATCATGAAAGTTGAGCTTTCGCCACCAAAGTTCAACTTTGAGCTTTCAAAAATATGATTATCACTTTTACCGACTTTTCTTGAAAAGTCAGGTACTAAATTTGTTGGCGCGGTGAGACTTGGGGTCCGGGGTGAGTTTTCTTTGCGTTTTGGGTCATTTGGAACACAACTGTACCATTCGTTCATTTTCACCTTTCCTTATATATATATATATATATATATATATATACAGGCATATTGCAGCGTTGCGAGACCCGTTTTGGATATCTCGCTATCCTTATTAGGCCCGATTTTACCTTGTGAGGCCCGAAATCGGGTCTCGCAACGTCATGCCATATAAAGTGGTTTTTCATGATGTATGCATACTCAGGAGTCTGTAGGCAGAGGGTCTCGCAAGGTCGTTTGTATATCTTTATATATAAATTACCTCGCCTCTCTGCACACAGCAAAACTTGAAAACTTTAACCATGCGCCATTCTTAGGCATAAAGAGATAGAAATATGACGCTAGCACCATTAGACTCGCCTCATTTTCTACTATTTTTTTGGTTACACACATTGGCATTTTTACCTGACCCTTTATTTATGCCTATTTTTAAAGTATTGGGCCTCACAGTGTCTGTATGATCTCTTTTTGCAAAGCGGGTCTCGCAAGGTTAGTATGATCCATATATATAAATATATATTTATGTATGAAATTTGTGGTCGATTAAACTCCGAAACTATGAGGTTTGAGAAAAATTTGAAAACGTCGCGCTGTTGGGGCATTGCTGAACCTGTGAGATTTTAAGTTTTATCGAAATCGGTTGAAACGTTTTTGAGAAAAATGAATTTTTGTGATTTTTTTTCATGGAATTTACCTGAAAATAGCGTCCAAGAAGTGGTCTTCAGGGTGTCCAAAAAAAATAAATAAAAATGCGTAGGAAAAATTATTTAACCAACTTAATTGAAAAATTTCAATTCTAGTGTCATTCGTGGTCTATCACCATTCGACTGTACATGATGGTAGAATAACAAGACTCCCATGATAACTATTGCCTTCTTTAGATGATGAATTCATTGTTACTGGTTTCCATCAACTTTGGAGAAAAAGAGGTCTTCAGGGTATCCGAAAAAAAGCTTGTAATAAAAATGCATAGCAAAAATCATTTAACCAACTTAATTGACAAATTTTAAATCTGGCATCAGTCCTGTTCTGATACCATTCGAATGTACATGATAGTAAGAAGGATCCATTCGAGATGGGCTTCTTCAGGTTACAAATTCATCATTTCCGGTTACCATCAACTTTGAAGAAAAAAAAAGAGGTCTTCAGGGTGTCCGAAAAAAATTACAATTAAAATGCTTGGCAAAAATTTTGTAACTAACTTAATTGTAAAATTTTAAATCTGTCGTCAGTCTTGGTCTATTACCATTCGAATGTACATGATGGTAGAATAACAGGACCCTCACGATAATGATGGTCTTCTTTAGGTGATGAATTCATTGTTTCTGGTTTCCATCAACGTTGAAAAAAAGGAGGTCTTCAGGGTATCCGAAAAAGCTCACAATAAAAATGCATAGCAAAAATTCTCCAATCAAATTGATCGAAAAATTTCAAGTCTGGCATCATTCGAATATACATAATCGTAGAATAACAGGACCCACTCGAGATGGACTTCTTCAAGCGACGAATTCATCGTTTCCAGTTCTCATCAAGTTCGGAAGAAGTGCAGACAGGTCTTTGAAATTACCTGTCAATTTAGAATGTTCAGAAACTGAATCGCCAAGAAATTGACTAAATTTTGAATTCGAATATGTGCTCATGAAAAATACCGTGTGACGTGTCTATTGTTTGGTTTTGTTTTTTCATCCGATTCCTCTGAACCCCCCTATCGGCTCTCTAAAACCAGGAAATCGCATAGATGTAGGTTTATTTCGTTTTCACTCATTTTCATTGTATCAAAATTATTAACCCCAACAAATAGCTACGTAACCTTATTGATTACACAGATGATAGGTATCTTTGATAGCTAATACATTTTGATGCATAAATATAAGAGAAAAGTCGGTCTATCTCACGATTTAGGCGTGAGAATTTTTTTTGAATCTACTTTCAATTTTCTTTCAGGCACTGCAAACGGTTTTCCCCAAAGTACAGCCTATTTCAAGATATAAGCCTTCAAAGTTGGGTAGTTTGGCGAAAAATCACAATTGCATGAAATTACGAGCCCCCCCAGCCCTCTTGACGGTTAAAAAAAATAATCGTGGTTTCGTGAATAGAACCAAGAGGAACTCGTAAAAAAAATTTGATCGAAATCGGAAGACTCCACTTCACTTTTGGTCTGTTTTAGCATGGAATAGCTCTTTAGCAATATTTTAAATTTTTTTAGTGTTCTTATGTTTTTTTTTCAATTTTCAATTTTTTCAACAATTGAAGCCATTTCACAACACTGGAAAAAATTTCAATTAATTTTAGGATTTCTTGGAATTTAAAAAAAAAATCAAAAAAATTATTGGTGTCATGCAATGGAGGTGAAAATTTTGAAAATGTGCTTCGACAGGTGAATAGGTACTTAGGTCCAGGTACAACCTCACGAAATTAAATATTCAAAAATCCTTCCGTACAAATTTAAATTCAACCCAAAACCTCCACCAAATGGCTAAAAATTAATTTTTTTCCACTCGAAAATACATTCTCGATACATTTCGGTATCACGTATGCAAATATATTAGCTACAATTCTACATATATTTATATAAGTAATTTTAAACATCGTCATTTTCTATCTTTAACACTACATTAAATAAGGTAATCGTGTATTCGGTTTATGGCTGTTTGTTAAACTTTATAAATAGGTAACTACACTACCGCCACTAAACCCGTACATCGTTCCAGCGCCTACGAACTCTTCGATTAATATTTTCTGTTTACTCGAAACACTCACGTCTCGCCGTCGTAATATCGAAACAGAGAGGGTGTGTAGTTTACCAATTCTGTTCTATATCGCTTATAATCGTGTACGTGTACATGCTCCTCTGTTGTATAACGTTACACTTCATAATTCAAAATATTCTCGCAGACTATCGAATCATTCCACCCTTCCCTTCTCGGTACCCTTTGGAAGGATACATTTGGAAAAAAGTCCTTTGATGGAATATTTTCCATGATAATTCATCCATTAGTGCACTTTTTCGCAGCTTCAATCGGTGAAATGCAATTTGTAGTCGGTTAATGTTCCCTCGACGAGATCGGACGCCACCCTTTTTTTCTTGCTTTCTCCAAAACGACGGCGGCGTGACGGTTCTTAAACGTTATTAGAACGAGAGAGGAGAAAACGCAGAAAACCTTCATCTTTCACAATACTTGGGATGATTGATCGAAAATCAATTTCAAAGAAAAGCAAAACATTCGTTGGTTGGGTTGGCACACACACAGCAATACCAAAAGCAGTCGTTTATCGGGTACTAAGTTTTACTTCGGTACAACTTGCGAACAAAAATTTCTCCAATAGCGTCATTATTACCATAGCTCAAATAGAAAACAGCATATCGAGAAAAACCACCCTTACTTAGATCTAATTACTTAGTATACGAGTTCGAATGCGCCGCGCCGTCAATTACACTTACGCTTTTGTTCATTTTACGATACTTCTTTAACGTCTAAAGCTTTCCATACTTATATACTCGAAAATACGAGTACGAAGGGTTAAAAAAAAAACGAAATAACCCTTTTTAATGTGCTTAAAAACTAATACCGGCATGAAGCTGGCAAACAGACGACAGCCAAACTTTACGAAAAAGTTGCAACTTTCGAATCGATTTGAAATTTGCACCGACAAAATTAAAAACTTACCGTGAAACGTCACCGTGCGACGAAAAAAACCCCAACGCTTTTCTTTTTTATTACTTCCTGATTTGTATCATCTCGCGAGTAAAAAGTTTGCTATTCTGGAGCAAAGCAGCCGTGAAAATTGGTCATTTGCTGAATACATTACTCTCGCCAAGGCGGATGGGTTTTCCGCATTTTTACCGCTAGTTCGCGCGTTTACGTTTTGTTGTCGAGTATATGCGGGATCGGGGGGAGGGAGGAGTCTTTTTTATTCCATACGAACACACGTTTTTACACTTTGCGATGACGTTATGTAAAAATGTAATTTTTGCCAGTGAGGTATTTTTATTTGCGAAAATTGCGATGAGGGTTGGTTCGATGAGTGTACGTCAAATGTATATGATACACTTGACCTAGATTCGTATTGCTTTGGTTATGTAATCAGATAATAATAAGGTCGATCATTGAGCGAATTGTGGAAAAATAGGTATCGCCGTGGGTGAAATGAAAATTTATTGCAAGAAGGTAATGTATCCTTTTAGCTATAAATTTTGTCATGCTAAATTTTCATATCGAAGGAGAAACAGAGAGCTTTGAAATCTTCCAAGCTCGGGTATCTCGATGTATATGAAAAATACGAAAAAAATTCATGTAACGAAGAATGGTCGAGATTCACAAATGGGGTTGTATGATGAAAATTTTTCCCATTTTCGATTTTGAAAGAGTTATCGAGCATTTGAAGTTTTATGGATGTATTTTGAATTTTTAGAGTTGCCTATTTTGAAAAAAGAATTTCGTAGGTATGTTTCGTTTTTAATGTAGGAATCCAATTTTCTTGCCTAGGTCATTATTTTAATGAATAAAATTGTAAAAATTGTACTTACCTACCAATAATTAATAGAATAAGATACAAAATTTTTCTTGTCAATTTTTTCTACCTTTTGATCTTCTTGGTTTATTTTTAAGAGCTATCCCAAATTTAATGTACTTATAGGTCATTGAGTGGATAAAAAAGATCTCAAATTTTGACAAAAATTGATGAATTGGTTTATTTTTAGTGAGAGACCCCTTCTAAAAAAATTTTACCTCTCAGACCAACGGGAGGCGTTGCTAGAGAGCTTAAAAATTGAGCCATTTTCGAAAAAAAAATGGCCACCTTTGGGTAGTGCCACTTCCTGGGAACTTCGATCTTCTTCAAAAAAGTACGATTTGAGTACCTATCCCTCCCTGAATCGTTTATTTCGAACTTTGATGCCACATTTTCCCCTCTACAAGGGGATTAAAAAGTTACAGTCAGTAAGTTTGACGAATTTTTTATTCTTCCCAAAATCAAATCACTCATTCAAACACTTCAAAATCAAGTCAAAATCATTTTTAGTCACCTAGAATAATCAAAATTTTGAAGGCAGCTCGGTCAATTGCATTTTGATTTACAAATTTTTTATAAAATTTCAGTGAGCAGCAGTCACAAAAAATTTTCAAAAAAATCAATTGAAATTTATTTTAATGATGAAAATTTTATGGCTCCCTTTTCAAGTCACTGAATGAAAAATAATAAAAATTTTGCAATCAAATCAAAATGCAGAAAGGTGGATTTTCCCTTTAGTTTAGTATTTAAAATTTTTAAAAAAAATGAAAAAAGTGGAAATGGGAAAGATAGCAACTCCAAACTGATTGCTTCATTTGTCTCATTTTTTAAATTTTCCGGCGTGAAAGAGTCTGCAAGGATTCTACAAGAATTCTGTCGAGACTTTCTACAAAGATCCTGCTAGAACTGTGGGGTACACCCTCTCCCGCTCAGTGCAACATGTAGTACATCGAGGCTGGAGAATTTTTTACAGAATTTGAGACTTTCTGCAGGAATTCAGCAAAAATTCTGCATTTTTTACACGCCGAGTTAGTAATTTTGGATTTTTTTTCTGATCTCGTTTATCTGCAATTCGCGTAAACTGATAATTTCTTTCTGCCTTTTTTATTATTATTTTTTTTCAAATTTCAGCATTTGTGCAGAAATCTAAACTCCCATTTCTTTTGCAAAAACATATTTTTTTATTGAAAGGAGGGGGGTGGTGGTGGTGGATGTCCCACATATCCCATTATGAATAAAAGTGTTCAAGATATTCATATCTTTTTTTCAAGTTGATGAAATTTTTCAAAAATTCAAGTTTGCGAGGATGATTTGGATAAAAAAATTTCCAAAGTATTTGTACTTCAAAAATACTAAAAAATTTCTGCAGAAGTCTTGCTGATAATAATTTTTTTGGAAAAATTTCATCAAATATTATTCTAGGCGACTAGAAAAAATTTTGGCCCGATTTTGAGGTATCTGAGCTGGACTGGTGGAACTGAACAGAACAGAATAGTATTAGGTGTTTTGGCTGACAAATTAACAAAACTGAACAAAACGATGCTCTGAACAAATAAAAAATAACAGAAAAAAACAGATCATTTAAAAATATGTACTCTCTCATTTATAAATCGGTGAAAATTATCGAAAATCACTGAAAAAATTTTCAATGAAAACAAATCAGTGAGAAAAATCACTGGAGAATCGGTGAAAATTCACTGAAAAGTCAGTGACATTTATGAAATGAGCAGAAAAATCAGTGAAAATCTTTGAAAAATTAGTGAAAATCTTTGAAAATCAGCAAAAATTTGCTGAAGATTAGTGAATTTTGCTGATTTATTTTGTGTTGCAATTCTGACTGTTTATCAGTGACTTTTCACTGATTCTAAATGGGAGAGTAGTAGGTATTTTGTTCTGTTCTGATCATGCAGGAACCTTTTTTTGTTCACGATTTTCTTTTTTCCTTCCAGCATTGTAATGTTATTGAAAAACAATTACTAAGTTGAATGCTTAAATTAGGAATCCCTAGAGATCACTCAGTTCATGGGATAGAAGAGGACACAAAAAATTTTCCTCATTTAGTGTTCAATTTTGTTGACTTTTTTGAACGTTTGAACTGAACTGAAGTAAAGGAACTGGAAATGAAACCTGAAACCGAACACCTAAAACCTGAAACCTGAAACTTGACATCTGATACCTCGATACATTCATACCTCGATTCTCAACATCTGATACCTGGAAACTGAAACAGAACAAAAAAAAAATGATTTTCGCTTGAACAAAACACCAAAACGATTTATTCATATTAAAAATGATTTATTTTTGAATGGAACAGAATAAATCCAAGTTCTGCTCCACCATCCCTGCGTTTGAGTGAACGATTTGAATTTGATTAAAATCAAAAATTCGTCAAATTTGGGATCTGCAAATCTCCAACCCTTTAAGGAGAACGAGGACAAAAAGTAATGTAAAATTTTGAGGTCAATGATTCCGGGAGATGTAAAAACTTGAATCGCATCATTCTAAGGCAATGGTCCTGATTCCTAACAAGTGGCACTACCCAAAATCCAAACAGCAAAAAAACCAAAGTTTTTTTCAAAAATGACCCAACTTCAAGATCCTCTAGCTCCCTTCTCCTTTGAGCTGGGGGGAGGGGGTTCAAATTTTTTTTGGTAGGTCTTCAACTCAGAATAAACTACTTCACCAATTTTCGTCAAAATCCATTACATATTTTTCTCTTTTTCGCTCCACCCTAAAATTTAATTACCTAACGAATTTCCACACTTTTGATGTATGTTATGAGTACATCTGTATTTCTCTTATTTTAGTAGATTTTACACGCTTATTATTTAATCATTTACGTAAAGCATCGTATCACTCACTTCAACGTTCAGCATATTCAAAATGTTTATATTAAGAACGCTTTTAAGAAGCATCTCTAACAGAAAGATATACTAATACGCTCTTCTTGGAAAATATTTCCATCGTTTTACGTTCTCGTGATCCGGATTTTCTCATTTTCAACTTATAACGTTCAAGATTCAAAATTGTTTTTGCCTTTTCTCGCGAATATACTCTGTATAGCTGCGAAAAATACCATATACATATATAGATCCGTTTCCTACGCATACAGCAGACTCTCTACACCATATGTAAGTACCTATATACAGGGTGGCTCGGTTAAGGTGTGAAATATTGAAACCTCATATTCTACTTATCAATATGAACAAAAAATGTCATATTCAACATGGGCCCAAAACGCTTTCTTTCTGAGATATTGCCGAGTAAAGAACTGGAAATTCGGCAACGTTGCGCATCACGGTGCCCGTAAAATGTTGCGTTTAACGAGACGAGCGTCGGGGTTACTTACGCCGAAGTTAATTACAGCGTTGCCACAAAATAAATTATGCTGAGATACCCTCAATTTTTTTGATTTTTTAGAAAAAAATTTTAGGCGAAATTTTTTTTATAATAATGAGGAATCATGAGAAATCATTAAATTCGATTTTTATTGTAATTTTGTGGGGTGGTCGAAATTTGATAAATTGATTACTCAGCATCCAATAAATTTAAAAAAACAGAAATTTGGGTTATTATGTGTTAAATAAGTAGTACTACCCCTGAAAGTAAATAAAATTTCAAAAAAATGATTTCTTGTTCTTTTTCGACCATTTTTCTGGTACAGAAACACATTTTTTGCTTTAAAACACTTACTTATGAACCAAAAAAAAAAAAAAATTGGTATACGTTTCTATAGACCCCCTTTCACTATTTTCACCACCTACCCCCCGAAAATTTTCACTGCTGGAGCAAAAATTGTCAATTTTGGGTGAAATCTGGGCCCCCTTTAAATGTGAATAACTCAGTAATGAAGCGTTTATGATCCATCATGTATATAACATTTTTTACTCCAAATGATGAGTAGAATACGTGGTTTTAATATTTCACACCTTAACCGAGCCACCCTGTATAAGAAGAGAAATGACGCGTTACCGCACTAAAAGAAGCGAAGAAAAACTTTATTCATTTCTACAATAGACGAAAATTTCTTCTTTTCATTTTCACTTTTCATTCTTTTTATACATAACAGTTGGATGGTATTTGTGTATTTGTGACTGTTTGCAATGCGAATCTGAGTGTATGGTATCTGAGTGGAAATATCAGTAGATATGTGCTAAGTACCTACATACGTAGACATGCGTCTACTTTGCATACCTAAAACCCGCTGATGTAGGTAGGATTGTATGTAAGATAGAACTCGATTAGAATTTTTAGGCATTCGTATTGTCAATTCGATTCCAAAATTTTACATGATAAATAATTTTCTGAAAAGTCTACGAATATTATTATACCGTATTAAGGTAAAAGTGAAAAGAAGTTGTAAAAGTGCCAAATTTTTGAAGGTTACGAACTTCAGACATCACCACCTATAAATCATTCTCAACAGTTAAAAGAATGCGATGAATCTTCAACGAGTCCATTTTTTTTTTTTGGAGAATTTCTTTATTCAAATAATATTTCAGTAGACTTGTCAAAGGTTACAGCAGGCTAAACCATTTGAGCATACTGATTCGTCTCTTGGCCTAAATTTTCTTCCCTTTTTTTTTTAGGAATTCTCAATGGGTATTGATATAAATAATTTTTGAGGATATATTGCACATATATTGGAATTTTCATCGTATTCGTGAAGAAAAAAAGAGTGGTCTTGAGAAATATATCCAAGTACCTAATTCAGTAATTGCATTTCTAAAACTGTTTTTTTTTTTTTTTTTTTTTTTGGAACTCAGTGTAATTATGGACCTTTGATTAAAATATTTTCTCAGAATCAGACCAAACATGAGCAATATGGGAGTATTATTGCATCATTTCTTTTCCAAAATTGCTTTTTAGTTGGAAAAATTCGGTTCAAGTTGGAAAATTGGCAACAATTATTTTCCAAGAAAGTTTTTGTATTGAGACGATAAAAATGGAAACATTGTATTTTTAATCGAAAAACTCTGATAAAAATCTGTCTCAGTCAGGAAAACTCAAATTTACCCCTCTCCACTTCTCACAAATGATTGGTGAATTGGGTGTGTTATTTTTTGAAAATAAATTCTCATGTATCTACTATTTTTTTTCAATCTGCTATTTGCCTGGTCTAGGGGAGAAACTTACAAGGTTGAAAAAATTCATATCAAAGAGTGGACTATTAAAATTTGAGTACGTCAACTGTGTAAAATGTGTTTATGGGGGTAATTTAACGTGCTGAACACGAATCTGCTATTGATTTTTTCAAAACAAAATTTCGTACGCGAAGAAAATGAAATTTCCAATTTTAAAACTATGTATCGAAGTTCTGTAAATTTGAAATTACAAAAATCACGAAAAATGAATGAATATGAGTCAAAATTATCCGAATGGTGTGTAAAAGTAGTTCAGGATATATTTTGAAAAAATAAAATTTCGATGAAATATGGTAATTTTATCGGGAGAAAAGGTGGGAAAACACAGTTTTTCAGATTTTTGAGGGTCCTGCGCCACTTGAAAAGTTCTGAAAAAAATATGTTACTAAGATTTTAATGAAGAGAAAAATTCAAAAAAAAAAAAATGGGAAATTTTAAAAGATTTTCCTTGGTATGGTCCATCATCCCCTCAAATTATAAAAAATTCAGTCTAGAACTGTAAAATATAAAAATTCATAACCAAAACCCCCATTTTAGGCACATTCATGGTGTTTTTTGGGGTTGAGGATGAAATAGGGAGCTGAAAATTTTCCAACGATTTTTTAGACTCTAGGGACCAACCAACTTCCACTATAGTTAGTTCGAAAATTTCAGTCAAGAGCCTATTCACGTTGGTGGAAGAGGGAGAAGGGGGAAGGAGGTAAAATTCTGTTATCCAACAGCTAAAAAAGGTATGCAGGTAGAGATAAACTAGAGTTAGTTTATAAACTAGGCAGAAAATCGAAAATAAGTATCCCACTAAAATAGAATTTTACTAATTTTTTCCACTAAAGATGAAAATCTTCCTAAAGAAGTCATTATGCTCCAATAAAAATTTTTTTTTTTATTGCAAATGTGATTTTGCCATTATTTTAGGGAAGAAACTGCCCTACCCCCGGTTCGGTCCGGTTCTGCCCCTTAAGTTGGTACATAATTTCATATGTATTTAAATAATGGAGACTTAAAAATCACCAAATTACCTAAAATTGAGCCTAGGTAAGTACACATTTTTCAAGAAGTAAACTTGAAGCAAAAAAATCGAAAAATTGGAACAATTTTTTTTAAATTTTTGAATGCTGTCAAAATTGTTTAAAAGTCGGAAAATCGTCAACAACGATGCAAAGACAATTAAGTATTAAAATTGTGTAACATGTTGGGAAAAATGGCTCAGAAAAATCATTAAAAATGATTTAAAATGAGCGAAAAATTTGTTCAATTTGAGAAAAAGTTGTCTAAAATGAAAAAAAAATAATTAAAAACGCATTGAAACTGTGCAGAATACTGCAAAAAAATGTCAATTGCCGAAACTTTCCACATTTTAATTGAGATTTTTATAAAAACTGTTCAAGAGTTGTCAAATTATCATGAAAATTATCCAAAATTTTTTCAAGAAAAACCACTGCATTTTCATGAAAATCGTAAAAATAAAATGTTGAAACATCATTGAAGTTACTTGCAATTTGGGAGAAAATTCTTCGTTTCCTTGATAGGTAATTCAATAACCTTCATTTTAATAACTTTTATGCTGTTCAGATGCATTTTCAACCAATTTTTCAATTTTTTTAATTGTTTTATGCCATCTGGTTCGAAAATTTATTTTTGAAAATATCGTTTTGGTTTCGACGTGACTTCGAATCATTACCTAGTACAAAATTTCGAAAATCTTTATGCTATTCGAATAATTTCTGCACAAGGTGTTCGGTGAGTGGTCCGCCATACTTCATTTTTGGATACATATCACAAAAAACCCTTCAGATAAAAATGTTGCCTATATTGAAAGTTGAAGGGGCTAATGCTGTTTCCGAAAAAATCACGAAAAATTTTTTTTCAAGCATGGAAATGGATAGTTGGTAGGTATTTTGAAAACTGAACAAATTTAGTTTTATGACTTCCGGCCTAACTTCAAAATTGAAGGGGCGACGAAAAATTTGTTTAAAAATAGATCTAAAAAAATTAACGATTCTAGAGAATGGATAGTACGTTGAATTGAACAATTTTTGTTCTGAAGATTTCATGCCTAAAATCAAAAATGAAGGAGCTAGAGAGCATCCAAAATTAATAAAATTTGAAATTTTTTTGAACCTCATTTATCTTGAATAACCCACAGCCCCTTCATTTTTCACGTTAGGCAAAAGTCTTCAGAACAAAGTCTGCTCAGTTTTTAACGTGTATCCATTCCCTAGATTTATTAATTTTTTTCGAATTTTTTCTGAGCAAATTTTTTTGTAGTCCCTTCAATTTTAAAGTTAGGCAAAAAGTCACAGACATAAAATTTGTTCAGTTTTCAACATACTATCCATTCCCATGATTGAAATAAAATTTTCTTGATTTTTTTGGAACAACATTGCCCCTTTCAATTTTCAATTTAGGCAACATGTGTATCTGAAGTTTTCTCCAGCGATACCCTGTTATATCCAAACATGAGTAAATCCACCCACTCACCGGGACACCTCGTAGAACCCTTCAGCGAACACCTTGTACGTGTATGCTTCATCTCAAACGGTAAAAATCCACGGTGTTTTTTTCCCTCCCGAAAAATAATCTAATTTTATTTACTACACGTCGACCAAACGTTCACGTAAACGATTTAAACAACATTGGACAATGTTTTAAGCACATTATACGTTAAGGGATACCCTTCTAAATAGTCCAATTATCGTTGCTTGACGAGAGTTATAGTACGTTGTAAGTTTTTACGTTAATGAAAATCTTGTTTTTGAAAGTCATTAATTTCTTTGCAGCTGTGTAGTTCTTTTTTGAAGTTTGTTTCCTCTCCCCCCTCTGTTTGCGTTTCGTACGCTTCAAGTTCGGGAAAGACGGTTGTTAAGACGCAAAAAGAAGTATACTTTTAGTGTATTTTTAATCAATGTCATTGCGATGATACGAATTCTTCGATTAATTTCATCTTGACGTTTTTCTTCCGGTCGCCGCCTACGTTTTGGTGGTATTTTTTGAAAATTTTTCTCATTTTTTATTCGCCAAGATTCGCGTAGCTGTCTCGGGGTATATAGTTGTTTATAAAATGACAAGTTTTTTTTACGCTGCGGATTTTTTCGGCTGTATGAAGTCGGTCATCTCAATTGGAAACGTCGAAAATATAATGAGCGTTTTATTCATACACAGGGGAGACAAAAAATGAGAATTTGGGTCTGGTTTCCTTATGTCAAGATGTTTGATTTCCTTTTCATAGAAAAGTACCCGGTGAAATGTATTTCGTGCGGTTTCTTAATGAACGAGTTTATTTGGTGGAATATTTTTCGCGAATGGGGTTTTATATTTTTTCGCGAGCTGATGAATTATGTCATTTTAGGTTTTCGAGATCGATATTTTTTCTACAAATGAATCACTTATCCCGAGAAAATCGTTTGATTGGAAATTTACAATGAAAATAAACGAAATGAAGTATACCGGCGATTCATCATCGTCCTCATTGCCTTTATTCTGTTTCTTCTGCGGGAGGAGCACTCGGTTTGATTTTCGGTTTCCTCGTTATGATTTTATTCCTTTTCAGCATATCGGCGACTTCGTCGTAGCACGATCCGTGTTTCCAGTTGTTTCTAAACGGCGGTTTGTTGAATTTATCGATATGTTTTTGTATGGTCGAAGGTATGGCTGCTTTTTTGCGCAGAAAATCATACCGCAGAGAGTACGAAGTGTTTGATTTTATTTCGCCAGCTTTACCGGGGGCTTTTTTCGCTTTATAAGTTCCCAGATCGTCGTCGGATTTCATCGTAAGTGGATCAGATCTGATGAGATTGCTGAAAGATATACGACTTCGACCTTGGTACGATTCGGTCAATTTTTCCAATTCTGTTAGTGATTTTTCAGAAGTACGTCGAACGTCCGGCTCCGAAGCTGGCTGGTTTTCGGATTCGACTGTTTCAAGTACCGGTTCCGATTCCATCGGGATGGATTGATTAACGCTCATGTTGAATTTCGTGCTATGTCGTGTATTCGGAAGATATTCAAATGAGAGTGGGAAAATAGTGAGGTATCCGCGGAGTCGATTTTTTGGTACCTATTTTGATTTTCTATGGAATTTTCGTAGCATAGGTTGGTGTATGTCGCGAATCGAGTCACGAGATCGAGGTGGATTGCGAAGCTGGAAGAGTGGCGGTGCTGAGGTGACGGTTTTGTCGAATTGTTCGGATATTATTTTCCGTAATAAGGAAATTTTTCGAGATACTTCGAATTAGGTATCTGTGTCATTCGTATTCTTTTTCCAAAAAGAATTATTCGAATTGCCTGTCTCCGTAATGGAATTCGGTGTCGAAATTCGGTCGTCGACGAGTTTGAGGAGGCGTCGAGGGTGGATTGGAATTTTGATATTTTCCTTACCCAGTTTCAAGGTTTTTTTCCAAATACGTCTAATAGAATTCCTGGATTTATTTTATGAGACTATATTGTTGTATGAAGAATCGAAGTGGTATTAAAATTATGAAAAATGGTGAGAAACGAGTTGAAAAGTTTTGACAACCGCAATATTAAATATTTTGAATTGAAAATAAATTTCAGTTTTTGTTATTCTGGATCTTGACGAAAATTTTAAGATATTTTACTTGAGTGGGAGACTTCTCAAAAAATTTCAAGCCTTTAGCACAAAGAGGTACGGTGCTAGGGTACCTCAAAGTAGGATCATTTTTGAAAACTTTTTTTCATTTTTGGGAATTATCGCTGACTGGTACCCCCCCCCCCCCCCCCCCTAAAAAAAGAGTTTCGATTTGGGTCTCTGAAATTTCCAGAACCATTGTCCTTGAAATTGGATACTTCTTTTTGCTATCTTTAAGATGATTGAATAGAAGGGCGTTTGGATGGATTTCTCTTAAAAATTAAAAGATTTTCTCAAAATTGGCCAATCTTTGAAAAATTTAGGAACTTTCCGGAAGTTGAAAAATTTAAAAAAATTAAAAAGGGCGTTTGAATGATTTTCTTAGAAATTGAAAGATTTTCTCATAATTAATCAATTTTTGAAAAATTTAAGAATTTTCCAGAAGTTGAAAATTGGATCAATTGAACAATTCTCCAAAAGGTAGACAATTTTGTAAAGTTTTCATTTTTTTTTTTTTTTAAATCAAATGATTTTTAAGACTGGAAAATTTTTTTAAAACTTGGACAGTTTTTTCATATCCTTAATAATTTTTCCAAAATATTAAAACTTCGACAAGAAAATTTTTCTTTCCACTAATTTTCCAATTTTTTAATTTTCCAAAACTGGACAATTTTCCAAAAAGTTGACGATCTTGATAATTTTTTTAAAATTAGACAATTTTTCAGATCTCTTGCAAGTTTTTCCATAGGTAACCCGATTGAATTTCCGAGAACATGGACAATTCTAAAAATTGCATTATTTGTAAAATTTTCCGAAACTTGGACAATTTTTTAAAAATTGGCTGATTTTTAGAACTTACTTATAGCTTTTCAGAAATTATGAATTTTTTTCAACTTTCAGTACCTAATTTTCCAAATCATGAGCAGAATTTTTCAAAACACAGACAATTTTTATTACAAAACTTGAACGATTTTTCGAAAATTGGACGATATTCCAAAAATATTTCTTTAAAGATTAAAATACGGTACCTATTAGCTTAAAAATTTAAATTCTTTTCAAAATTTTTAAATCATATAATTTCAACAAAATTTCTTGCCAAAATTGTTTTATACCGCACTTACTCATTGTCACTGGCAAATTATTTTGTGAAATTTTTCACCTTAAATTCTATTTCCGATTTTTTAAAATTCTTCTTAAAAAAATTTTTTGACAGAAAATTCAAATTTTTCCAGTTAAAATAAGTACTTAGATATTTTGCATCACTTTCATTTTTTTTTGAATTTTTAAAATTTTATTATTTCAATAAAAATTTTATTATCTCAAAGTACACTTTTTTTCACTTGATGCAGTCACTTCGAAAACCCTACAAATCCGGAGGTGTGAGGTTTTTCACTTTTTCAATGATTCTGATGCTATACTTATCTGATGGCGATGGAACCATAAAAATAGGTAGCTCGGAAGTCGCTTATTTATGACTTCAGATATTTGAGTCGTTTCGAAAACCCCACAACTCCTGTTGTTATGGGGTTTTCGAAAGAGTATTTTCACCCAAAATCCCAAAAATGTAGTTGAGGCTTATTTTAGAGAGTTATTTTTTTAAAAAATCACCTTTTCCCGTTTTCAAAATTTCAATGAAAATTGATAACAATCATTTTTAAGAAAATTTTACATTGTATTCGGTTAATAAATTGATTTTTTGCAGCATTAAGTCATTTTGGGTTTCAGAATGCATCAATTTACTTAGGTAGTTATGTAGGTACGATTTAAAAAAAAAAAAAACCATTTCGAAAACCCCACAACTTCACCAACTTTGCCATAAAATAAAATGACTGTTTATGGCTTTGAATTTTTGGAAATTGTCAAGGCGTGTTTAGCATGACATACTCTACAAATTGGCTGAAAAGTTTGACATTTCTGCCTAAATATGAAATGCGCAGGCAGTTTTTTTCGTTTTCTGAGAAATGAAGTTTCATGGAATTGTGGAGTTTTCAAAGTGACTGCATCATTTTTCAACTTCATTGTGAGTAAATTTGTCAATTTTTCCCCCAGCTTGAAATATTTTCTCCCAAAACTTTTATTTCATGAAAGTTCAAAATACATTTTTTTTGCTCAGGCAAAATATTTTTAATTCATTGCCACAGAATGAAAAATTTTGTATTTTCTTTGAATACGTCAAATTGTATTTTTTTCATTTTTTTCTGTCTAGATTTCTTTAACTTCAACAATAGGTAACGTTCGATATTTAATTTTTTCAACGTTTATAATGATTTTTTTTTTTCAAAATGTAATTCTTCAGAATTCCGAATTCGAAATGGAATTTTTCAAATGCTCTGAACTTCAAGTATAACTTTCATCTGCCCTTCTCCTCCCCCTCCCCTTTCCCTGAGAAATTCCTAATATCACAGAGCTCCTCAGCTTCCACATTTTCCTTTTCAAAACGCATCTTCAACTTTCTCAACTCAAAGTTTAACCGCTCTTATTTTGCTTCATCAAATCATTCCATAATTTTTCATTAGCTAAATTCAAAATTTTCGAATTAATTTCTCACACTTCCCTTCCTCAATATTTTTTTTCATTTTTATTATGCAAATTTTCGTGAACATTTTTTCATTTCTCTTCTGCAAAATTTTCTCAACTCAACAGCTCAAAATTCTACCTACTTATTGTAATTTTTCCAATAAAAAAAGGTCACTGCAGTTATCGGAATTTACCCCCAAGACCATAGAATTTTTCAATTTATGAATAAATTCGATAATCTCGAAATTAAATTTCCATCCTACATAATCTCTTTTCGACAAATAAATTAACTATAAAACAGATTACTCGAATATTTCCGAACAAAACACCAAGGAAATTCACCAAAAACCACTCCCACAAAAAATTCCCTAACAAGGTACCTACCAAAACACGCAACTACGTAGGCTGCCGAGTACATAGAAAAAAAAAGGCAACAGCAAAACAAATGACGTCATTCGTGTAATAGAACCGAGCCGTGGCAAGGTTGCGGAAAACAAAGGCACGATGTAAACCAGGCAGAGTAAAAATTTCTCTTACTCGCTGGCAAATTGAAGGATGTAATTAGTTGTAAAGTTTCTTCATTATGGAATCTTGCCAGTGGTTAGCCATCGTCTGGTGTAAATGTAAAGATGGGCGCAAGGCAAATGGTACGTTCGGGCAAAAAAGCCTGGTCAATGTAGATTTTTGGAATAATAAATGCGAATAATATTTACATATTTTTGTATCAGTAATTTCGGAAGAACGGCGATTAACATAATTTCTCTGTGCGATGCTTTTAGAAACGATGATGAAGAAAGCCCATATATGGTGGGTACTCGCGACAACAACGACGACCTTATCGTAGAATAGTACGCCTTTCCAAGTCATCATTTTATCGTTAACTTGCGCCTTGTTTCGCGTAGCTCGTTCTTCGAGTGAAATTTTCATCCATTTTAGTTTCGAAGGCTGGGAATAGGAAATTTTTACAAAAGATGGACGAATTTATTGACCGATGTGAAAATTCCGCGGATGCAAGAACATCTTTTATTTATGTACAAACTAATTTTTATTCGCATTCCTCTCTTCCCATGTTGTCTTATATGTGATGACTTTTTTACGGGCGGGTTTGGTAGTCGATGGGTTCGCTTTTTTGCCCGGAACTAGCTTCTTAAGTTTTTGCAATCGTTCTATGATATCGTCGAAGCAAGCTTGAGGATGCGGTATGGCTTTCCTAAACGGCGGTTTTTTATACTTATTTAGATGATCTTGCACATGCGACGGTATCGAGCCTTGTTTGCGATTATATTCGAATCGTAACTTGGAGCTTTTATTCTCCTTGATGTTACCTTTGAACGGGGTCGGCTTGGCCCCCGTACGTTGGATTTTTCGTACCTTGATCGGTCCCGAATCGACCTTGGTGAGAACCGACGGTTTAAACTCGAAATTCGAACGATCGCTGGCTTTGAACTGATCAAAATCCGGTTTCTGGGTTGTACTGGTGGTGAAGTCGTCTTTGGTAAACTGTCTCGATTTCCTTCGGTCGACCGCAGCTTTATAGCCAGGTCTGCAAATTTGGATCGGGCATTGTTTCGGAGGCGCCGTAGGTTCTTTTTTACCGGATGGATCTTTGATTGGTTTCTGACGTTTGGTATTTTTCCGCGGATTTCGGAATTTTAATAAAGGCGAGTCTCGAGTATCGCTGCATTGAGCCAAGATGTGACGATGGGAGCCGAAATTCTGGTCAACGTAGTCGGATATCGTTTTATGGAGGGTTTTCGCCGATGAACCTAGAAAGTCTATTTCGTCTTTTTCGCTGAGTACGCTCAACGAAGTAGCCAGTCCGAGGTTATCGACTGATGGCATATTACCTAGCTGCAATTTATCCGGCGTCGATATTATCGAATTTCCGTCCAGGTTAATTCGCTCGGTGTAAGTGAAGGTCGTCTCATGTTCGGGCGTTCGGCTGGAAGCGTGGTCTTCCATTGATGCAGGTTGTCGAGCATGTGGCAAATGGAAATTTGTCGAAATACGCGCGTTTTTATTTTACTACGCAACTGGCGAAATGACCTCGACGATGGGATGCCGAATGCCAAACTGTTGCTTTATTTTTCTATGGAAAAGGGAAAAGAATTGGAGAGCGTGGAATACGAAAATTGGCCAGATGGAGGGCGATGGTTCATCGGGTGAGGTGATTTCTTTAATGAAATAATCAGGCAGCTTATTTTCAGCAGCGATGTGGATGGTTGTGGGCATTTTCGATCGCGGGGGGAAATAGTATGGTTGTTCGAAGATTTTCATATTTTTTGGTACTTTTTTTCAATTTTTTAAATTTAATGCTCAAGGAAAACCATTCAGTTTCAGAAAATTGTACAATTGATGAAATGGGAAATTTTTCTTGTCGAAGTCTTGCAATTTTAGGGGAATTATCCAGAGTATAGGAAAAACTGTCCAAGTTTTAAAAAATATATGGCCATAAAGAGTAGAGAGAGAATATTTGAGACATTGCATAGAGCATCTGGATCTCGTTTTTTTTTTCATTAGCTTTCATTGGATTGGTTTTCAGAACAATCTTAACATCCAGAGAATATTCAAATAAAATAATGAAATTGTTACCGAATTTTTCTTATTCCAATATCATGTTACCGGTATCCATTTTCAGGAAACCTGGGATATAGGGGATTTCAAACATCTTGAAAATTCCAAGAATTCCAGACATTTCTTCCAAAATTAGATTTTTTGTTAACAACGGGCTCTTTGAATTTGATTCAGTAAAATATGGTAAAATTTTTACTTTTTGAATTGTTAGAATGAATTTTTTCTGAAAAACCGTAATTTTTCGCCGATTGATCATTGACAAATGGGAAAATTTATCGAAAAATTTGGTAAAAAAATCGTGGGGTTACCACTAAAAATTAATTTCACTGATTCAAAAAGGTATTACACTAAATTTAACTAATTGAACGTAGAGAGAAAAAATACCGAAAATATTCCAGATTTTTGAATAATATTCTTTGAAAAAGCGCTTCATTCAATCTGAAAATCGAATTTTTCAAATCTTTAACTTGACCTCGATATGCTTGACCTTTTTTTTTGAATTTATCTTTCAATTACGCTCTCATTCTGAATCAGTGAAAAGTCACTGATAAACAGTCAGAATTGCGGCGCAGGAAAAAATCAGCGAAATTTACTGATTTTCAGCGAATTTTTGACGATTTTTCATAGATTTTCACTGATGTTTCTGCTACCTAATTTCATAAATTTCACTGACTTTTCAGTGAATTTTCACTGATTTTCCAGTAATTTTTCTCACTGATTTGTTTTTATTGATTTTTTTTTTACTGATTTTCTCCTGTGCTGCAATTCTGACTGTTTCTTAGTGATTTTCGATAATTTTCACTGATTTATAAATGAGAGAGTATTTTGAAATGGAGGGTGGCAAATTCTTTATCGATACACATGGTTCAACAGCTTTCCACATCGTTTCGTCATGGTTTCATTAGTTTGGTTTCTTCCACAACAATGATTTTCTAAAAAAAAACTGAAAACTTTTTTTTTGAAAATAATTATCTAGGTGTGTAATAACTGTAACTTTGAATTTTTGAAATTTTCTCCTTTCTCTCATCAAAAAAGGAGGGAGCAGATCTTCGAACAAGCTAAAAATCGATACCTACCTACAAAAAATCATTATATGTACATTGAAGTTACTTACCATTTTCTTAAACAATATTATTATGAATATTTTTCAAAACTTTGTGAAATTCGTTTTTTTTCTTATGGAATTTTTAATTTAATGTTTTTTTTGTTTTTTTTTTTTAAATTGAAGAATACCCGGAATTAAAATAAATTTTGTTAAAAGGCATCTCTCTACTTTTTTTGGTTGTTATAAAATGAAACACCTGAGACGGAGGAAATAATTAGTTGGAACTGAAATCTACTTTTTTCAGCTCGCAAATTGTTCGTGAAAATAATTCTCTCTCCCCCTCTCACCCCTTGAAATATTTTAGATGTTTGGAGAATGTGAAAATCCTGCGTTTTGATTTTGAGATTTTGTTGGACGTGGTCATTGGTAAAAATTCTGGAAATGAAAGATGTGTAAGAAGTCTGGAATAGTCGAGGAAAATTATTTTTGAAAAAGTGAACAATCTGAATACAATTTTTCAATTTTTTCGATTTTAAGGAGCGAAATTTAAAAAAAAATTGAAAAAGGTCTTTACTTCACTGATTGTTTTACTAAAAATTTAACTTTCCAGTTCTGAATTTACCAAAAAACCTATCTTTTTCAATGATAAAAATTTCACAATTGGTTTTCCATCCAAAACTGCAAACCAAAAATTTTAAAAATACTGGAGTAGTCGAAAATTGTCTTCAATAAAATTTTTTAAAATCCTTGAAACTTTTATCATCGCATTTTATTAAGTGTTCGTAAAAAATTTGTGATGAATTTGAAATCAAATTCATTTGTTTACTTGTCGGTACTTATCATTCATTATTGAAAAAAAATAATAATTTATGGATGATAAAAAAAAAAAAAAAAAAACTAGAAAATGGGTCTTTCCCACCACAAATTTGAAAAAGATTACGCTTAAGTATGTGAAGGTGGATTTTTTCCTTAGAGCGAACCGAGGGCCAATTTTGTTTTCAAAAAAATCACGATTTTATCGCTAAAACCCAGAATGTTTATGATTTTTAAAAAACAAATTCAAATATTTCTATAATTTTTTTTTCAAATGCTCAGAATTTTTCATAAAGATCACAATTTTTCAATTTTGAAATTGGCAGCTCTGTTTTAATTTCGTGTAGAACCAAAATCAGTGTACAATGCTATTCAAAAAATCCACAAAACGCAAAAAGAAAAAAAATTACACCTGCTTTTTGGAGGGTAGGCAATCAAATCAACTTTTGAACCGTATGAGTTGCCTAATTTTCGAATCGAAGGAACTGCTTAAATTGAAAAACATCCTGCATATTAGAAAATTTAGTATAAATTTCTCAAAGTGGCGTCCCTTCCAATCAAAAAAGTATTCTACCTGGTGAAGGAAGGTAAACAATTCAACGTCGATAATACTTCAATTTTAGTCTTACCAGACCTTGAAATCTACAGACTTGGTTTTTTGTCCACCACCGCGAAATGTGGGCAGCGAATAAGTATACACGAAGTTCGGACTTGGAGTTTGATAGTTTCATAACAAGTGAGGTTGGGTGTATGGTATACGAAGGCGGTACGATTCGGATTCTCGCAACAAAATGGTACTTTGTACATGGCTCGAGGGAGAAAAACATTTAATTTACTAGTAAAATAAATGTAACTTAAGTCAGAATCAGGTCTTCTGTTCGTTAATACTGGATTAATTTCGTTGCTTGAACTTACCGTTATACTGTACCCAGACATAGGTACAACAATACAAGCGTGCTAGCCTGCGAGAAAAGTAAGAATTATATCGTCGAGTAGCTTTATTTTATAATCCTCTTTCCTCTCCCACCCAGGTTGCTTTTGAATTTTATATAAAACTATATACTTACCGTAAATGTTAGATATTTAATTCGATATATACTTGGGGGAAGCTCGTCTTAATGGAAACGTTTGGAGCTGTGATGATATTTCAAGTAAAAGACATTAAATTTAACCTTGAAGCGGTTCGGCGTGTGCCTAGATGGTGGTGTTTTTAAGCACGATATACTTATACGTACGCCCAGAAAGTTAGAAGTCAAGTTGGACTAATTACGTGTTACTCGAGTTTTTAATTATTACGTCAGATCATCAACGTTGAAGTCTCCAGACGCGTTTGGCAGCCTTTTTTTCGACGGTATTACGAGAAATAAGGATCGATCTTGGAGGCAGATTGATAATAATTAGCGATGGCAGGTCAAGGATATGGAGGGAAAAAGTTGCAAAAGATGAGTGGCATAAAGTTTGAGAGATGGTTTCGACAGCAGAAGGTAAAATTTATTTTCAAGATTTTTTGACGGTAGGAGAAGAGGTGAGAATTAATTTTTTCCAAAAAATTTAAAATAAATACATAAGCGGATTTAGGATGGCTACTGGGAGGGCTTAACCCTCCTAAAAGTGAAATACCCCCCTCCTTCCCATCAAAAATAGTGTTTATGCCCATTGAACATTGTTTTCATTAAAGTTTGAAAATAATCTCATGTCACTGAAAAAAAATTTTTTCGAAAAAAGTGATAGATATTGATAAGAAATTTGAAGTTGATGAAAAATGCAAATATTTCTTCGTTTGTTTTTACTCAAAAAAGCCTAGACCACAATTCATTTTTTCATTAAAAACTCTTGTTCAGTTGAAATTTTAGGCGATTTTTCAACTTTGATTTTTCCACTGACTCAAAATTAGCATATAAAATTTCGTAAGTGTGTTTGGGCCCAGTCGTTCTTGTTTTATTTGTTTTGCTGGTTCCTTCTTTAAAAAAACTTATTTTCTATTTTTTGTTGCTTTTTACGCCTGAAGTGACCTGAGGATTGGCATCTCCTCCACAGATCCATTCCCATAAATCCGCCTATCAATAAATTTAATTGGAATTTGAACTTTGACTTATGAAGAATACCAAATTTTAATAATTCTAAATTTTTCAAGTGATAAAATAACAGCAATTACTAAAATTAATATGGTCATAGATATAATTATTGAAATGAACTAAAATCAGGTTATATTAAACGGAAAGGGAAACCTCCTGCCCCTCAGTAATAGCCTTATTCCATTTTCAGTCCTGAAAATTAGGTTTGAGTTAATAAATTTTCAGAAGTGAATTTTTTATTGAAAAAAATCGATTCAAAGTCTTGAAATTTGAAATTTTTGGTAATAATAATTCAAATTTGTACACAGAATTATGGAATTGTAAAGAAAAATTCTAAGTTATGTAAGTATTGTTAAACTTAGAATATCGTCAAACATCGTCAAAATGCTTGAAATTCAATAAATATGGTATAAATTTTTATAAAAGGTCGTAGAATTATTGAAAAATTAATTTAGAAACCATTAAAATCGTCAAAATGGAACGAAAATTTGTTAATTTTTTTAAAAATCATGCTACATATAAGTAAAAGTGAATTTTATAAAACTTGAAAAAATTGGTTAAAGTTGCCTAAAAAATTTGATGACACGTAAAAATTTCCAAAATGATTGTCAGATTTTTTCAAAATTTGGCCAAATTTATTCAAAGTTTAGTCAAATTTATTTGAAGAATTGTCAATTTTGTTCAAAATTTGGATTAGGCAAAAAATAATACAAAGTAGAATTTTCTAAATATTTTACTCCTGAATTTGCAAAGAATTTCTTTGACGTTGTATCGTTTCAACATTTTTATGCAAAATATTTTCATGGGAATTTGTCGTCTCTTTTTTATATTTTGAACAATTTTCACGATAATTTGACAACTCAAGTTGGTTTTTTACGATTTTAAAAAAAATATCACAATTAAATGATCATCAACAAAATTTGCTGAAATTAAAGAAATTGAACGATTTTCATAATGTTTGATTGCATTTTTTCATGTTTTTAATGATTTTTTTTATTTTAATAATTCTTTTACCTATATCAATTTGCGATGCCAGATTTTAGATCATTTGTTTGTCTTTTAACTGCTAGGACTGAAAAATTTTCATAAAATGGCCTTCGAACTTCTCTGCTGAATTTTTTTCAGGTAGGGAGAGTAATTGAGTGCAAGCAAAACGAAGGTAAAATTTTGGAAAAAAATGACTTTCAATAATTAAAATTTAATAATTTTTCAAAAAAATAATCTAGAAAAATGAAAGACTTTATAGACGCGAGATCTCATCAAATTTCATGACGCTGGCGTAGTCGAAATTTTCTCATGAATGAATCTGAATCATTTAAAGATGACTAGCGGTAATCTCAGAGAATCAAAAAAATGAGGTTTGAAACCTGAATTTAAAAAAAACGAAAAAAGATGTGATCTTCGAAAAAATGTTTCAAATTGGGATCTTTCTTGCAAAATTTTCTTTTTCTTTATCTTTTCTCTGCTCTATCAGTCTGATACAGTGAAAAGTCACTGATAAATATGTAGTTAGAATTGTTAGCACAGGAAAAATCAGCGAAATTCACTGATTTTCAGCGAATTTTCGCAGATTTTTCAAAGATTTTCACTGGTTTTTCAGAAAATTTCATAAATTTTACTGACTTTTCAGTGAATTTTCACTGATTTTCCAGTGATTTTTCTCACTGATTTGTTTTCAGTAAAAAAAATTTACATATTGTCTCCTGTGCTCCAGTTCTGACTGTTTCTCAGTGATTTTCGATAATTTTTACTGATTTAGGATTGCATTCTTCTGCTTAGTTTTCTTATGAAGCGATTTTTTTCGGAAAAACAAACAACCCCTATTTTTAAAGCAATCAACAAACATTTCTGGTCACACGGTTGGGACAATTGTCCTCGTCGGCCTCTCCCTTAGCCTAAAAACACTCCAAATTAGCCTCATAAACTCATTCAATTCGCATTTCCCCCTCAATTAAATCGACTTCACACTTCTCACCTCTCTTTATTTTTTCCGGACCCTTTCCGGCAAATATGTTCGCCAAATTAGAAACTTTCTACAGTCCTACCCTTAGCAAAGGCACAAGAGATATACACTTCGCACATACGAATCTGCCTTTAAAACGAGCGCGTTCAACTGAGCCAAACATATGGATAATGTTACTTTATAATTATTCCGAGCTACGTTCTCTATACAGCGTACAAGGCCTGACTTAATGGTCTAAAATTCAAACGTTATAAACAATTTACAAACGCAAGTGGTAAAACGGTACAGCTATAGCTGGCCCGAATACCTACACAGAGGCCTGCCTCTGCGCGTTACGTTCCTAGTATTACGAAGTTGGCAAAGTTTTGAAATGAAATTTGGGTAACCGTTTCGTTTTATTATAAAGAAATGAGCCAAAGACTACCAGAATCAGCTACAACTGAAAACGAGAACCAGAAACTAACATTGGAAAATGGATTATACGATTGCGGCTTTGATATACTTACTCTAACGTAAGACATGTATACAGTATGACACAGAAGTCTTGTTCAATTGGAACATTTCTCAGTATCTCAGAACTGAAAAGAGATACCAATGAGGGTTTAAATGGCAATGTGTTCTTCTCTTCTTGGCGACGAGGACATTGAAGATCGATAAACAAACTTCTAGTCCTACCTGTAGGGTGTTCACAAATTGAGAAACCGGTTTGAGTCAAAAAATGGAAGTTGGGGTTTTTCATTGAAATAAAGTCTACACACTGGCGCGATTAAAATTTGGTATGTTTTTTTTAAAACCGGTTCAGTAGTTTCGAACCAGTTGCCAATAATATCCAAAAAAATGGCAAGATATGAAGAAAAGTTTGGAACAAAAGTTGTAGAAAATTTGAAAACAATCATTTTTTGTCCTATAATTTTTTTTCCATCTTGCAACGGAAAGAAATTGTCGTACAAAAGGTTGTAGGATAATTTTTTCTTTGCGAGTCGATAACCGGTTATCAAAAAGTGAATATATCAAAAAAAGTGTGAAACAAAAGTTGTAGAGAATTAAAAACTAAACATTTTACGTTCTGCAATTTTTTCCCCATCTTGTAATTGAAAGAAGTTATGGTACAAAGGACTCTAGTATAATTTAAAATCTTTTTTGAGCCACAACTCTTCTCCATTGCTAGATGGATTTAGGCGTGAGAATTTTTTTTTTTAAAGTCGGTAACCAATTATCAAAAAGTTGAGAAATCAAAAAAAATTGAGATAAAAGTTGTAGAGAATTGAAAACTGAACATTTCACATTCTGTATTTTTTTTTCATCTAGCAATGGAGAAGAGTTGTGTCTTGAAAATTAAAAAATTATACTCCAACCTTTTGCACGACAACTTCTTTCCATTGCAATATGGAAATAAAGTTATTGAACAAAAAATGATCCTTTTTCAATTCCCTACAACTTTTGTTCCAAACTTTTTTTTGCATCTCATTTTTTTTGGTTATTATTGGCAACGGGTTGAAAACTACTGAACCGGTTTCAAAAAAAAACATACCAAATTTTAATCGCACCAGTGTGTAGACTTTATTTCAATAAAAAAAACTGACCCTCATTTTTTGACCCAAACCGGTTTCTGAATTTGTGAACACCCTTTAGAAAAAAACTAGAAGTTTGATTATCGATCTTCAATGTCCTCATTGCCAAGAACACATTGCCATTTAAACCAGGGATCCGGAGCTGAACCGGAGGGAGAGGGAGAAGGGCCCCCTCCGGGCGATTTTTCCGGAGCCGGAGCTAGAGCTGGAGGGACTTTTGAAAAAAATTCCGGAGCCGAAGGGATGTTTAGAAAAATTTCGGAGCCGGAGCTGGAGCCGGAGGGACCTCCGGCTCCTCGCTCCGGAGGTCCCTCCTTTGTATTTTCAATTTCAGAACGTGTTCATTTCCCTCACCATTCCAGTTTGGTCCCACGCTGTGATGAGCACTCGCTACTGCGCATCACACGACATGTGTATGGTTTGAGAATCACTGTATCAGTGTCCTGTGTCACTGTGTAATTTCTCATTTCTCTATCACTGGGACACATTCATTGCTAATTTCTCTACCACTGGCACACACACATGTCAATTTTGTCTACCACTGGGACACACAGGGTCAATTTACTATACCTCTGGGACATGCTGTACCTCAAGCCCCCTAAGGAGGTTGGGGGGAAGGAAAAAAATTATGTGACACTTGATTTGTGTTTGGAAGGGGGGGAGGGGGGTTAAGGAACAATTTCCGTAAAAAAAATTTTAATGCAATGATTTCAAAATCGGTCGCGAAAGGGTTAACCAAGTACTGTATTTTTTATTATTTTCATTATAATTCCTTAAAATTATATAAACATTTCAATTGTTTATCTTCGGAGGGCCCTCTGAAGCCTTTTTTATTAAGCAGGAGCCGGAGCCGGAGCTGGAGGCGCTTGAAAAAAATTTCGGAGCCGGAGGTACTTTTAAAAAAATAATGGAGCCGGAGCTGGAGTCGGAGGCACTTTTCAAAATTTTTGGAGCCGGAGCCGTAGGGACTAGACCCCCTCCCTCCGGATCCCTGATTTAAACCTTCTTGGTATCTCTTTTCAGTTCTGAGATACTGAGAAGTGTTTCAAGTTGACAAGACTTCTGTGTCATACTGTATACTTTCTCACGACGATATTTCGTGGGGGAAGATGAAGGCAATACACCAAAAGAAACCTTTTAAAAAGAATATTATGTAGAAAAAGCTCTTCTCGGTATCGATATTGCGAAAATTTTTACTATCGAATTCGGAATTAAGCCCAAAAAGTGCTTAACTTTGAAAAATGTCTAAATTACCGAGGTACCAGCTCAAGTGATAGAGAGAGGAAGACTTATACGCCTTGCTCATTTCATGGCAAATTGCTATACATCTTCATCCCTCCCTCCTCCCCTCCTCGAAAAATACCATAAGAAAACTCGACTTAAGTATTCTACAAACATCACATATACGCGAATGCATTATACGAAAATGTTTTTATTTCGTCGTCTCCGCCGATGGTAAATTTGTTTTACGATTATGGCGGAACAGGCGCGATACTGCGGACTGTTCGTCGCGCTGACAGCTCGAAGAGGACCCAGAATAATGTATTCAAATACGCTGTATGCGGAAATATTTCAAAGAATAAAAAATTTTCCTCCAGAGTGTGACGTGGCGACGCTTAAGCTGCGCGATAAAACTTCGGCGCGAGGAAACCGAGTGAGATGAATTAGTAAAATATAAAGAATCTCGTCTCTATTCCGTCGTTAGTATGGACAATATATCTCCGGCTAATAAAACTTGTGACAAATAATAAGTGGATAAAATAATACGTACGAGTTTGAGCTAAAAAAAACAACGAAAAAAACATTAGAAAGCTTTCCTTTCTATTTGTAAATCGAAGAATTTTGCATATTCGAGTCATAGCGAAAAAAAAATTTAGAAAACTGAGCTCTATTGGTTTTCCAAGTTGGTAAAATTCGAACGTCGGACGTCGCCGAAGCCATTTTATACAAAGTGGACACTTGGAACATATTTAAACAAAACAAACGAGAACGATTCGAAAGCGTGAAAATCATTTTCTTTATCTTTACCTCCCCTCTTCGCCGCTTCCCCACCTTGGTACTATTTATCCGCAGCCTTACGCTATCCATCCTCTTACAACTAAGTTTCTGTTCTCTCATCTTTGGCGTATGGTTCGATACCCCCTCATCCATTATTTCAGCCCTTCGACGCGTCACGAGTGTATAAAATGTAAAGAAGCGAATGTTTCGCAATCGACGCGCCGTCGAGTAATGCCAACACCGAAAAGTCTATCTAAAGAGTCTTTATACAAGTGTTTAATGGCAGATCGTTGATAATCTTATTTGCTAAACTCTCAGATAAAAGCTAAATCGCTTCTAAAATTGTTAAGTTTTTCCTTTTAGGCTTTTATTCTCGTTTAGATACAAGAATAATAAAGCGCACTAGAGCTGTAAACTTCCTTTAAGCATAATGCGAAGATAATGTAGTCTCTTTTGCGAGATTATAATTTTTTACCCCTCTGACGCCGGGGCTCACGGCCGGTGCAGCGAATTATTTCAAAGTAAACGAATGCATGAGAAAACGAAACAACTTGGATGGAAAAAAATTTATAATTTGTGTGCGTGAAATTCACGAGGTTTGGAATTATAAAAATATAGGCGAAAACGACGTCAAGGTTTGGAATTGAAATTCGAAAATTATGCTGGGTTAGGCGATGGGGGGTTTTCGGTTGCCTTGGGCTATGAAGTGCGCCTATTTGTATTTTGTTTCGGTCGAGACGTAGATGTACGTGAATGAAATTAAAATTTTCCCGAGTTTTTGCGTATTATTTTACGGAATTGTAATGTATAATTTGTGTTTTTTCGTTATCAGGGTGTTTTGTGGTATGGTTTTATTATTCCTTGCTCTTTAACAGAGTTGATTCTTCGATGTAATTAATCTAATTGAATGGAAATGATTTTTCTGTTGCAGGTATGTACCTAGATCTACTGGTTGTTTCCTGACGAATAATTTTTTTCGTGATTGAGTAAGTACTGAAAGTTTGATTGTTGTTGATGACTTGGCTGGGCCTCAAAAAATGAGTCAATGAAACCAAAATATCCACTATTTGAAAAATTGAGAAAATTCAAATTGAAATTTTTGCACCAAAGCCAGGAATTTTTTTTAGCATTACAAAATTTTTACGAAAAAAAAACAAATAGGTATTTGAATTCTACTTATTTCTTGAAAAAAAAAAACTTTTTTAACCTTTCAAAATCTAATTTTTCAGAGCTTTAATTTTTCATTGAACAGAATTCGTGCTGATAGGAAAGAAAAAGTCTGAAATAACAAAAAAGTACGAATTTTTACTATGTAGCTCGCAATCACTAAAAAGGGCAAAATTTTGTAAAAAAAAATAATAATAAAAGCACAAAATTTTAACAATGAAAGTAAATTGATTGGTATTTCGTTTATTCTGGAATTTTTTCTCCGAAGTCATACGCGGAATATTTCTAACGACGAACTATTGAAAAATTATTTTATTGTTTCCAAAAAATTAAAAATCACATATTTTTCGAATCTTAACATTCGCTTCGTTAGGGCGTGACACTTGTGTGTATACAAGAGAAGGCATTGAATATTTCACTTTCCCTTCAGGACTAAAATGTTGATAGAAATTGAAGAAATTTAGGCTTTTGGATGGATTTTTCTTCAGAAATTTTCGTCCTCCTTTCGCTCGATCATGATGGATTCACATAATTCGTTTGCAAAATAATTTTACGAACGCCTTTTCTTCCATCTCAAACAATTGCATGTTATGAAGCAGGAGAAAAATTGTATTTTCCTTTGTTGTAGGGGGCTTATTCCTGCCTAAAAATTAGCAAAGAAGTGCACTTTCGTCTCAAAATGCGTATCTTTTGTAAATAGGTGTGGAATACTTGTAAAAGTTGGTCTGGAAAATGTGGAAATCAGGAGGAATCATTTTTAAAAAATTAGTGACGATCACGAATATTAGGATTTTCAAAAAAAACATCGATGGGAGGGGGGGAGAAGGGCTCATGAAAATGGGATCTTTTTGAGGTCTCAAAAATAGCAAAAAAGATCACGAAAAACACAAAAAAATTAGATTTTTTTATTTTTGTAATTTCGAACTTCAATTTACTTGACTATTCTTGGATAGAAAATGGTAAATTTTTCATAGAATAGATGATCTCGAATCTATAGAAAGTCACTTATGTGATGGTACGCAATGGACCTGGGACCTTATGAAGTTTTTTTTAAAAATGGCAAAAATAGCTTTAGGTATTCCACCACATTAAGAGGGTGCTCTACGCTTTGCGGGAATTAATTCTGGCCTATCTGCAACTTACAAGGCGCAAACTCGAATTTTCATTTTTTTGGATCATAAAGTGATAAAATGATGAAACAACGAACGAATATGATTTCAGAACGTAGAAAGAAGAAAATAAAAGCATTTGGAAGTTTCAATTGTCATTATAATTATTTTTATTGAACTTAGAAAAAATGTAAGATTTGATGACGGTTTTTACAAGAATTCTCTGGGACTACTGAATCAAATTTGTTGAAATTTTAATATGTTATATAAAAAAGCATCCCTGACAGGCTGAAAGAGCCCTTTTTTTGATTTTGATTGAAAAAAAAATTAAAATTGAAATATTTTTCGAAATTTTGAGAAAAATGGGAAAAGGGCTCTTTCAGCCTGTCAGAAATGTTATTTTACACCACATATCCAAATTTCATCAAATTTGATTCAATAGTCCCCAAAAAATCTTGCAAACACCGTCATCAAATCTTGCGTTTCTTTCAAGTTCAATAAAAATAATTATAATGACAATTGAAACTTCCAAATGCTTTTATTTTCTTCTTTCTACGTTCTAAAATCATATTCGTTCGTTGTTTCATCATTTTATCACTTTATAATCCAAAAAAAACGAAAATTCGAGTTTGCGCCTTGTAAGTTGCAGATAGGCCAGAATTAATTCCCGCAAAGCGTAGAGCACCCTCTTAATCTGTAAAAAATTGAAAAAAAGAACAATTTTCAAATTTTGGGACTTTTCATGTTCCACGAAGGATTTTTGGGAAAACTTGAGACATTACTACACGTTCTATTCGTTAATTTCTTCAACAACGCCGAAATGCAGTGATTTAAAAAAAAGGGAAATAGAAAACTTTCTTTTGAGAAAAAGAGAATATAAAATCATAACACCTTGAACTTCTGTAGTTTCTCTCTTCTCCCAAGAAACCAACGATAGTCGAGAAAAACATAAAACAGTGAATTGAAGGGGAGTGAAAACTGTTGTGAAAAATCCCCACGTGTATTTTTATCCACAAGTATTCCTCCAAATTTCAAACCATTCGAGTTAATTTGATTGAAACTGGAAAAAAATACGTTGCAATTAACAAATTGACCAATACCCTCTAAATAGTGAGTATTAAAAAAATAGAAAGCTGAATTTCAGGGCAGAAACGAACCAACGATTGCATTATTTTAGGAACCAAAATTGAAAATTTTCCACTCAAGTGGAGTTTTTCTCTATTTTTTTGACTTGGAATAGGAGTTTTTGAAAAAAATCGACCCAGATTGTCTCTAAATGAAAGGAGGACCTGGAGAGTCATAAATAGATTGAAACTGAATCTGAATTTTTACAAATAAAAAATAATTAGAAAGATTTCCAAAACCTACTGAAAATTTTATTGTTTTATTCACTTTACATTTTTACAAAAATATGTCTGCCATCATTATAAACCGAACATTTTATGACTCAGATTTCAATATGTACCTACCTAGATTTTTTTCAAAGTTTTCAAATTTTTCAAAATTTCATCAATGTATAGTTGCCTATTTACCCTCTTGGGAAGCAAAAACAAAAATTAGCCAAAAAATTCAAATTTTGAGTTGAAAATGGCTCAAACTTCGATACAGACTGCTGTTTTAAAAATTTTGTCGTTGCATCAACCCCGAGAGAGATTGAAAGAGAAATCGATCAAAAATCGAATTTTTCCCAAAAAATAACTCAAAATTCACTTTCTATAAAAAGTAAAGTAGGTATTCGCGATTTTTTGTTTAATTTTGGAAACTTTCATTTTCGGAAAATGGTATTTGAGAAATTTTGACATTCGGAAAATAGATTCAGGAAGGTTTTTCAGGAAAAAAGAGTTGGGGAATTGCTCGAGTACCTCTTCTCTTCATAAAATTTTCACATTTTTTTTAGTCATTCTAGAATTTCTGCCAATTTTTTTTTTAGCATTTTCCAATTTTTAATTTCAGCAGAAGACATTTAACTCCCCCTACGCAATCTAAACTTGAAAATTGTCAATTTGATCCATTTTGTTGAGAAATTACATTTTAGGCAGTTTTTAAATTTTGATTAAGGCTTGAACATCTCATTCGACTACATCATTTATAATAATTCATTATCTCAATGTAAAAATCCAATGTGCTGATAAACAACCCATTTAAATTACACACCACAAAGCATCAAAAATGATTTTCCCCAAGACGCAGACGACATAAGACAGTTGAAACTCTTGTTTTCGGTACAACTTTGATTTTCTTCTGCGGCCTACATTTCGTCTCGTTCTTTTTTTCTTTCATTAATTTGGAAACTTTTCTCATTAAATTATTTAAGAAATTCTACCGAACAAAAGATACGCTCTTTTCAAAGCAGGTATTTTAATTATTCATGTTAATCGACTACTTTGTCTCGAATTAACTTTTTTCATCCTGGATAATGAGCTTTTCTTATAATTTCATAACAAATTGTTTATTCACGTTGACTCGAGATGCTAACAACTTTTTCTCATTTTTTTTTCACTCGTCGAGCTGGGGTTAAAATATTACGAAATGTTGGGAGTTGAAGGTACCTAAGATCTTGAAACATCGAAATAGAGCTAAAAATACACGAATAGTCGCATCGAAAGGAGCACGTAAGATGTATCAAATTCTCAACATACTTTCTCCCCTCTTTCCCCTCGTATCATTTATATTCCATGTAGGTATTTTAAATTCACAACTGCGTAAGTAGGTTAGATTCGGTACAGGTGAAAATTTTCTATATCAAAATTTAATTAATAAAAGCCCTCATTACTTTAATGTGTTCAAAGTTTCCAACATTTACAAACCCGCATAAAACTTTAAAGCTCAATTATTTGGGTAAAATGCCGACTAGGTATACGTTTGAAACTTCGATAGAAATCTTGTTCTCGCACCATCTCGGCGTTTTTCTTTGATATAACTAAAGCTTTGTTTCCAGCAGCCTATTAAAAAGATAATATGTTATCGAGGAAACTATCTATGCCTACTTGCAAAATAAGCATTTAACGTCAGCAAAAAAAAATCCATAAAAAATACGTTTCTGGTGCGATGGGAATCCATTCCAAATCTGTCAATACAAATATTTCTGCGTGACCGAAATCGATGTTTCCTAAATATGAATCAGTCAAATTCTGTTGAAATTCTGCTTTTTTGATTCGGCGATATAATTTTTACCAAAAATCAGATATTTTTCATTGAAAATCAGATATTTTTTACTTAAAATCAAATATGTATTTTCACCAAAAATCAGACATTTTCACTGAGAATCAAATTTTTCCAAACATAAGATATTTTCACTGAAAATGGGATATTTTCACTGAAAATGGGATATTTTCACTAAAAATGGGATATTTTCACTGAAAATGGGATATTTTCACTAAAAATGGGATACCTTCACTGAAAATGGGATATTTTCACTGAAAATGGGACACCTTCACTGAAAATGGGATACTTTTACTGAAAATGGGATACTTTCACTGAAAATGGGATATTTTCACTGAAAATGGGATATTTTCACTGAAAATGGTCACTGAAAATCGCATGTGTTCACTAAAAATCATATATTTACCCTGAAAATCAAAACTTTTTCCACTGAAAATCAGAGATGTTCCAATAAAAATCATACATTTTCACTAAAAAAATCAGATATTTTCACTGGAAATCAAATATATTCACTGAAAATCAGATATTTTTCACTGAAAATCAGATTTTTTACTTAAAATCAGATATGTATTTTCACCAAAAATCAGACATTTTCACTGAGAATCAAAGTTTACCAAAAATAGGATATTTTCACTGAAAATCAGATATGTTCACTGAAAATCGTATGTGTTCACTGAAAATCGTATGTGTTCACTAAAATCAGATATTTACCCTGAAAATCAAGACTTTTTCCACTGAAAATCAGAGATGTTCCAATAAAAATCATACATTTCCACTAAAAAATCAGATATTTTCACTGGAAATCAAATATATTCACTGAAAATAAAATATTCTTACTGAAAATCAGATATTTTATACTTAGAATCAGGTATGTATTTTCACTACAAATCTGAAGTTTTCTTTGAAAATCAGACATTTTCACTGAAAATCAGACATTTCACTGAAAATCAGACATGTTACTGAAAAATTATACATTTTCACTGAAAATTAGACATTTTCACTAAAAATTAAACATTTTCACTGAAAATTAAACATTTTCACTGAAAATTAGAGATTTTCACTGAAAATTGGACATTTTTACTGAAAATCAGATATTTTACTAAAAATCAGTCTTTTTCCACTGTAAATCAGATATTGTTTCACTAAAAAATCAGTTATTTTCACTGTAAATCAGATATTTTATACTTAAAATCAGATATGTATTTTCACCAAACTAAAAAACAGTATTTTTTTCAAATTCTTCACTGAAAATCTGATATTTTTGCTGAAAATCAGAGATTCTTCCACTGAAAATCAGAGATCTTTTGCATTAAAAATCAGACATTTTTCACTGAAAATTAGAGACTTCATGGAAAATCAAAGATTTTTTCACTGAAAATCAGAGATTTTTGACCGATCTTTTGTTTAAAAATCGCCGATTTCTCTGTCGATTTCCAATATGTCAGAAAAAATCAGTAATGTTTGAGTGGAGAAGGTCAGTAAAAAATCACCGATTGGTAAAATTAATTTTACCGGTTCAGAAAGCCATGACTTCATCGAATCTGACAGATTCAGATTTAGATAGCACGCGAGAGATGCTGCGAGATAATTTCTTAGATGAAAATTGCATCCTCGAATGTGGTTAATTATCAGAATGGATGGAGCTGGTGTTATTATTAGTGAAAAGTTTTCGAATACGTTCACACGAGAGAAGGTTACATAATCGTGACTAAATGTTTACAAAATCTGACACTTTCTTTGTACTGAGCATTGGGAAAGTAGAGGGGAACAGGGGCGCCCACCGACGTGTGGCGGTGTGGCGGCCGCCACACCTCTCCCAATTTTTACTTTGGAATACGTAAAAATATGAACAAAATTTCCATTCAAAATAATATATGCCTAAGTACATATGTATAGCAGAGACGGATCTAATAATAAGCAGAATATGCAGTCGAATTGAGAAGACACCGAATATGTTCTCTCTCACAACCAAAAATTCCATTTTCTTTCTGAAAATCATTAATTTTTCAAATCTTAGCCCTCACATTGCTCGGTTGAATAAAGTTTACAAAATATATATCAGGGATAGGAGTTGAGGATTTCGCATCTTTTTCAATGCTAAAATATTGATAAAAAAAATGAAAAAATTTCAACTTTTAGATGCATTTTTCTTGAAAAATTTTCGCCCTCGCTTCGCTCGGGCTCAGTAAATTTACGCAATTCATCTTCAAGATTATGGTATGAACCTTCTTCCCTTGCAGTCCAGACAATTGAATATTTTTAAGTGAAAAAAATTTATATGTACTTTTTATTTATCATGGCACTTGGTGGATAATCTCAAATCGAATTTTCAAAATTTTTAAAATTTTTTTGAAAGGAGAGGAGCGCAATAAAGAAATCGTGTTTATTGGAAATGAAAACAATAACACGAAAAAAACACGAATTATGAATTAAAAAATGTTAATTTCTGGATTCTTTTTTCTTCAAAAATTTTCGCTCGGGCTCGATAAATTTACACAATTTATTTTCTAATCTAGGGTTTTCGTGGCAATATTCAAAAGAATTTTCAAAAATTTGTCGATTTTTAAACATTTTATTTTTTAAAAAACTAGGATTCGGCAAATTTATTTTTTTTAAATAATATTGGCCGGCAAATTCTCAATTTTTATCCCCCCGCAGGATTTTTGCCCAAATTTGGTCCCTGGTAGGTACTTTATCGTTTCTAGTTTTTCTCAAAATTGATTTTCAAATATATTTTAATTTGATTTTTTTTATTTTGTTCAGTGAAATCATCGTTAAAAATCAAAATATTGCAAATATTCAACTCCCGCAAAAAATCAAGGATTTTGATACCCATATTGTATCATATCAAACTGTTGTTTTTTGAATAAAAATTGAAATTGAAATTCCTAATGACAAATTTATAAAAAGCCAGACCCGGTTGAAAAAAACAAGTCCATAAAAATTGAGGGGGGGGGGGGCTTTGACGAAAATTTGGGGCCCTTAATAAGTGTTGCCACACCACTTTTCAAACTCCTGGGCGCGCCTGGAGGGGAAGGGGCTGATGCGGTATCAAAAACAAAAACACACTATACACAGACACAATACTCCACTTACATAAAACGCTGGTTGCAAGTTAGCCAGTATTTTGCACCCTGTACTTATACTGGCGTATATAGCAACAATGTTGAATTATAGTTCAACATCCCTTTCAGCCCAGACACTAACTTCCGCTCTAATTAATTTAACTTCGAATTACTATACTCAACTGCACACTATCACGTTTCGTGTAATAACTTCACCATCTCTTTCTGTTCGCCGGTAACAAAGCGACAAGTCAGGCGGCGAGGAAAAAACAGTCTATGGCTTAAATTTGGATCAGCGCTGCTCCGCGCAGCCATCGCCTTAACGAATAAAGATCCAACGTATATAAGAATGACACTATTCTTGTTAACTCAGCTAAAAGTTGTTACAGTTTGTCGAGTGTATTTGTGTATGTAGGTACTTTCTTTTCCAAGTTGTTAACACTCTTAACAAACGCCTTACGGTTGTCTTCTTCAATTGGCGTGTATTTTTTTCTGTGTCGTTGCCATCGTCGTTGATGTTGACTCTCGTTTCGTTGGGGATGGCGACGTGGGTAAGTCTCTCGACATGGTTGATGGTTTTTCGTCTTGACTCGATTTTTTCCGGATATATTTGCAGGCAGAAGGGGTTCAATGATGAAATATCTGCGTTTTTAAGGTATTTTGACGTTCAATTTTTTATGATAGTTCATTTTCTATACTTTTTTTAGAGAAATGATTACTGATTAGAGAAAAAATTTACCAGAAAATAATACTTACGATTAAAAACTCATAATTCGATGTTGTCCACGAGGTTAAAAAAAAGTCTGTGCTGAAAAATGTCTTCAGAAAAAAAATTCAGAATTGAAAAAATAATCCATTCAGTTTAGGATTTAACCCCGAAATAATTCAATCCTGATTTTTTTTTTCGCGTTTTGTGTTCATAATGTTTCACTTAACAACATACTCAATTGTCTAGCTCCCGAGGCGTCTGTTGCTCAGGGTAGGGGGAATGCTTGCCGAAAATCGGGGTTTCGCGAATTTTTCCTCAATAAGTCTCCAAATTGGAAAATGGTTGAATAATCATGTTCTACGTGTGGTTTCCTATCAGAAAAGTTGATTTTTTCAAAAATACCCCATTCTTCGTGCAAAAATTAAGGGTGAAAAACACCTATTTTTCAAACATTTACAGTATTTTTTGAAATAATCGAAATTACGAAGCTAAAGTTGCCCAAAATGTTACTAGTGAAATGAAATTTTTTTATACAGTAGTAGGGAATTTCAACAAAATTCTAAGCCAAAATTTTCAACTTCTTAGAATAATATGGGGCTGAGGAGGGTATGGAATGTAAATTCAAAATTTGAAAATATCCGGTTTGTGTCAAAAATAGGTTTGCGCAACACGATACGAATTTGAGATTATTTTTTACAGTGGAAATATCTCGATGTCCTCTACCAAGGAGTGGCATAGTCGCCGGTCCCACGAATTCCAGGGAGGAGGGATGAGGCTGAAATTCAAAATTTTGAAAATCTTAATGTTTGGTGTCAAAAATTGGGGTTTTTGGCAACTCGTGAATACGATTTTGAGATTGTTTTCTTCAGGAAACCAGAAGGAGCTGCGGAAGGACAAAAAAGGGATGAAGGCAAGGGGTAAAATAAAAATTCGGAAAATTGTCATGCTTGGTGTCAAAAGTTAAGATACGGCTTTGGGATTGTTTTCTTCGAAAACCCAAAAGAAACTGCGGAAATATTCGTCAGAGTTGTTGAGTTTTCCCCTCCCCCTCCGAGCCACCATTCATTTTGAATGAAAATGATGCAAATCGAAATTCTGAGTTTTGCATCTACTCTGCCGGAGAACATTTTGGTTTTTCGGAGAAAACTATCTCAAAATCGTATTCAGAATGCCAAAAAACCAAATTTTTGACACTAAAAATGAAAATCTTCAAAATTTTGAATTCTTCTCCCCCCCTCCATCCCTTCTCTTCTCGCAAGCTCGATTACCTACACATTTCTTTTATTTCACTAGTAAAATTTTGGGTACCTTCAGCTTTGTAATTTCGATTATTTCAAAAAATGGAGCGAGTATTTTTGGAAAAAGTGAACTTTTTTGATACGAAATTACACGTACCCATTTTCCAATTTTGAGGCCTATTTGAGAAGATATTTGCGAAAATCTGATCTACACAAGCATTCACCTCTCCCCTGAAGGCAAAGGACGCCTCTGGGACTGGAAAATTTCACAAAACATGGAAAAAAATCAGGGGTTAAATTTTTTTGGGATTTGGTAGGTACATTTTTGTGCTAATTTGACTGGACTATATGCACATATTTTTGAGGGGAAAAAATGTAAAGTTGAAAAAATCTGAGATTTTTGGGTTGAAAAAAATTTGGAGTTGCAAAAATTGTAATTTTGAGAAAAAATTGGGAGTTGAAATACCTTGAGAAATGAATATTATACGTAAATCTCTCTATATTAAAAAATCAAAACCGTCTACCTCGCGATCTGTGTTTCTGGAAACGGAGAAGTGTTAGTATTGTATTTACACGAACTCTAGCTTTGTGTTAGTGCAGAAACGAGTTCTCGACCTGGAAGAGATGTGAGTGACGTATCTACAGAGTGTTGCGTTTGTAGTGGTGAATTGGCGAGGGTAGTTCTGGGGTAGTTTGACAGTACAGTGTCAACTGCCAACCTACCTGAATCAGGGTAGGGGTAGTTAAGGCAATATCTCTACACACGTTGCACATCCACTGTACAGGTGCACACATTTTTCACTCACGGTACAGATTATATACGAACCACTTTTCAGGAGTTTCTTCAATGCTGGGAAATTCCAACATTTTCTGGAAACTCCAAAACTTCTCGAAACCGCTTCTAATTGATTTGAGAGATCGAAAATGAAAAGGGCAATCGATTTTTTCCCCTTCAAAATAAGTGCCATTTACCTATAAGTATACATGATTTGTACTCTCAAAATCAAACTCGAGAGCAGTTAGCGTGGTGAAGTATTTTTCTGGGGGAGGGAGGAGGGAGGAGGGAGGTAACATTCACAATTTTTCCAGCATTTAAACTAAAATTTGCCAACCTTAAAGATGAAATGAATTTGAAGTAAAATTTGGTTTTGTGCAGTGACATACCGAAGTCCGAATATTGAGGGGGTCAAAAAATTTCAGAAATTCTGATTCGATTTTTGAAAAATTTGAAAATCAATTTATTCAGGCATAAAACAGGCTGACTTTTTTGAGGAAGGAGTTGGATGGCACAAATTTTCAGACCGAACAAAACTTTTTGACCACTTCTCCCTTTCATTCAATACATTGCTTTTCCGTGAGTAATTTCATTGTAGTTAAAAAAAAACTATATAATTTGAAGTATAGATATGGAAAATTTCCAGAAAAATTATAATTTAATTTTAAAATTTCATGGTTTCAATGTGATAGAAAATCTCAAGTTTGAAGTCCTATATAACAATGTTTTAGATTAAAAAGCTTGGATGAAAAATTGGCTACTTTTGCTTTAAAACTATTGAAGGGAAAATATGATGAGGCCGAGCGCAGCGAGGCCAAAGCTTTTAAAAGATTTGATGTTCAAACATCGAAAACAAGTGTTTGAGAAAAAAAAATGTAATAAAATTTTGAAAATCAATTAAATCAGTTCATTCGAGCACAAAAACAACTGAATTTTTTAGAGGGGGTGGGTGGAACGAATTTGCTATTGAACTAAATTTTAAAGGGGTTAACTTTTTCCGTTTTTTATTTACTTCATTCCTTATTTCACAATTGCCATCAATTTTGAGAAAAATGCAAAGATCAGGGAGATGAATTTGGCCCGAGCGAAGCGAGGGCGAATGTTTTTGAAAATTTCAAAGCGAGCAGCCCGAGCGAAGCGAGGGCGCGAGCCAGGGGTTGAGTCCGCGGAGCGGCCTAGGGGGCGGAGCCCTCTAGTATTTTTAAAAAATTGAAAAAATTCAGAGCTGAAAAAAATGTTGACAAAATTATTCAAGTTTGAAAACGCCTAGAGAAAAAATTTTTGAAATCAAATACAAAAATGTTGAGAAAAAATTGAAAGTTTGAAAAAATATCAGGGTTGGGATAGTCCAGAATAGAAAAAAATTCGATATATTCTGTATTGGACCTTGGTCAAGCAAAAAAGAACGAATTTTGCCTGATTCTTCTTTGACATGTTCCATAAACATGGTAACTACATATAGACAAATCCGAAAAAGGTCACAGGCCACAGCGCATGGCCCCTAATTAATATCCAGGCCAAGATTTCAAAAATCTCTTTTTGGAGGAAAATGAACCACCCTAGGGAATGAGACCTGCAAAATTCGAAAATAAATTTTTCACCGTGTCGTAATAAGAAACATCCTAAAATGTAGGTGTATTTTGCGTATACCATTAAAACGTTTCGAAAACTTTCCATTAAATCCATCCAATTTGGCGTATTCTAAATCGTTCTCTGGTTGTATAAACGAAATCCATTCGAGTGTGTGGAATATACACCTACCTATACCTATACCTACGATACAATACACTAACTCGGTAAGCTGATCGCTATATTTATACACGTTTCGTATTACAAATGCTCGAAAATACCTAACACTACAATTCCTGCATCGAAATGCTTACTCATAATGCTAAATGTACGTCTACATCTACATATATGCCGAGGTGTCATATCGAACGGGTATCACTTCGTTACCTTGTGGATTAGTAACACGAAATGGTAATCTTCCTATCAAATATAGTCCGCTAATTTCAACCTTGTCAAATTCCAGCGAAAACACTTTCATTATCGCGTGAAAGTTGGAAAATCGATGATTATGGTAGGGAATAATTCCCCGAATAAAATTTCTAAATGAGTAATGAACGAGACCGATGTTTTTGGTGATTTCTGAGCCATATCATTGGTTTTTTTTTTGGAACTGTGGCGAGTTGACCATTAAGAAGGGAAGGCGTGTTTCGAAATTTGTTCAATTATAAGGTATCGGTGGAATATAAGGTAATCAAGCTGGAAAATATTTTTAGACATTTCAATAGCCATATTTAGGTGAATTTTCAATTTCGCTGTGGGCTGTTCGATCCGTTTGAACCGGTAATTATACCTGTTAGTTAATGATTCATGTCGATATTTACCGCACGAGTGGGCAATTAACCAGATGTTTGCTTTTCGAAACTTTAAATAGGATCATTTGAAAAATATTTTGCAAATTGTAAATTCAGCGGGTCAATTTTCCAATTTTCCAAACGTAATTTCTCGAACGACTGAATTCCCGAATGGAAAAACTTCCAAAAAATGTATTTCTGAATCTATTTTCCCGAATGAAATTTTCCTGAATTTATTTTTCAAAATGAAATTCTCTCCGAAAGTCGAAAGAAATTACCATGGAAATTGAATTACTAAGTGTAATATCAGTTTTAGAGGTTATGGCGTTCCATTTTTTTTGTCGGAAAATTTTGTTTCAATTTTATTGGTCCCTAGGGAGAGAAGAGAGGTGGGCCCAAAACTGAAAAATTCTTAGCACTTAGCAGTATTGGCTATCGAATGAGGTATCTAAATCTGTTTTTCATTCCCCCCCTCCTGTATTCCATTTTTTAAATTATTTCAACTCCAGATGCAAAATTGAACTCTACGGAAGGCAGTAGGGGACTAAAATTGAAATTTTTTAATTTTATCGAGTGGGGTGTCGAAATCCTTTTGGGCGTTAGCTCACAATATACTTGCTTGGTTTTGGAAAATATTCTGAAATAAAAAAGTAATTTGTAATTTCTTTTTTATTTGGGAAAATTTCACTCGTGAAGATATAGTCGGGAATTTTTCTCTCCAGGAATTCAGTCATTCAGGAAAAAAAGCAGGAACCGCGCTTGCCGATTGAACCGAAATTTGACTCACTAAAAGGGCATGTTACCCACATCTCAGAACCAAATTTTTAGCTGCTGAAGTTGATTTCTCAATTTTTGGCGAATCTCTGAAAATTGTAGAAATTACCTGTTGATATTTCGATTCATCATAAGAATGGTAAATCATGAAGTGAAAATTTGAAATTGGTTTATATAATAAAATTGACCCTTCAAATAGATTGCAAACATTTTCAAGTCGAGTTGGAACCTCCAGCAAAAGTTGAATTTTCCTCAAGCCGCTGGAATTGCTCTAAAAAGCGATGCGCTGTAGGTAATCATCTTTGGTAGGTAGCTAAGAATTTTGTTCTGAAATAAGTGACATAATCTTTCGTCCAGTGAGGATGGATTGTAAAAGTTCATTTGTTAGATTGCTTTTAATTTGATATTTTTTTTGTTTTTTTCTACTTAAAAATTTTTTTCTACTTGAAAACACTAAAAAATTTTTCTTCATTAACTTTAAATTCTTTAAAGAGGGTTTTAAATAATTCTAAAATTTTGAGAACAATTTTAGAGTTCAAAAAATTATGGATAGGTATTACATATTATTATTAAAAAATTCAAAGTTGAAAAAAAATCGAAAAAAAAGTTCAAAATTGAAACGATTTCTGCAAGAAAATTTAAAAGAAAGTAAGTATATAGGTAAGATTGACAAAAAATCCAAGAAAATTTCAAGTTGAATTAGCTGAAATTGGAAAAAATATCAATTGAAAAAAAATCTGAAAAAAGTAGAAAAGATTTTGAGGAAAAATTTAAAAAAAAAATTTCCCAGAATTTTTTTTTTGCGTCGTCGAAATTGAACAGTTGATTCGGTCTTTCGTGATTTTTTTTAGGGGGGATGGGGGGTAATGGAAAATTTCCAAATATTCCTGAAAATTCTGAAAATATGATTCAATTTTGATTTTCGGGAGAGGAATTGTTTTAAGAAAGCTTTTGATGCTCCCAAATTGGGTAGAAATGACTAAAATTTACTATTCGAGGCCTCTATAAATCCCTCTCGGACTATTCTTCAGATCCACAGTTCATCTCAAAAAAAAAAAACAAAATTGAATGATATCTATTTTCAGAATTTCCAGGAATATTTGAAAATTTTTCAATATTTTTCTCATTTTTCCTTTCGATTTCAACATCTAATTCTTGTTCAGCCCCACAAAAAAAAGGGATCTCATCTTATGAGATGGCTCCTAATTGATGTAGGGGCTAAAATTTTGGGAATCATATTCTTTAGAGAGAAATGAACCATTCCAGGGGGTGAGACCTCCAAACTTGAAAAATCCTATTCAAGAGCCACCTTAGATACACATCTGCTGTGAAAGCTGTTCGTCTGTAGAAACAAATTCAAATATAAAGTCTGCATCAGTGACCTGTCATAAGAAAAAGTGGCTTAGATCCAAAAGGGTAGTTTTTACAGGAGAGCTGTTTCAAATTTCAAACTGAAGTGTTGACCAACCAATGATATGAAAGTGGGTGATTTTTGGAACATGTTTAGCAGGTAGGAAAGGGAATTGAATCATCATTTTTTTCATTTTTTCTCTCAAATCAGTGTTACCAACCAAAAAACAAAAAATTTACCTGAAAATACATTTTTTCAATTTCGTTTTTTTGGCGGGAAAACGCTGTGAAATGGAGCAGAATGACATATAGTACTAGGTGTACAATCCCTATTGATTTTTTATACCTTATTTATAAGCGGCTAAGTGCAATTTTTGGAGTAAAAACGTAGAAAAATTTTGGTAAATCGATTTTTTTTTCAATTTTGAACTTGTTTTTGACAGGAAACACTATAAAATGGAGTAGGGCGACGAAAAATATATCTTCAGTCTGTATTGTTTTTTTATACCTTCTTTATGAGCGTCCAAGTGCAATTTTTTGATTAAAAAAATGGAAAAATCAGGAAAATTTTTCGGAAAAATGAGTTGATTTTTCCATCTCTGAAATGTTAGAAAGTGGTATAAGAATGAAATTCTCCACTATTCGGTCGGTCTGTTATTCAGTTTTTCATTCCCCCTCCCCTTTGCTCCAAAACTGCATTTTTTTGAGAAAAAGTACCCATTTTTGAAAAACGAGTTGATTTTTCCATCTTCAAAATCGTGAAAACTGCAATAACTCATACAGAAGTGACCGAATTGAGCTGAAAATTGGTACACAGACACTACTTGACATACCCTTCAACATACTAAAAAATCACATTTTTTGACCAATTTTTCTATTTTTCTTAAAAAATTGACCCTCCATTAACGACGAAATGAATCACTCGCGAACGTTTTCGACATCATCGCCGGATTCCACACATCAAGAACTTTCAGAACCCATCAAAATCTCGATTTTTATTTTTTGGATCTAAGCCACCTTATTGTGTGCCAGGTCACATGTCGCTATGAAATCTATTCGTCTGTAGAAACGAATTCAGATCTAAACTCTGCATCAGTTTCTTTGACCAATTAAGACTTTAAAACACGTAAAGAACGTTATTTCTCGTCAACGTGTAAGTAAACACATAACGTAATCTGTTGAAAAAATTCTTCCGCATGTGCCACCGCAGAACTAACATCACACATTAGTTCTCATATTCAGCCAGCGATCTCTTTGCCACTCGTAACGCCGAGTTGGCTTCATATAAAAGGGAAAATATTCGAAGGCGATATTTGGCGTTAACCGCATCGCGTATAGAATTCCCAAGTTGAGAAGTACTACCGCAGCCAGCGCAGCGTACACACAGAAGCGAACGTTGCGCCGCTGTATAACGATGAATAGCAAACGTGCGGTATACAGAGTAATCCGGCGGCTTTTACAGTAACCTAATCCCGTTTATAATTACTTTGATTAATATTTCAAACCACAATGAACCATTTTATATTAACGTGCGTTTCATATTTCAAAATGAAAATCTTGAAGCGCATTGTAATAAGAGGGAGCAATCCGTACCCCTCTTCTGCGGAGTCGAGGCGTCGTCCGAGACCCCGAAAAGTGGTAAAGAGTAGCGAATAAGTGTTTTCTTAGGCGAAACATTGTCGGCTTGTATTTTATATAGAGAAAAGCTCCTTGGAATTGTTTATTGTTGCGCTTAAGTGGATGAAATATGTATCTGTAGTACGTGTGCACGATTTCGCTTCTTTGCCAGCGTTATTTTCTCACCCCCGCCGTGTCCTCGGGGCTTCCTGCTTGCCATCGGTACCTCTTCGCTAAACGGTGTATGCTCGAGAGTTGTTGCGAGTGCTTAACGTTGCTGCGAGAAAAGCTTCGCGATCTATTGTAATTAACGTGCCAACGAAAAGAACGCGACTTGGGATAATTAGAGGTGTATTTGTCGCGGAGGGGTTATTTTATTATGAGGCGATGTGACGCGACGCTGCGTACACGACGATGCGTTAAACGGGGCTAAAAATTACCAGATTTATATTCGCTATTTTTCACGTTACGCGGTATTTTTCCAGTTCATTTGTTTTAATTCGGTACCACCGAGGTTTCGTAAAGTAATGTATGGCGTTTTCGTTTCATTTTCTTCTCGAGATATCCGGGATAAGGATGGAGACATACGCGGGGTGTGTGAAGGTCTGTGTGGCCCCCAGTTTAACTCGCAGATGTTAAATGCGGCGTTATTGGCGGTTAACGTGTTATAAAATTATTGCATTTTATTTACAGCCATTTGTTGTCGATTAGTTTCGCAAAACTAACCCCTAGCATGATAAAAGTGAACTTGAATGGGGTTTTGAATGATGACCTTGGCATATTGGATCTATTGACCTTGAGCTATTTTCTGTCGGTTTCATTTTTGTAATAGTTTTAAAATTGCTTCAAAAAATTTACCTACAGCAAAGATCAATGAAAAAGTGATTTTTCTTCCTAAACCATTTGATGCCCCAGAATGTGGTGAAATTAAAATATTTTCAGGCCGTTGAAATGTACGTGGTTGCTCATTTGAAACTATGTGGTGGATTTAGTTTTTGGGGATGAAAACCCATTCCAATGATCATCCCGGCCTCAAAAACTAGAAAAATACTTGCGAATGATTCTGCAATGAAAATTCATCTCAATTTAATCGAAGCCCAAAAACGCCCGAAAAAATCGTGGATTGATTTTTTTGATCCCAACCTCAAAAACGAGAAAAATACTTGCGATAAATTCTGCGATCGAAATTCATCCCAAATCAATCGTAGCTCAAAAATGCTCGGAAAAATCATGGGATAATTCTTTTGGGATGAAAATCTATTCCAATGAACATACCAGCCTCAAAAACTGGAAAAATACTTGCGATAAATTCTGCGATGAAAATTCATCCCAAATTAATCGCAGCTCAAAAATGCTCGGAAAAATCGTGAGATGATTTCTTTGGGATGAAAATCCATTCGAATGAACATTTTGGCCTCAAAAACTGGATAAATATGTACGATTAATTTTGCGATGAAATTCAACACAGAATTAATCGAAGATCAAAAATGCTCGGAAAAATCGTGAGATGATTTTTTTGTGATGAAAATTCATTCCAATGATCATTTCGGCCTCAAAAACTAGAAAAATACGTGCGATTAATTTTTTGATAAAATTCAACACAGAATTAATCGCAGATCAAAAATGCTCGGAAAAATAGTACGATCATTTTTTTGGGATGAAAATCCATTCGAATGATCATTTCGGCCTTAAAAACTAGAGAAATATGTGCGGTTAATTTTGCGATGAAATTCAACACAGAATTAATCGAAGATCAAAAATGCTCGGAAAAATAGTACGATCATTTTTTTGGGATGAAAATCCATTTGAATGATCATTTCGGCCTTAAAAACTAGAGAAATATGTGCGGTTAATTTTGCTATGAAATTCAACACAGAATTAATCGAAGATCAAAAATGCTCGGAAAAATAGTTAGATAATTTTTTTGGGATGAAAATCCATTCGAATGATCATTTCGGCCTCAAAAACTAGAGAAATACTTGCGATTAATTCTGCGATGAAAATTCATCCCAAATTAATCGCAGCCCAAAAATGCTCGGAAATATCGTGATACCTATGATTTTTTTTCAGATAAAAATCCATTCCAGTGATCATTCCGTCCTCAAAAATTAGAAAAAAAAGTGTGACTAATTTTGCGATGCAATTCAACAATCGCAGCTCAAAAATGCTCGGAAAAATCGTGAGATGATTTTTTTAGGCTGAAAATCTGTGGTGCGAAATCGAAGTTCCTCCTTCACGACATGAAAGAGTACCTCCTGTAGGTAGTATAAAAATTAGCCAAAAAAATGTTTGTCCATTTTTTGACCAATTTCACTTGAAGCGCCCATATCTCCATAAATAATTCCAGCCAAATGGGCCCTTTTCTCTTGGAACGTCACATATATTTCAACATCTTCTCCAAAATCCATCTGTTAAGAAGTTTTACGCGTAGAGTTGAGAGTTTTCCAGATATAGTGAAGTTATTGGTCTAAAATATTGTTTTATTTTCGAAAAAAAATGTTTTTGTGTTTTTGCTCTTCAATGCTGCCCCCCCCCCATTGGAAAATCAATAATGAATTAATTTTGCACAACGTACCAACAAGATGCCAAAACGACAATTAAGAATTGAAAAAAAGTCAGGTATCTTCGATGCCCCGCTCCTGTTTTCGTGAAGCTTTTTTCAATCTAGAATTGCTATGTTGATTCTTGTGAAAAAATTTCAAAAAATTATGGCTCGAGATCTGGTCGCGCAATATTGTTACTCATTGGCACGATTTAGTGTCAAAGACATTGAGAATACGTGCAAAATAAATTCACCGCCATCGCACGCTTTTGGACGGTTTCTGTGGTTGAAATGCGACTCAAAAGATTTTAAATGGAAAGATTTCGATTTCTGACTTGTAATTTTCTTGCTCGAGAGATCCGATTCAAACTTGAAAATGGAGACGATTTAGGGAAAAAATGACGAAATGAAAGAACCAAATCTATATTCGTGTTCAGCAGGTCAAAATACCCCGAAAAATACTTTTTTTGCGATCGCTTTACTTGAAGTCTCGAAATTAGCTTTTTTTTTCATTAAAAATCAGTGAAAAAGGTGAATTTTGAAATTTTAATCAAAACTATTACAAAAAGGATGTTTATCGGGGTATTTTGACCCAGTGGCGTACCCAAGGGGGGGGGGGGGGGGTCCAGGGGGTCTGGACCCCTCCCTTGGCGTCAGAAATTTACGTGAAAAAGTGCCTTTTTGGAGCATGAAAAATCTAATTTTCTCAAAGCTTCGCCCTCGCTTCGCTCGGGCATGAAAGAAATCACATTTGATAATTATGTATAATTATAGTCAGGAATTTATGTAAAAAATGCCTTTTTGAAGCATTAAAAATCAAATTTTCTCAAAATTTCGCCCTCGCTTCGCTCGGGCATGAAAGAAATTGCTAATTCTATAAACTATTTGAATCAACAATGCAAAAAATAGTTCCCTTTTAATATTCCAAGTCTCTATACCCACTTTGCACCCCCCAAAAAAGCTTCTGACGCCAATTCTTGGATTTATTAGGTATTTGTATTGGCTTTTAAGGCCAAAATAATTAGTACCTATGTAAGTTGTTTGTTCCAAGATTACATTATCATCAGTTTTTTTCCTTAAATGTGCTATGCAAATCGCATGAAAATTTAATAAAGTTTGAATTTTGTGTTTTTATAGTAAAAGGAAATTTGATGGGGGGGGGGAGGTGAACTTACAATTTCTCAAAAATCATGAAATTTCGGACCCCCTCCTTGAGAAATTTCTGGTTACGCCACTGTTTTGACCTGTTGAATATGAATATGGAATTGGTTTCCTTATATGGTAATTTCTGTCTGTATAAAACGCTTAAAATTTGAAAAATCTGCTAAAATAACAACATTTCTGTACAGTTTTTCGCAATTTTCGGCCCTTAGTTCAGAGAAATCGCCAAAACTAAACACACAGTAAAATTCTACATAAAAAACGTATTTTTTAGAAAATTTTCCAGAGTGGTCGCTCTTTGCTTGTATGGTATTTTTTACGATTGAAGACTTCAAATGGCTGAAAAAACGTGAAGGAGTGCACCAAAATTGTTGAATAAATTATCATAAATACACCTCTACGAGATGTAACTTTGTGCCAAAGAACTGAAAATTTCCTTCATTTCCGTTAAAATTAAAAATTCTTGAAAATGATGCAATAAAATCACCATAGCTCTGAAAGAGAGGAGGGTAAGGGTCCAAAATTTTGTGAAAAATTATTTCTAGCCAATATACACGATTTGAGGTGTTAGGAGCCCAAAACCGCCTGGGGCCAAATTCACCCCTTATCCGGCCATACCCTTTGTAACAATTTTGACCCACCTTATCAATGGTTGAATTTTGAGTGGGTACATAGTACATATCTTGAAATAAAATAAAAATTCCCATTTTAATTCAAAAGCTTGAAAAAATTACACGTTTACGTACAAACATGAACCATTGTGTAAGTGGCTGCGCAGATTTTATTTTCCTTCAGAATTGGTATCTTTAATTTCCATATTTTTACATTTCCATTTTAAAACTACGTTCTTCTATCTCTTTTGTTGAAAATAAATCAAAAAGAATATTATTAAAAAACATATTCCACATTAAGTAACGATTGTAAACGTCGCAGATTTCCTCCTGCCAGCACGTATTAGGCATTTACTACCTACATTTACATAGGAGAACTTCCTCATTACTTCGATTAATTCGTATTACGACAATTTAAACAACAGCAACAGTAACACATCTCACTCGGTATATTTTGTCGTTGTAGTCGAATACTCGCAGATAAAACAATGTCAATCAGTTACAACATTCCAATTATTCACATTAAGATATCTGTGTAACTTCGCACAAATGTGCCATAATAGAAACCAGTATCGAACAGCTTTTCCGTCGTAATCGTAATTTCACATTTGTAGGCGAGTATTTTATACAATGAGCTTTTGCGCGTAATATTTCGTCATAATCGTTTCACGTATTACACGATTGTCAGCTCAAACATCAATTAAAATCCTTCGTGTTTCTGTCGAATTTCCATAAAAACTGTTTTCTTTCTCGAGAAAAACGCTAACGTTTTACTCGAAAAAGAAACAGTTTGCTGATTAATTCTGGAATAAATTTCCGCCACGTGTATCAGATAGGTGCTTTTTCACCTCTAAACAAGTAGATGGGGTTTTTTCTATCGTTAAATGAGGTACACCAAAGACTATGGGCGTTATAAAACTAAACGATGTAGCGTTTCGGAACACTTCGTCGTGTATATTCGTATGGTAGTATAGTATTTTAGATTTGTCCCTAGAAATAATTCTTTAAAAGCTTATTTCGCATTATTTGTGTAAAATGATCTCCTAAACATGATACTAAAACTTAAACCTCGCAAATGTCCGGGAACACCCCCCCCCCCCCCGGTTAATCCAAGAGGGTAAAAATCACCTTCCAAACCAGTTTTTCGTATTTTCCATCGAAATAAAAGGTTTACTCGAAAAAAGGTGAAGAGTAAAGTTTTTCCACGTTAAATTTCCTATAGAAAAATGATACCTATAAAAGTCGTTTAAAAAAATCTCATTTTCAATCCATTTTGAAAGGGTTGAAAAAAATAATTTTTCAAAATTCACAATTTCATTAATTTTACGTGTAAACCCCAAATTAAATTTAAAAAAGGGAAGGGGCTAAAAAGGTGCAATTTGAGTTTTTACACCTCTCTGGCCCATTGTCGGCTCGATTTAATAACGAAAATAACGCACTTTCGGTCAAAAAACTCAATCAACATTCATGCACTTATTTAAAAAAAATATATATATATTCTGATATAAAAAATTTTAAATTTGACATTTCAGGGGTGCGCTCAGCTTGAGCTCGGTATACCCAAATTTGACGTTATTTTTATTCTCTCATTCCGAATCAGTGAAAAGTTACTGAAGAATAGTCAGATTTGCAGCACAAAAAAAATCAGCAAAATTCACTGATTTCCAGCGAATTTTTGCTGATTTTTCAAAAATTTTCACTGACTTTTCAGCAAATTTCATATATTTTACTGACTTTTCAGTGATTTTTCTCACTGATTTGTTTGGATTAAAAAAAATTTCACTGATTTTCTCCTGTGCTGCAATTCTGACTGTTTCTCAGTGATTTTCGATAATTTTCACTGATTTATAATTGAGAGAATAGGTAAATTATGGGTAAACAAAGAGTGTACAAAATCGTTCATTTAAATTCAAAAATTGCTGGTTAGCACATTTTTTTACACCTTGATTCGTCATGAAAAATCCATATAATTTTAGCAGGGTAAGAGAAAATCTGATTGGTTGCCCATTGTTTAGGTATACCCAAAAATGGGTTCACGGTCATTTTCCCGAAGCCGAAATCCCGAACGGACATTTTCCCAAATAAGATTTTTCACAAAAAAAATTTTCACGAATCCGTTTTTCCGAATACCGAAATCCCGAATACAATTCTCGAATTACCTTTTTCCCGAATGCAAAAATCCCGAATGTAAAAATTCCGAATATACGTAGAATTTCACGAATCACCTTTTTTATTATTTTTATGAAATAACTATTCCATAGTGATGGAACAGTAGTTTTTTTTCATCCTCCGGAGGTTTTCGGTAGTTTTTCAGGGGTAAAACCATTGAAAAATGGCATAAAATTCCGTAAATCAAACTTTTTCTCAAAAACTTGGTCAAAATTGATGACACCTTGAAGAAAACTGATTTTTTGAATGTGTTTTATTTTATTTGTACTATATTGCATTTGATTTTCATTGATTTTTTTACAAATTACCAAATTTTTTACTATTTTTTTTAATTTATTGCAACAAAATAAAACTACCGGTAGTTTTGGAAAAAAATCGGTAGAAAACTACCGACGATTTCGGTAGTTTTTATCAAAACTAAAATAAACTTCATTTAATAGTAGATTGATTTTTTTTATTCGGGAAACAAAGGATTTGGGATTTCGGTATTCGGGAAAACGGATTCGTGAAAATTTTTTTCGTGAAAAATCTTATTCGGAAAAATGTCCGTTCGAGATTTCGACTTCGGGAAAACGGCCCATAACCCCAAAAATGACGTCAAATTTGGGTAATAAACCCAAGCTAAACGCAGCCCAGTCCTGCCCTTGATAAAAATAAATTTTTGCGATGAAAAAATTGGAAAATTTGTTCAATAAAAATGATTTTAAAAAAAAATCGAAGTCGGCACCGCAAAAATTGGACATTTAAAGTTTTTTATGGTTAAATAGGTAGTTATTTTCACATCGACTCTTCAATGTTGGTCAAGTTTTAGTGACCAAGAGAACGTTATTTCGTTTTTACGAAAATCAAAAAATCTCGATTTTTCAATGATCTGTAACTTTTGAATGAGCTGTAGCCACCCTGAAATAAGTATCGAATTAAGCTGTCAGTGGTTCAGGTAGATGCAAGGTGTAGAAACACGAATTGCTTTTATTCGCCCAATTTCCACTTTTCTATACCACTTTAATAGGAGTTCATTCATAAAAAACTGAGATTTTTCAAAAATTACCCTACTTTGAGGACCCCCAGCATCGCCTCACTTTGGGTCAGGAACTAAAATTTTTTATGGTAAATTTTCAACTCAAAATGAACCACATCTGTGAATTTTTTCGAAATTTAGAGTACCCACATATGTTTTTTTTACTTTTTTTTATTGAATATTTCTGGTCACCATTGTTATTTTCATATAAAACAACCTCTTTCTTCCCCTCTTCCCCTTCCCTGTTCTTTGTGCCATTTTTGTCCACTTTGCGGAAATTGAGGAATATCTTCTATTGGAAATTCTATGTGAAAATAATTTCATTTCTCGTGATTTTTCTTCCAAAAGACCAATAATAACTACGTAAAAGGAAAGAAATTGTGAATTTTGAAAAATCATGATTTTCAACTCTTCTAAAATGGATCAAAAAATGAGAATTTATTAAAAATTGCCCAACATTTTTATGGGAACTTTACCCCCCCCCCCCCCCCCCCCAAAAAAAAAAAATTACTCTTGACATTTTTTAATTAAATTTTTTATTTTGGCGGAAAATACGAAAAACTGGTTTTGAGGATAGTTTTTACCCTCTGCATGGGTTTTCGGACACTTGTGGGGAGCAACTTTCAGTAAATTTGTTTAGGAAATCATTCAGCAAAAATAATTGGAAATTCAGCTCTTCAAGAATTATTCCGAGCTTCAGGCCTAAAATGACTGGGCTAATAGTATTAGTTAGCTTGTTCAAAAAGTATTTAAAGGGATCCAGCAAACCAATCAACCGAATACTGGTAAAGAAGAAAAATTTAAATTAACCCAGGCTTATTTGAAAAGGCAAGAAGGTCGAAGCTCGTAGCTGGGCGTAGTAATAATATATTCGCGAACCCTTTCTTTTAAATAATTATTAACGAGTTCTTGACAGCGATTCATAACCCTAAGTTAACGCTTGGTTAATCAAAGCTTCAAAATCGCTATTTTCGTTATAATCGAAATCGATTTAGCCTCGTCGATGTTGCATATTTATAATGTATTAACGCTGGTAATATATAGTTTATTTGATAAATCGACCCATTCAAACGTTAAAGTTTATCTTTATCGAGTATACTTATACTTTCATCGCGTGCAATCGTGAAAAGATTATACAAATATGCGGTCTGGCTTTTCATATCCAAAGGATATTTCAAGTCTACGTATATAGGCTAAAAAAAAAATCGAACATGGAAACCTATATCTAAACTCGTTTTTATTAACCAAATAGAACGATAAAGATAATTAATATTTTTTATGGTGAAATTTTTCAACTACATCTGACTGGATAGTGAAAAAAAAAAGGATAAAAAAAAATTCGACGCAACAACAAAAATAAGGCCACTTTCTTTTTCATCGTGCAACGGCTCGTTGAATATTTATGAACTATATCCCTTTTTATTATGTTACGTCGAGTTAATTTGGAAATTGACTCCGCTGGTATTGTATCAGCCCTTTCTAAAATCCAATTTATTTTTTAAGTAATAATTTTACCTGCAAAATTTTAAATTATAATATTGTTTTCATTATGATAACCCTATATCTCATTACATTTTCTTTCCGAGTATTTCCATTTTCTTTCTTCATTAAATGAGCGAGAATTTATGCTATATAATATTAAAATTTAAAAACTTGAACCAACTTTTTTTTTTTCACTTCGCTTTTCCCTGTATAGGCTACCGGCGTCTCTTAGCTTCGCATCGGCCGCGTATAATTTAACGTGAAATTTTCCTTATAATTGAAACTATACAATCGCGGGAAGATCCATTATCGCGAAATGCGATAGGTACGTTGAACTTGGATATTTTCCACAGCGAGTTGGGCTATTAGCGTTCTGCGTAGGAATATTACGTAATCTTGAATATTTTTCAATAGGTGTATAAAATAAATTATTTTATTAGTTGACTGATTTTTTGTGTTGATGAAAATCAATGTATATTCTGTGAAGGGAACGCCCTCCCCTCCCCATAAAAAATTGAAAACATGATGTAAAAGTTTTCGCCGGACTGAATTTCACTAAATTTCATTCAAAATTCGGGAGGGGGAAGGGAGTGATCACAAGATAGGTAATTCTAGTCCATTTTTGAATTTATTTAAATAGTCGAATAATACAGATGAATTATTTTGAAAAACATTAATTTTCAATTTTTGAATTAATTAGGCTTTCTTTTAGAAAATAGTTGGTTTTAGAATTTTAGTCCAGGAATTATAGTAAATTTTTACGCGAACCCCGGAATCGTTGGGGGAAAGCTGAATTTTACATTATTTGTACATAATAGCCTACCAAACATACTCCTAAAAGTTGCACCCTCCAACTTGCCGGCTACCCCCGCTAGAGGTCAATAACCTTTGCGAATATACGTTTTTTGACTGTAGCGCCGAAAGGAAGGGCCGGAGAGGGGAAAATGGTAAAATAAAAAATATTCTACGTAAAATTTCCTATAAACTTGACCAGTTCAGTTATTCTCAAAATTGCGACATTCAACTTACAGTGGGGGTTAAACTTTTCCAAATTTGAAAAAATTTGAAAAAATTGGTAATTTTACGTGTAATTTTAAATTAAAATGGGCTCAAAAATATGCTTTCAAAAGTTGCATCCGGCAACTTGCGAGCCACCCCTGTATGAACACATAAAATGACCAATTTTTTCCAAGTTGAAAAAGTTTAACCCCCACTGTAAGTTGAATGTCGCAATTTTGAGAACAACTGAACCTGCTCAAGTTTATAGAAAATTTTACATAGAACATTTTTTATTTCACCATTTTTCCCTCTCTGACCCTTTCTTTCGGCTCTACTGTCATAAAACGTATATCCGCAAAGGTCATTGACCTCTGGCGGGGGTAACCGGCTAGTTGGGGGGGGGGGGTGCAACTTTTCACAGCATATTTTTGAGCCCATCTCAACTTCAAATTACAAAAAAAATCATAATTTAAAAAAAAATTCCAAGTTGAAAAAGTTTAACCCCCACTGTCAGTCGAATGTCGCAATTTTGAGAACAACTGAACCGGTCAAGTTTGTAGGAAATTTTACGTAGAACATTTTTTATTTCACCACTTTTCCCTCTCCGACCCTTCCTTTCTGCGCTACAGTCAAAAAACCTATATTCGCAAAGGTTATTGACCTCTAGCGGGAGTAGCCGGCGAGTTGGGGGTGCAACTTTTAGGAGTATGTTTGGTTGGCTATTATGTACAAATAATGTAAAATTCAGCTTTCCCCCAACGATTCCGAGGTTCGCTTAAAAATTTTGCTATAATTCCTGGGTTATTTTGTTTCTTGAAAAAGTTTTGCGGAAAATGATTCTTTTCGCCTTCACTCCCTGAATTCAAACGGACATGCATTTTCTCAAATACATATTTCAGAAAACTTTTTCTTCAGAAGTTCTCAACCAAAAGTAAAAATCAGGGATCCGGAGGTGGAGGTGGAGGGAGGAGGGAGGAGGCCCCTCTCCCGGATGATTTTTCCGAAGCCGGAGCCGGAGCCGGAGGCATTTTTTAAAAGTCCTGGAGCCGGAGGGACTAGACCCCCTCCCTCCGGATCACTGGTAAAAATTCAGAACACTTGAAAATTTGTTGTTAGAGTGTACTCTTAATTGATTTTTTCAAAAATTCTTTTTGGATAGCTGTCCTAATCCGTTATATCTTAAGTTCTCTTAAAAATCCTTTTATAGTGCTATAAGAAATCCGTAAAATTAATGATTTTTTGAACTCCTGTGAGAAAGAATTTTTTCAATTTTGTTGAGGTTCATTAATTTATTGAAGTCGATTAAATCTATTTCTTTGCTCTTTTTTTTATTTCGGCAATTTTTGGGCAAAATGAGCAGGAGAGAAAGAAAGGGTTGATATGTAAAAAAATAATCATCTGGAATTTTCTTACGGGGAATGAAAAGACACCCAGCCAAAGAACATAGGTATACCTATTAAGTTCTATGGCATTTCTGGTGAACAAATTGTACAACAAAAAATGAATTGTATTTTGAGCAAACAACTTACGTAGATATGCACTTAGGTATGTATTCAATAGGGGTGAGCGTTTGGCACTTTTTTTTCGAAAGTTGAACAAAGGGATATCGATGATGATGAAGTTGGGCGTATACCTTAAAAAGACGTGGTTAAAACGTCATCTTTTCCTCTCCCTCTTCCCCTCTTACTTCATATTTCCCCTCTCAACGGGGCCTTTGAATCTGACCATGTTCAAAAAATTTAAAATTGAAATTTTTTTCAAAAATGGTTTCAGAAAAGATTTTTAAATCTAAAATTACCTCTTTCTCAGTGGTCCATAAAAATATTATCCAACCTAAAAAGCTCGGAAAAGTTGTGAAGTGATCTGTGAAAATGATTTTCATCCCAAAATTCATCCCAGCCTCAAAAGCTAAAAAAATCGTGGGTTGATTTTTTTAAATGAAAATTCATTTCAAAAATTATCCCAGCTTCAAAGCTCGGAAAAATCGTAGGATCATTTGTGAGATTGATTTTCAAAAATCATTCCATTCTGATTTTTGGATTGATATTAATCCCAAAAGTCATCTTGCCTACAAATACTCAGAAAAGCGAGGAATGATTTTTGAGATTGATATTCGGGATTAATTATCATTCCAAAAGTCATCTCACCTTCGAAAACTCGAAAATTATATGTAAAAATCATCTTGAAAAAAGCGTTGGATGATTTATGAAAGCTATTTTCCTTCCAAAAATCATTCCAGCCTCAAATCTCGGAAAAGTCGAGGGATGATTTTTTCGGAAGTGATTTTAATCTCAAAAGTCATCTCGCCAGAAAATGCTCAAAAGAATCGATGGATGATTTTTTGGATTGATTTTCAGGATTTATTTTCAACCTAAAAGTTATCTTCCCTATTAACATGAGATAATTTTTTTTTATATTTAGTCAGAAATTGATGAAAATTTTGTTGAAAAAATTTCTCCCAGCATGATATTTTTATCCAGTATGAATATTTTGATTCAAAAAACGAACCCTTTATCTCGATTTGCTGAAAAGTTATTCACAAAAAAGAATCTGAGGTGAGAGTCAAAAATTTCAAAATTTTGAGAATTTTTTAAAGATAATTTCCAAATTTTTCATCATTTTTTTTCGACTTTCAATTAAAAAAAAAATGTTTTCGGCTTTATGTTTTTTAAAAATTATTAGCAACTAGTTAAAATCAGTGGGCAATGAATCCAATGCAGTAATTGAGATTTAAAAATTATGTACCTTCGAGGTCGTTCATTATTCAGTAATATTTGACTACTTTTTTGACCTTTTGTCCATTTTTCAGCTAATTTTTTCCCCAATTTTCGTCCTTCTTATTTAGCCAGCTTAGACTCGATCAAATAGAGTTTAGTTATCCTTGATGTAGAGGAATGAGAATGGGAAGAAGGATGCAGACTTTGCTTGTTTTGAAATTTGTCAGAAAAATTATTGAATGAATTGAAAAATGTGATCTCATTAAAATACATTCGATCTCGAAATGTTCATCAATGTGTCACCTTTCATCGAAATGTTTTTCTGATTGCCATAGTTTGAGACGTTTTTCAAAATTAATTTCTTTGTTTTCAAAGGTCAGATATCGATTAAGCATCCTACATCTTTGAACTAACTATCAGGTAGGTATATTTCGACGCCAATTCCTTCTAATTTTGGCAAAAAATTGAGCCGCTATACGCAGTTTCTTTCATCATCACGTTCGTCACTCAACCCAGTATCAAGTCAAGCCACCTTTCAAAGACTTACCTTGATCACAAAACACCCTCCAACAAAACAACAAAAATAATAAACTCGATTCTTTATCACCTCGCTCGCTCGTGTTACTCGAATACAATACAAAATTCGCCTAATTGTAATTTCCTTGTTTGTGTTTACAAATCCGGCTCGAGTTTGCCGCTAGCCCTTCGAAAAAAATCATTACCTACTACAACGCCCCGCGCAACTACACGGATTTAATTTCTCTCTCTCTTTCTTTCTCATAAATATCAAATTTGATAAAAGATTTATTCCGGCGCGTGAAAATTCGTTTAAAAAATTCTCATCACGCTTCCATAGAAAAGCTATCGCTTATTATTTCATCAAATCTAACGTCTTCTTCGAGCTTTTCTCTTATTATCTGACATTTTTGCGCACCGTTTTCATTGAAAAACTGACAATGTCGGCGAAAAGTAAAATTTACATTTCGTTAACACCTCACGAAATTTGATCGAAGAAGCTGTGCCGAGGCGAAGTGAGGAAATCCTCCTTTGTTGAATCCATTAAAGCGCCATATTTTGTATTTGCATTAGCCATCATCATCGTGCAGCCCTATGCTATGGCAATAAGTAGACAACGTACGAGAATATTTTAAATAAATGAAAAACGAATAAATTAGGCTATTTTATTTATTCGCCTGAGGTATATACGTAGACTCCGTTCCCATCTCTCTTTCTCTATCGTTCGCTTTATCTAAGTATTAATCAACATTTTTATTATACGTTAGATTAACATGCTATACGTGCACGTGGATTAAATAGACGTTGAAATATACCTACCTACACCTCAAACTAAATTCGACTCAATTTGGAAAATATTTCAGCCTGGCAAATCGCATCAAAGGTGTATAACGATAATGAACTATACGCGAGTAAAAAAGCCATTTTTTCAAGCACGCTGAGATAGAGAACGAAGGGGAAAAAGATGGTTAGCGATTTATTATCATCAAATGTGCATAATAAGTTGTACCTACCCCTATTAGTACTTTTTTTTATTGCTATACTTCATTCGGCGATATAACAACGCTACAACGTTACCAGGGCAGGCGCAAAAATGGGGGAAAAACTCGAACTCGGCGAATTTAAAACATGCTAATACATTCGACACTTTCCCAACTGTATGTACACAGCGAGAAGGTGGGAAAGGTGCAGCGTGAATTTGAATATTGTATTTACGTATGGAAATGTTGAGCCTGCGAACGCCAAAGATATTTCAACACCGGCGCAAATAAGTTTCTCCCATTATACGCTCATTCGGCAAACACCTCTCGCTGTATGCCAATTCCATAGGTATATAAAAGGCTAAATATTCAACCCGGGGATTTACAACATAGACGTTCGTTAAAAATTTGCGGCCCATTTTGTCGCTTATTAGGAAACCGTCTGTCGTCAATGTACTCCTGATTTTTAGGATTTATGATAAATAAATATTTCCAGGGCAAATCTGCCAGAGAATGATGGGAAATTTGAGGTCGAAAAACATTCCTTTGAAGGTATTCGCGAATACCTATGTTATTTTGTGAGCGATTCGGTATAGTTCATAACCTCCGCGATGCTTGGAAAATGAGCTTAGGTCGACCAAAAAGCATTATGCAAAGAGTATCCATATTCGAGAGCGCTTTTCCTCATATTTTTGAAAAAATCAAGCTTTTGAAAATTGATTATACTCCGTGCAATTTACTTAGAGTTCTCGTGGCGCAATGTAATTGTTACGAGGGATCCCAGCCGCCTAAATAAATTGCACAGACTATAGTCAAAAAATAATACCAACTATGATGGTAGGGATTGTCTCACTTCTCCCACGAGTAACACTGATATGATGTTAGAGTGGCAACACTGGAAGAAAGCTCAGCTAGAGCTCTTATTATTCTGTAGGAATGATGAGATCATCAGTGGCTTTCCAGATTGTTTCGTGAGAAGGAAGTCACTTTGATATGTTTGTGCAAGCTTATGTGTAAAGATAGCTCGTGTCGTAATTTTGCCAGACAGAATGAATCCTAGTTTGATCATAGAATCAAACTGCCCATACGAGATGCACGATTTAACCCTTTCGATTACCCACCTAGCTAAACCTACAGGAATGTGAAATTATGACAGGGGAAGGGCGGCGGAAACCTAATTCGGCAAGAAGAAAGCAGTGGAAGCGAATTAAACCCAGGCGGCGTTTTCATATACGCCAATCCAGCACATGCCTAGCTAAAAAATAAGAAGGCCAAAATTTCAAACATGCAATTTATTAACAACAGAAACAAATATTAGTAGGTAACAACTCTTATCCTATTTTCTCTTGAAGATGATTTTGTTGGCCAGCTCTGGCTTCACAGGACCTATAACAAAATTTATAGGCACTCATTAGTTTCCCATTGAAACTATGCGAGTGCCCAAATACCAAAGAGGGGAGGGGAGAGTGGCGATGATGTGTGTGCAGTGAAACAAACATTATTAAATTATTGAACACTCACATTTTCGATGTCGTCTGCGATGGTAGGCTGCTGGATCGACTGACAACACCCCTAGCCCCTGGCTCTGGCTTCTTGGTCCCCAGCACTCATGCCACAACCCCCAGCACCTCTCAAAACTACCAATCGAGTATTCATAGTTAGTTTTAGAGCAATCACAACAGAAAACGAATAACAAGAAAAAAAATAACAGGTAAAAAATAATTCAGCAACGAATAACAATAAGCCGGACTAGCAATCACAACAGAAAACGAATAAGGAGAAGAAAAAAATAATTCAGCAATGAATAACAACAAGAACAACAAGCTGGACAAATCGCACCTACAAGCAGACAGAGAACAGAAATGATGGTCTAAAAATCAGACGCCTAGCCAGGGTTGACGAGAGAAAGTTGGAACCAGTTGGGTAGGGGATGAAGTGTGAGGGGGAGGAGAAAGAAGGGATGAAGAGAATTCAACTCTAAAACCCACACTCCAGAGTCGAAGTCGGAAATTACACAGCTTATTCGTTCACGACTCGCGTAAAATGAGTCGTTCGCGATCAGTTGTGAATTTTCAACAGCTCGAGTGGCCCTTCTGGTTTAGTGTCTTTACTTTAGGCCTCGTGCCTCTATGTTTCACCTCAAAAGAGGTAATAGAGTGTAAGTAACTAATTTGAGTGATTGAGTCATCATTCCTCTTATAACGGGGTGTGGAACATTTGTCAGACTTGCCTCTGTCACAACAAACATTTATAAAATTAATGTTCAAACTAAATCTGGAGCCCTCAACACAAATAGGTATACCATGTAAAAACAATACATATGTACCAACCTTAGATATCAAAATTTCAATTTTTACTTTTTCCCGGAATTTTATTCTCAGAAGCCTTGAAATTCAGTAGAAACTAACCCGGATTTCCAAAGTTGAAAATTAAATTTGCAATGAGCAAAAATGTGAAGTTTATTTTGAAAAAAAGCAAACAAAAAACATACAAAAAGCATTAAAAAAAAATACTGTAAATGAATGGACAGTTCCATTCACAAAAAGCTACCTAAATGTCATACAAGCAAGAATTCCCTCTTTTTTTATCAGTATCGCACCACAAGCTCAGTAGCGTAGCTAGGAAAAAATCTGATGTAAGCTGAGAGTTGATAAATTTATGCTATAATGATTCAAAAAAAAAAATTGAGGGCTGTAGGGAGGGCAGTAATTTCTAATTTCTCATATAATTTGGAATACCAGGCATTTTGCATTAAAAAAAACACGGGTCAAATTACTTTCTTCAGTGAAATAAGAAATGGTTGATTTTTTTCAGTTTCAATCCTTTGTAACTCTTTCAATTTTCAATTTTATTAAAAAATGAATATAACTTGTTTTATAGCTTATGAAATTGCAAATTAAATAAGTTATGTTCAAATTTTGATTTTAATGAAAACTGAAAGAGTTATAAAGCTCCAAACATGGAAAAATCGTAATTAAAACGTTCTGAAGCCAGCTTCCAACCACCCGCTACGAACGTAACCTTCCCCTTACTCTTCCATGCTGCGTAGCTCCATCTGCGCATGCGCAACCATAAACAAACCAACTATGTTGAAGCTGAATGCAGACAGCTTCGTTGCAACGCGGGTTGCGATAAATTTACGTTTTTAGGTACTGGTTTTCTGATTTTCGCGAATAGATCTGAATTTGGAATTTAGACTTGCAATGAAAACATTTTTCTCTTTCCTTTTTCCAAAATTTTGATGTAAGCTGAGCTTACAAGCTTACTCGCTAGAATCGCCACTGCACAAGCTTTAAAAGCTCTTATCTCAAAAAGTAAGTTGTTTTTGAATGAAAATGTGGTTTTGTCTGCTGGGGTATTATATTAGGCTAGATAGAGGGGGGAAAAATTCAGATTCAAAAAATGATGTTTGGTTCAAAATTATTCCATTTTGAGGTCTTTCAACTCCATCCTCCATTGGACTGTAGGGTTTTAAAATGTTTGAGTGAGAGACCTCCTCAAACATTTTTTAACCCTCTAGCCCAATGGAGGATGGAGTTGAAAGACCTCGAAATGGAATAATTTTTGAACCAAACACCATTTTTTGAATCTGATATGAGTAACCAACAACCAAAGTATTCGCTAAATCAAATATGAATACCGGACAACTAAAGTAAACATCAGATGATGGGAGGGGGGAGGAGGGTAAAGAATTGAATGTGACATGTGACTAGGTATATGAACCGTGTTGGTCACACGCAAAAAAATAATAACAGAAAATGTTGAAAAAATTAGTAAGTAAATTTTATTTTAAAAAATAATAACGAGGGACCATTCAAAAAGTTGGCAAAATGAAATGCTTATGAAATGGAATTGGCATTTTTTTTTAAAATTTCGACCCCTCGCCATTTGCCAAAATGGTCAAGAGCCAAAAAATCTTTCATTACGTTTGTTTTCCTCGTACAAATTATTACACTTCAAAAAGGTCAGCTTTTCAAGGTTGAGGGTACATTAACGCATCTCAAAGATGATTTTCAAAGAGGTCACCTGATTCGTACGTGTCAAGGTCGTCAGATACAAAATTCAATCTCGAATCGACTTTTAGCCTCAATTCAACTCTTAAAATCTCCTCTGTTTTCTGAACACAATCGCATGATTCTTTTCGCGGTTCATTCAACCCTTTTCAGATTTTCTTCTTTTCTTCGCCACTTTTTACCAAAATTTTAAAATGAAAAGAGAAATAAAGAAAACAGAATTGTATAAAACGTTACATTATGTTCCTCACGTTCATCGTTTCATTCCTCCCAAACAAAACAAAACTATAAAAAAAACACAAAAAAAAAGTAAAATAATAAATTACCAAACTTTATAATATACGTAGTTTGAAATCGACGCGGCAACGAATTTGTCTCAATTTGCGTACAGCATTCTGCGAAAGAATTTGCGGCATTGCATCACGTATAAAAATTCATAGAAAAGCAATTTGACCGTTAAATTACTGCTAGGGCGGGCTGCTCGGTTGCAAATAAGTAAGAAAAGAAGAGAAGTCGAGTAAAAGTGAAAAGTAATTTTATCCGCTGTAAGTTTGGTAAAAGAATTCCGGTCTATTTTCATAGTAGCGAAGTTTACAATAAAAACGAGAGAATAACGGCTGTTGTAATGTATAAAGAATAAAAATGTACGCTGCGCTGCGTTGCGTTTTTTTTTTTATTTTGAAGCAAAACACGGCGGAGAATTTTAGTTGGATATTTAACGTTGGCACCCAGACAATAGAGTGTAGAAGTTAATCGACAGTTTATAGCGAGAGCTCAAGAACAAATTATACGAATGGTATTAAGTTTCGTAGCACAACTACCTATAGAGCTAACAAAGTCTACGCTATTGCGAATTTTATTCATCTTCGTCGCGATGCGAATTTTGCGGTAATGCTGGCAAAAATATGTTTGGTTAATCTATCGAATTTCTTGGTGAAAATTTTTTTCGCTGCCTTGCAGATGGGTGGGCTGAAAAAATTAAAATTCATTCGATTTCTACAATTTTTTGTTATGTTATATAAATTAAATTGAATCTTTTTCAGAAATGTTTTTCAGTCCCTCGCGATGCCTGGTGATTGAGTAAAGGCCCCTCAAAATAAGACCATGTTTTTTAAACAAAATTACAAAATAAAAAATCACTACTTTAGCAGGATAGTTTTTAAATATTTCACAATCGATTTTTTACGAGCGGAGGGCAAAAATTCCCTTTTCATAAATTTTTATCATGAAAAAATCAAATATAAAATTTTAAATTGAAGAACTTAGTCAATTTCAAAATTCTGAAAAAAGAGGGAGAATAAATAAAATTTTTAAACTTGATTGAAAAAAAAGAATTCAAGACATTTTGACATTTTTGACGAAAAAACAGAACAAAGGCAGGACTCGTAGGACTTTTCGAATCATAAACACCCCTTCCTTCTCCAACAATGGCATTTCATTAAAGAAGATATGGGGGTTATGTTCAAAAATTTTGAAAAAATTTGAATTTTGAGGGAAAAATTTTGAAAAATTTGATTTCGAGTCAATAAAATCAGAAAAAATGTAAATTTTATATTTTTTTGAAAAATTCAGAAACAGTTGCTACGCAGGTTGTTTGAGGTTTGGTGGGTGATTTTTATAGTACATATTTTTCGCCCTGATTACGAAAAAAGCAGTGAAAAAATGTCATCGCACAATTTGAATTTTTCGTTCAACGGTTTTTCCACTTTTTTTTGATAACTTTTGACACGTCAAGTGGACTTTCAGAGAAAAGGACGGGTTCTACGAAAAAAATGAATGAAACATAAATTGTAGAGCGTCAAATTTTCTATCTTTATAGTCCGAATAGTTTTTTCTTAGGAAGCTCAGATTTGGCGATATTTCAGCTCAAAGTTCAAAGTTCAACTTTTTTTCAAATTGAAAATATCTTAAAAAATAAGCCTCCTAAGAAAAAACTAATTGAACTTTACTGGTAGAAAATTTGACACTCTACAATTTATGTTCTTTTAATTTTTTTCGCAGGACCCTTTCTTTCCCCAGAAAATTTACCTTAAGGGTCAAAAATTACATCAAAAAGTGTAAAACAAATTTTCAACGAAAAATCTTCCAATTATGAAAAATCCTGACGTCCTGGAATTTTTTCACCATTTTTCTCGTGATCAGCGCGAAAAATATTATGAAAATCACCCATCAATATCAAACCTCAAACTGCATTTTCCATGTCGATCTGCGAAAAAAACTGTGAAAACTGAATTTTGAAAACAAAGTCAGAAAAAATTCAAACGCAAAGTTCCTTCAAAAATTAAAAAAAAAAAAAAAAAAACATTTTAAACCAAAAAATCGAGAAAATTTGGATTTTGAGTCAGTAAAATCAGAAACCTTTTATATTGGAAATTTTAATTCCAAGTTTCCCCCTCCTCCAATATTACAAAATTGATTTTTTCTTAAATTTATGTATTTATGGATTTCCAAATTCGCATTTTAAATTTTAAATACGTTGATTTAGGTGGGTACAGCAGTCAGTAAAAATTATTTCCCCCAAAATATCCTATTTTTTACGAAATCATTATCTGGTGTTCTTTTCATTACCTTCATTCGTTATTTTATGCAGAACTATGGTCTGTTTTAAAATATTCTCGCGAAGTTTCACATCAAATTTCACGATCTTTTAGGATATAAATTTAAAATTTTTCTCCATTATATTACAAATTTCTTGTGCGAATCTTCACTCGCTTTTTATTCCACCCATTTCTCGATTCGTGCGACTTTATTCAGTTTATTTCATTATTCTTGCGTTTAATTTAGGACACGTTTCAAGGTATCTTTCTCAGGCCTATAAAAAGTTGATGTTGAGCATCAAAAAAATACTCGTATTTTTCCACCTCCAATTTCGTACAGAACTTGTCAACGAAATGAATTCAGTATTTCTCCTTCATTTTGTCGTCGATGTTGGTCAAAGTACTGAAAAAACAGTGTTCTTGAAACTGACCTTTCCGGTTGAAAAATGGCCAATTTATCTCCGAAAGCGCAGGTTATCGGTAGTTATCGTTATAAATAGTTCTTAAAAAAACTTTTCTCGCAATTTCTCAATTTTAAGCATGATTTCATCTGTACAACGTTTGAAAAAAGAATTCCACGTTTTTTCACTTTTATTTTTTTCCTCTCAATAATCCTTCGCATCAATTTAAAATAAAACTGAGAAGTAAATCGATTTTTTCGACAACTTTCGATGTAAGCGCGACAGTAAATTGGTAAATAAATGAACTGATGTTGTGCTGCTGGGTATCGAGACTGGATTTTTATTTGAAAAATTGTCTCGACGTTTAGAGCAGCATTTCAAGGGGTAGGATGGGATAAAGAAAGAAGATCATAAATAATTTAACGAGCGTACCTAATTGCTCTGTTGTTAAAGAGGATGGGAAGGGAAGATATGAAAATTTATCGAAAGATCATAAAATACTTATAGTAAAGATGGAATTCATATTCGTAGGTACTCGTATTGCTGCATTTACAAAGATTATAAGTACCTGTTTAATGCTCTCTTTTCATTTGCATCTGAACCTTTGTTAGAATTTAAAAAGCACCAAAAATCACTCGTAAAAACCAGACAAACGTGTACGTAATTCTGCTAAACAAAGCAAACAATAGGAAAATCCATATACAGATAAAATACGTACTCAGATGAAGGAAATAGATAAAATAAACTATACCATCCTATATTATACGTATGCATTTCGATATCTAAACGTACGTATGTGCTACAATAATCAATACCCCAGAATGCCGTAACGTATCAAACTCAAAAATCGTTGGAGGTTAAATAAAAAATTCCATGCGTCGAATTTATCGAAATATTTTTGTAAATAATGTGATTTTATTGCACTTTTATGTGGATATAAAGAAAAAAGATGAAACATTTTCTGCTTGGACTGCCTTATATTTTTCTTGTACGGTTTGCTTTTTATGCACGTAAAACAACTTGAAAAATATTTATTTCGATAGGCGAGCAGTTAGCATATAAAAACAATTTTTCCCTCTGTGGAATAAAACGAATGCTTCAAGCCAACATTCGTCTCAATTCGTTGTTGGTTGTTGTTCAATAAAAAATTACGAGTTTTAGATAAGAAGGCTACTCTACTACCTGTCTGAATTTTTGATGCTCTATAAAGGCATCTATTTTTATAGGCATTTGATTTTTTTACCGACCAAACTTACTCTACATTTTTATTTAAAAAATATCATAAAAATGTAAAAAAATTAATCTCCAAGTCGATTTTTTTTTTACTTTCCCAACAACCATGAAATTCCAATAATTAGCATCGAACCAACAAAGATCTTCATAACTCGAACGAAGCCGAAGAATAGGACGAAAAAAACCAGTCGTAGACATAACGTAAAACATTTCCTTTATAGTGCCTGGTGCGATTCTTCAATAAATTGCACCATTCGAGCAAAACGTATAAAAAAGTTTCTGATGTTGAAGTAAAAAAAAAAAAACTGCAAGAAAAAGATAGTAGAAGTCAATGAAAAATGTGCCAATCGAAAACTATACAGCGGGACGAAGGGTTAAATAACAATTGTGATTTTTTTTCAGTCTTCCTTGTAAAGATTCTTTTCCATTAACATTTTCTTTTCCCTTATAGAAAGAAAGTTTCACTAATAAAAGTCGACGCAAAAAATAGAGGATCAAATTTTTTCGCAAAGCAAAAAATATTTAGTCGACCAATTTTCAAATCTGTTGTTTTTCACTTTGATACTTTTTAATTAATTTTTTCGAACGGCGTAAATACATAAAGACGAGGAGAAAAATGTAGAAGAAGTTTCAATATAACTATATCTTTCTTTACGTATTTTTTACAGAAATTTTTTATGCATAGAGAAATTCGCTTAATTTTGCTCGTTTGTTATAAATAAAAAGTTTGGTTGAAAAATTTTCTAGACCGTTTCGAGTGTTTTTTTCCGCCGAGTAATCGTTTTTTTTTTCTTATTCTTCGAACGTCGAATATTTTAAATAATAAATAATTCTTATCGTGGAAAGAGCTGAAATAGTATCTAACATTAGGCTACATTTTTGAAAAAAGCTGCTATTGATAAAACAATTTTGAATTTTTTGCATTCGGGCGTCCAAAATCGGTAGAAAATTATAGCCAAGGAGTGTCAACCATCCCAAGCCCCTGTTCAAGCTCCAGGAGTACCCCCTCCCCTTCCCCAATATCTTTGAGTAAAGGGAAGTCAACGATATTGGTGTCATTTTCGTATAAATTTAGATTTGCAATTGGACCCCTTCAAGTACCCCATTTTGAAGATATTAAATACCCCAAAATCAATTTTTCATTTAAAAATGAATAATTTAGGCTAAATTGAGCATCGGAAAATTTAACTTTGATAATCATCAATGTACCTATCATAATTTTCCATTTTGATATCAATACTTACACTAACTTTTTAATTAATTTAACCAAAAAATTGATTTTTCATTTTTTTTTTGAAAATTTTTCAATTTTTTTCTCTCTAAGTACAATTTTTGGGGTAAAATTTGCTAATATGTGCTGGTGGCAATACCCTTTTTTCAAGAAAATTTTCAATACTGAAAACTATTTTGAGAAAAAATTCAGAAAAGTTCATATAAACATGGAAAAATCTGAGAAAATTTTCGGTTGAAAAATTTTCTGGTGTTGAAAATACGTGAGAAAAAAATTAAGAGTAGAAAATAATTTAAAAAAAATTAAAGTTGAAGTTGGAAAAAAATTCAGAGTTGAAAGAAATTTTTGAGAAAAAGTGGGATTCAACTCGTACATACCCCGAAAAAAAATGGGAATCTATTCGGCCATTCTTTCACATATGGGTATTTCGTCGGGAATAAACTCATCCACAGCCCAATCTCTTGAGAGATTGTTCTTTTTTTGGGAAACCTCGGAGTTTTTATGAAATTGTGGAAATTTCATAAAATTTTCTAATTTGTAAAGAATCTTTCATTTTTAGAAAATTGTCCAGATTTTGGAAGATTCCTCAATTTTTGGAAAATCGTTCAGGGTGTGGAAAAAGTCGCTCTACTTTCGAAAAATTATGCAAAGTTTTGAATAATTTCCCAGTTTTTGCAAAATCATCGTAAGTTATGGAAAAATCATTCAAACTCGAGTACACAATCGCTGAGAATTTAAATAGGTAACGCTGAATGCACTAATTTACATTCTTCTAGTGGGATATTGTTTGTCATGTAGTGAAAAAAGTCATCAAGTTACCTTTTCCGATGAAAAGTCACTTGTTTAATTTTATTTCAAGAATTCGCCAAAATTTGAAAAATAAACTTCAGCATCTGAAATTTTGCATTTGCGGTTCTTGTACTTTCGATTTATTTTTGTTTGGGCTCAAAATTTTACTTTAACTTGGAACATCTAAAATTTCTGGAGCTGAAGTTCATTTCTCGAATTTTGGATAATTTTTGAAATTTCAAAATTACCTCATCCCCTGCAATAGATGGAAATTTGATTTAATCAACGAAAACAACTGAAATTTGGTATATTTATCCTATTTTTGACCTCCCGAATTGATTGGGAGCAGTTTCAAGACGCTTTGGAGCCTCCAGAAAATTTTGGAATTTGTCGATTTTTTGTTATTGTGGGTAATGTTAAAGAGTTGTTAAAATGCAAAGTCCTCTCTAATATTTATGCCGACTCGACAAATTAACGAATTGAATTTTTCCCATTTCCATTATCTGCACGTTTTTGATGAATAAAATGACGGTGTAAGTCAAACGATTTGGAGATTTATGATCAAATCGTTTCATTAATTTCGTTCAATATTAATATCCATTCAAATATTCAATGAAAAAAAAAGTTTAATTTGAATTATGATTTTGATTCAATGATTTTATTTTTATTTTAATATGAAATTTTTTGGGCATGGATATTTTTTTTTTGATTTCATTGGAGGGCCCGACGCGACGTTTTGACACACCCTACTCAGAAGGTCCAGTCACGCCTATGCTGACGAACCCTATGAAAAATGTGTGTTGTATGGCATAATTTTCAGCACCACTGAGAGATGTTTTCATGCATTCCATAACTGATGTTGGTGTTTCTCTTCATATAGAACATGGTTCAACCTTTATTGGACGATATATTGGCTGTAAGTACATAGCCCTGATTATCCATTTTTCCAATGAAATTCGATTTAGAACTATCAACCCCCTTGAATTTGGGGCACTTGAATGGGTCGAATTGAAGACATGACTTCATATTCGTGTTCAGGGGGTTCGATTTATATCTTCGACCTCCTTTTAACCAAAAATTAAAGAGGTGTGGGAGAGTGAGGAAAAGTGCAACAGGGGCTCGTAATGATTAGAGCTCCTTGGATATCACTTTCTGTTGATTTTAGAAGCCCATATGCAAAATTTTAGAATCGTTTCACCAACAGCAGCTTTTTCTGCTGATGCCACTGTTCTGAAAATTGGGGCTTCCTTTGTTAAGAAATCTCGGCGAATAATCAGTCGTTCGTTTCGTAATACGGACGATATTTCGCGTTGATAAAATTTATATAGGCCTTATGTTGCGTCCTTGTTCGCGACTACGTCGAGCGTTATGTCAACTTACATTATTGTTCGATTTTGACATAAATATTTCTTATGTTTATCAAGTCAACGCTGTCAAGTTGTTTCCTCGATGGCGATATTTTGCCTGCGTAGAAAATGGTAAACAGCGAAACGTACGTCTAAAGTTAGGTAATTTTTTTCGCCTCTTGGTTCAAGGGGAAGAAACAACGAAAGTTGTATGAATTTTAAACTTTTGATTTAGTTAAACGATGCTTTTTTTGTTCCGGTTTTAAAACAATTAGTGTCAGTGTTTTGAAAAGTAGAAAGCAAAGCGAAGAGGAATTTAACATGGAAATGCGATAAACAATCTTGCTTGTTTTTTTTACGTTTGTATATCTACTTGTAGGTAGGTACTAAAAGGAAAAAGAGAATTTTATGTTTCTTTAGTATAATAATAATTGTGTACCAGAAGTGCTTCTTTGAGTTGTAATAGTTTCGAAAAGACTGCGTATAGCGAGACCTATTTTTTTTTCAGTTTGCTACTGTCAATTTTTATATTTTTCAGCAGTGTTTCCTGCTTGGCTTGAAAAATATTCCCGTAGGAGAATTTCGATGCAGATATTAACATTTTTTTATGAAATTCTTATGTTGAAATTGTTTTGGTGTATTTTCAATTTCATTCGTTGAAAAAATTCGAACATGATTTTCGTAAATTTTTTCAGCTGATTGGACAAATTTATTGTCCAAATTTTGAAATTATTGTGTTGTGAAATAATAAATAATTTAAACAGATTCCAACTTTTGTGATTCGGGCAAGAAATCATTTTTATGTTCATTTTTTGTCAATTTTATGCTCATTATTTTTCGATAATGTGCTATAACTTCGAATCTAGGCAAATAAACTGACATCAGCGCATATCTGTTTTTTTTTTTTCATTGAATCAGTTACGTCATAATTTAATAACTTGTGAACCAGATCGCATTACAGCTGAAATTCTCTGCCAAAATTCATTGAATAAGCCACGCAGTTGCGAAAAATTGATAGACTGGATTGTTAAATTCGATAAAATGTGTGCAACAGTTGTGCTTGTGATTTTTTCCATTGTGCTTTCATCCGAATTAATAAGTAGTCCAGTGCAAGGTTTGACCCAAGCTCAATTTCATGAGTTCAAAGGGTGAGAATTTTTTTGTCTGTTTTTCTCAAGACTAAGTTGAAAAAATAGGAGTGCAGAAAGGACAGTTTTCCTCCAATGAATGACAAAATCTTGGTTTTTGCATAAAAAAAATTAAAAAAAGAGGATTGAGACGAAGGATTTTGGAAAATGATTTTTTTGGTGGAAGAAGGGAGTCAATTTTGAGAAGAAATGAATAGAGGAAAAAATGAACTTTGATTTGAAAAAATCAGAAAAAAATCAATTTCGGTCAAAATTTCTAATTTTTTGCCTTTCTCAGTAGGCCAACTTTGCTACCTTTTCAGTTAACTAAAAATTGGTATTGAAAACTGTTGATAATTTTCAGTAAAGTGGATCCTGCCGGTGGTAACTGTAATAATATCAATGCTCTTAAAGACGCCTGCAATAAAGCTGCTAGAAAGAAATCGTTGATACCTCCAAACGGATCTTTAGAATTTTATAATCAGCAAGGATGTGAGTATCCGACATGCGAAGAAAATAAAATTTCCTTCGAGGATTCCGCATGTTACGGGAAAGCACGTGTTGTGAATTGTTGCTCACATCAATCAATGTATTTTAGTATAGGAAAAGGTCAAAGTGAGTATGGAGCGTATGAATTCAAATGTTTTCAATCATATTGCTCCCCTGTAGGTAACATTGGAAGTGTATTTGTGTAGTGAAATATTATCATTTTTAAACTTGAGATTTTCTAAAAATATTTAATAGAGATAATTTGAATTTTTTGTTGAAAAATTTTCCAAATAATTGTGAAATCTAAATAAATTATTTGCAATTTTTTATGTGTGTGAATATGTATTGCAGACAAATTGAAGGAAGAGATGAAAATCTGAAAATATTTCCATCTGATGATTATGGGAAATTTAAAATTGTGCAAGAGTCGAACAAATAAATTGAGCGTTTTTGAATTTGGAGTACTAAATTCAGATTTTTTTTTATTGAAAAACGAGTTTGTTTTACCTAGTTTTTCTTTCTTTTGTTTCGCTCCACAATTGTTTGGAAAAGTTGATTGAAAATCGTTGTGTGTCAAATTTTTAAAAACATTCACTTCAAAGAGCTTTTGCTTTCTCCTAATAAATTCCTATCAAGGGGACCACTAAATATTTCCGATTTCGATTTGAACAAGAGTGAAAATATTTTAAAATTTTCAGCAAATCAATTTAATTTTTCACAAATTTTTTAAAGTTTTAAAATGAATTTCTTTTCGAAAATTAAAAATTTTTTAAATGGAATTTTTTTAAATAAAGCGATGGAAAATAGATTCTTAGCAGAAATGAAGCGCAGTTGGCCTATTAGAGTGGTAAAATTTAAAAGTTTTTGACTGAAGTGATTTTTTTAAATTTTTCTGACACAAAATTTTTTGCTATTTTTCCCAAATAGAAACAAAAATTTCCCATTGAAGGTTATCATCGGAAATTTCCTGGCTGAAAATACAATTTTTACTCCTTTTTATTAATTCCTTAAAACCAGATTTCACAATTTTCAATCATTCTGGAACCTCCAACGAAATTTTGATCTTCTCCAGTGTTTTCAAACATCTTTAAAAAAGATGGAAATCTATTTGAGCAGTTTCAAATTGAGTTCTAATAGTCTCATGAATAATTTAATCGAAAAAATTGATAAAAGTTTTGTCACGTTTTTCAGGAAAACACCTTAAAAGCTTAAAAATATCGTTTTTTGATCAGCTTTTAAATTTTCAAAGTAAGTAAATATGTATAAATTTAAAACAGTAGAGTTGGCAAGTCGCCTGCCTGAAGGGGAAGAAGAGCAAACGTTTGTTATTATTATGATAAATCTTAACCTTTCTGCTCAAATACAATTTTTTCAGAAGCAGTATTCATAAAACTTTTTGAGGGTTTGAAATTAATTGAGGCCCCTAAAATCATATTTACGAGAAATTAACCTGAAAACCGTCCAATTTTTCGTTTCTCTAGTTAATTTTTGTCATTTCAGAAGAAATTTAAGGAATGTTACTGGAAAAAACCAAAATCTCTTCGGAGACTCCAGAATGGATGGAAATTATGAACTTCAGTTTCAGGAAATCTGATTTTCCATAATTTTTTCAAAAATATTGAGCAATTATTAAATTTTTTCAAATTGAGAGAAAATCAACATAGACAGCTGAAATTTAATTTTCTATAAATAGAGAAGGGAGGCTTGAAACCTGTTTTTTTTTCAAAAATATCTTTTTTGGTTTTGGAGGTGGATATTTTAAGTGAACCCTTTACAAAATTATGACCCAAAACCTGTTTTCGACCTTTGTTCGAGGGGGAGGGGGTGAGATTCAAAATAGAAATCTATTTTCATCCAACGAGTTGTCAAAATGTAAGCTCATATGTTTCAGATTTACACTCTTTTCTAGCAAAATTTCATTTGTGTTTTTTTTTTAAATTTTCATTGAATAAATTACGGTTTTTAAAAATAAACATTTTTTTCTTTCGAAGTTGAAAGTAAATTTAAGACACCAAAATGTTTTACTGATTTGATGACTGGATCTTTATTCTTATTTAAATGGGTATCATGCACTGTACAAAGGAGTACTTACTGAGGGCAAAAACTGTGAAAAATTAGTTCCTGTCCTGTGAGTAATCTTATAAGGTTTCTACGAGTAACTAAAAAATTCAGTTTAATGTGGTTTAATTGAATTAAGTTTTTTTTAAGGATTGGAACATTTATCTATTTCAAAAAAATTTTGGATCTACTTCTCCACCCCCCCATCCCATTATAGATAAAGTTTCCAGCTAGTTTGAAATTAACTCAATGATTTAATGGAATCAATGAATTTTTTAGGTACCTGGCAATATTTGAAGCTACGTTTGGTTTTTTCAGAACCAGAAAAAAATTCACATTTTTTCCTGCCGTTTTGTACAATTGTATACATACGACTTTATTTCCATCTTCAATTTTCATGGTGAAAAATTTTGTGCTTTAAAAAAATTGTTTTCTCGTAGCTCCAGGAATTTTATTATACAAATATTTTATTTGAATTTTTTTCTACGTTTGTCAAAACAATACCCAAGTCGAAGTCGTCTTTCTTGTAAAACAAATACTTATTTATTACATTTTTTGAAAATTTTCCAACTATCTCTTTTCGAATTTCAAGGACGTAAAATTTCTCCATCGTCATTCGGCCAATTTCCCATTTCAAGCGTGTTATTTTTCGATCTAAATTTCGACCCCTCGAATAAATTCGTTCCAAACAAAAGCAAACCCTGTCTGGAAAACCCCCCGAGCAGCCGAACTCCCCAGCATACAAGTTCTATGCGATAATTATTGCAAAAAAAAAAAAAAAGCGCGAGCTCGACTTTAATAAACGCTCGTATTAGAAACCCGTTACGCCGATAATGATGTTCGCATTACCGCAACGTTTTTCATTTTATGGCCAACTTCTGCACTCCTCCGCAACCCCTACGTAACGCGATCTTCCCCTTTTAACCTTTATACATAGGTACCATATAAGGCTAAAAGTGGTCAATGTTCTCAGCCATAAATTTCCACTCCAACTATCCAAAAATGGATTTTTACCTCTATTTACGAGCGCAACAATAATGCTAGCTCGAAAATCTCCTCCGTATACGTGGGTATTTGGCCCGAGTAAAATTTCCCTCCGTTTTTTATGATCCCTTCTTCTCGTATTCGGTTATACTCGTACAATCAATGATGGCGGGATCGCTTTGAGAAAAAAAATAAACACTACCGATATTCTCCGGCACATTTTGCCCGAATAGAAAAAAAAAACAGCCTGGGCTTCTTTATGTTTTTCATGCAACTAGCAATATTCTACTTTAAAATCCAACGTTTTCCCTCCTTCTTTTTTTTTCACTTGTACCGTCGTTGGCGTAATAACCAACCGAAGCAGACAAATCGAAAATTCTCCAGCATCTTTTCGTCCGGCGGCGAGGCGCTCTTTATTTCGCGAAACGAATATGTCACATAAATTAGTTCAATTTTCTTCAAGTACACTTTTTTAAATTGTTCGCGAATAAAATTTATTAAACGAGTTTGAAATTTTACGACTTTTAAAAAGCTTTTTTATTTCGAAGAAAAAAAAAATACCATCTTGATTTTTATCCTTCGTTTCGTATTTTTTTTCGAAACGTTCGCAATAAAGACGCACCTGATTTTTTTCCCTCACTTTCGAGTACCTACGAATAAGAAATAATGGGTAAAGGGTTAGAAACCTCGCCAGCGTCAATTTATAATTAAACGTCATTAAATCGAATCCGATATGAAATTAATTACAGATGTATATTTTAATAAGAGCACGCGGATCGAAGTCGGCGAAATTATTTCTAATCCTATTAATTTGCCTTTACCAGCTCTCGTACCCTGTAAAACGGTAATAATTCGACCAGCTTGTTTACAAAATGATTAAAACTTAAAAGCGAAGAACGCGTTTGTGCTGTATATGCACAGCACAGCCGAGCAGACTGTTAAAATTTCCTAGCTAGGTTATACTTTAGTGTACCTATATCTATAGATTAGGGCCATACTTACTGTATGGCAAATGCGCTTTGCGTTTTGTACTATAAAAATAATACTCGTGCTATCAGTGTGCGAAATTGGCTTTCGAATTTAAACCTATGCTATACTTCAGGTATAGGTACGATTAAAATTACTATGGCGTATGTTTATCTATTTCATAATTACGATAGCAATTTGTTCTAAGGGTATGACTATTGTACGTGTTTAGGTAGGTACTTCGAGAGTGTAGATATTGTACAATCGAATACGATTCGCCAGAGATATCGTCGTTAGTTTTTATTTTCAGAATTGTGCATGTGCAGTGGGTATGTTCGATATGCATATCGATGAGCAATTTTTACTCGTTGCGTCCACTGAAAAAACAAATCAATAAATTTCATCTGAAAAAATAATAACGAGCCACCATTCACAAAATTAGCAAAAAGGGTAAGGACGGATAAGGGGTGAATTTGGCCCCCGGCGCTTTTGGGCTCCTAAACACCTCACGTCGTGTATATTGACTGGAAATAATTTTTCACAAAATTTTAGACCCCTACCCCCTCTCTTTCGGAGCTATGGCCATTTTATTGCATCATTTTCAAGAATTTTTAATTTCAACGGAAGTGAAGGAAATTTTCTGTCCTTTGGCACAAAGTTACATCTGGTAGAGGTGTATTCATGGTAATTTTTTCAACAATTTTGGTGCACTCCTCCACGTTTTTTCGGTCATTTGAAGTTTTCAATCGTAAAAAATACCATATACGCGAAGAGCGACCACCCTGGAAAAATTTCTAAAAAATACGTTTTTTTATGTAGAATTTTACTATGTATTTGGTTTTGGCGATTTCTTTGAACTAAGGGCCGAAAATCGCGAAAAACCGTACAGAAATGTTGTAATTTTAGCAGATTTTTCAAATTTTGAGCGCTTTATACAGAAAGAAATAACCAAATAAGGAAACCAAATTCAAATTCGTGTTCAGCAGGTCAAAATACCCCGGTAAACACCCTTTTCGTAATAGTTTTGATTAAAATTTCAAAATTCACCTTTCTCACTGATTTTTAATGAAAAAATAGTGAATTTCGAGACTTCGAGTAAAACGATCGCGAAAAACGTATTTTTCGGGGTATTTTGACCTGCTGAACACAAATATGGATTTGTTTTTTTCATTTCGTCATTTTTCCCTAAAACGTCCTCATTTTTAAGTTTAAATCGGGTCTCTCGAGCAAGAAAACTATTATACACAATAATTAATGTCATATTCGTGTGGTACAACCCAAAATTAGTCGGAAACCAAAATCTTTCTATTTAAAATTTTTTGAGTTACATTTCAAGAACAGAAACCGTCCAAGAGGAGTGATGGTGAATTTATTTTCCACGTATCCTCCATGTCTTTTACATTATATCGTGCCAATGAGTTACAATATTGCGCGCCCAGATTTCGAACAATAATTTTTTGAAATTTTTCCACAAGACTCAACATAGCAATTCGAGATTGAAAAAAGTTTCACGAAAACAGGAGCGGGGCATCGAAGATGCTTGATTTTTTTCAAATATTCCTAATTGTCATTTTGGCAGGAAAAGGGTGTGAATGGGGGCTTGGGGATGAAGCAAGAGGTAGTACACATGAGAAAATGACGAAATGAAAAAACCAAATCCATATTCGTGTTCAGCAGGTCAAAATACCCCGAAAAATACGTTTTTCGCGATTGTTTTACTCGAAGTCTCGAAATTCACTTTTTTTTTCATTAAAAATCAGTGAGAAAGGTGAATTTTGAAATTTTAATCAAAACTATTACGAAAAGGGTGTTTACCGGGGTATTTTGACCTGCTGAACACGAATTTGAATTTGGTTTCCTTATTTGGTTATTTCTTTCAGTATAAAAGCTCTCAAAATTTGAAAAATCTGCTAAAATTACAACATTTCTGTACGGTTTTTCGCGATTTTCGGCCCTTAGTTCAAAGAAATCGCCAAAACCAAATACATAGTGAAATTCTACATAAAAAAACGTATTTTTTAGAAATTTTTCCAGGGTGGTCGCTCTTCGCGTATATAGTATTTTTTACGATTGAAAACTTCAAATGATCGAAAAAACGTGGAGGAGTGCACCAAAATTGTTGAAAAAATTACCATTAATACACCTCTACCAGATGTAACTTTGTGCCAAAGGACAGAAAATTTCCTTCACTTCCGTTGAAATTAAAAATTCTTGAAAATGATGCAATAAAATGGCCATAGCTCCGAAAGAGAGGGGGGTAGGGGTCCAAAACTTTGTGAAAAATTATTTCTAGTCAATATACACGACTTGAGGTGTTTAGGAGCCCAAAAGCGCCGGGGGCCAAATTCACCCCTTATCCGTCCATACCCTTTATTTATTTGTTTTTTCAGTGGACGCAACGAGTAAAAAATTCTCATCGATATGCATATCGAACATACCCACTGCACATGCATACAATTTGGACGATTGAACATTAATGCAGTAGTCTCAGAAAAAAATTAAGTTGGACATAGAACCCTAGAAAATCTACATTTGTACCATTGTTCATAATATAATGATTTTTCTTTCGTTATTTTATGCCTCCTGTCATTTGAGAATTCTTCAAAATTGAGCAAGTAACCGTGGTTAAAATTATTTTAAAAAAAGAAAAAAGTAAAAGGGAAGGGAGACACACCCTAATGAAAACATAAATGGAATTTGTTATTTTCTGGTATTTTTTTAAAATGATCTAACAAAAATTAAAGTTTTTCAAAAATTTCAAAAGTACTTAATGTTTAGCAAATCATTTTTTGTTACAATTTTTTTTAAATGTAGAATCGATCTTTTCCTCTAAATTCAATTACCTAAGTACAGTGGCGTACCCAGGGGGAGGGGTCCAGGGGGTCTGGACCCCCCTTGGCGTCAGAAACTTACGTGAAAAAGTGCCTTTTTGGAGCATGAAAAATCTAATTTTCTCAAAGCTTCGCCCTCGCTTCGCTCGGGCATGAAAGAAATCACATTTGATAATTATGTAAAATTAAAGTCAGGAATTTATGTAAAAAATGCCTTTTTGAAGCATTAAAAATCAAATTTTCTCAAAATTTCGCCCTCGCTTCGCTCGGGCATGAAAGAAATTGCTAATTCTATAAACTATTTGAATCAACAATGCAAAAAATAGTTCCCTTTTAATATTCCAAGTCTCCATACCCACTTTGCACCCTCCCCAAAAAAGCTTCTGACGCCAATTCTTGGATTTATTAGGTATTTGTATTGGCTTTTAAGGCCAAAATAATTAGTACCTATGTAAGTTGTTTGTTCCAAGAATACATTATCATCAGTTTTTTTTCTTAAATGTGCTATGCAAATCGCATGAAAATTTAATAAAGTTTGAATTTTGTGTTTTTATAGTAAAAGGAAATTTGATGGGGGGGGGGGGAGGTGAACTTACAATTTCTCAAAAATCATGAAATTTCGGACCCCCTCCTTGAGAAATTTCTGGTTACGCCACTGCCTAAGTATAATTTTCCGAAATTTTTCAAATTGGAAAAATTCATCATTTTTGCAATTTTTCTCGCCCCGATCGTACTTTATTTTCTAAACAACGAATATTGTCGAATAGTGGATTAAAAATTGAATGAAAATTGAACGAAATTATAAAAAAAAACACGATATTTTTGTATAATTTTTTTCGTTGATTTTATTAAAAATCGTATTTTAATATTTGTAGTACCTAAAAAACACTTAATTTAGAAAATCTTTCGCTCAAGATATCTTAAGTTTTAATCCGCAAAAGCTCAATATTTGGACAATTATTTATCATTTGAAAGCACATTTCCTTCAAAAACATTGATTGCTGAGTCTAAATTTAGGTTGGGTTAATAATTTTCAAAAGTATAAGAGGAAATTTTCCGAAAACTCCTACATTGGAAATTGTGCAACTGACATAAACTTTTGAAAGGCAGAAAACAGAGGATTTCAGGTTTCATCTTTATTTGACCTTGTGAAAATATTTATTAGTTCATGTGGGCCTTTGAAACGTATACCTGTTACGTACATAGAAGTAAACAAATGCCTTAGGTGATCCCTTTGAAAGTTTTAAACTCGTTGGCTCTTTGCTCATCTCAGTGGTTTCTTTTCACCTTCAATAAATTGCTAATTTCAACATTTTTTGAATAGTTTTTACTTCTGGAGATTCATTAAATTGAGCTTGGAAAATAAACTACAGTTTTTTCATGAAAAGGTATGAAAATTGGCTTAAAATTGATTTAAAAAAATTAAAATTCGTCTAAAAATCAATAAACTCGAAAATTATTCCAAAAATGGATAGATAAAAATGTTTGAAGCATAAAAATAAGTTCATCAATAAATTATCGAATTTTAGAACTTTTGTAGAATAACAGGAATATGTTTAAGTTAATTTTTTTGAGTACAGTAGAACCCGGATTATCCGACATAATCGGGGCGGAGGAGGTGTCGGATAACCTGAAATGTCGGATAATCGAAAAGTAGAGTTTTTCCGATCAAAACACAGGATAAATGAGTTTTTGATATCAAAAAAAAGAATTCGATACCCATATGTATATTGGAAAAAAACTAGTATAAAACTAAAATTAACAAGTTCAAAGCAAACAAAAATGGTCACGTCGAAATTTGCAAATAAAACATACTTTTAGGTAGAACTATGTACTCTCTCAATTATAAATCAGTGAAAATTACCGAAAATCACTGAGAAACAGTCAGAATTGCAGCACAGGAGAAAATCAGTGAAAATTTTTTCATTGAAGACAAATCAGTGAAAGAAAATCACTGGAAATCAGTGAAAATTCAGTGATATTTATGAAATTCACTGAAAAATCTGTGAAATTCTTTGAATAATCAGTGAAAAATCACTGAAAATCAGTGAATTTCGCTGATTTTTCCTGTGCTGCAATTCTGACTGTTTATCAGTGATTTTTCACTGATTCGAAATGAGAGAGTACTAACCACTACGTACCTCTGACTGAGTTATCTCATTTGTGTCAATTCTCAATGCTGCACAACGTTTACAACACATTTTCCTATATATTTGGAGCTAAATTTAGGACATGTCGGATAATAAATTATTAACCGACATTTGGGTGTCGGATAATGCAGTAGTGTCGGTTAATATTTTTTGATCGGATAATCGAGATGTCGGATAATTCGAGGTCGGATAATCCGGGTTCTACTGTATAGGTAATTGAAAAAATGCATTTTGTTCGTGGAGAGGGAGAGAAGGGTGTTTTTTATGTACCAAAGGAATATAAAACTTGATGAAAAAAAAACAAACGTAAAATAATCATAAAAAATAAATAAATTTGATTTAGGAAATTTTATTGTGTCCACGCTTCTCTTGAATTTCAAATTCTTATCCAGTCTCTGCTTGACACTTTCCATATACTCAGCGCATTTTCACCTCCCCTCCCTCGTTTGCTCAAATCTTCAAAAATAGTCCTCGTAAGCTCAAACTTGAACTTCATAGAAGCTCAATTTACCATTTTAGTAAATTTTATGAAAATCATGCCTCAAAATAATATTTTAATTTCAAAATTTTCAAACCTCGGCTGCTTCAAATTAAACCCCAGATTTTTACCTTGAAAATACAAACATAGGTACCACCACGTCACATATTATTACGCTTCTAAAATACGTACGGACGTCGTGAAAAAACCCATCCAACCCATTTCTGCAACTTTCAGCCCTACAATCTGCTCTCGTGTGGGAATCTGGTATTAATACGAATTCGCGGACCATTTTGCTCGTACGCAAGTTTACTTTTAATGAGCTTTTTTCTCGTCGTTGTTTTGTTTTACAAAATTCGTGAGCAGATAGTAAAGTGATATAGGCGGGGATCGGTCGGCGGCCGAATTGTGGACTATTGGAGCAAAACTTCTTTAATATAAAGTTTAAGTCGGACCAAGTTTGGCTCGGACTTTATCAACGGACTAAGGCTTGGCCGTTGTATCGTACTTTTCTTAATACAAAGTGACGTATATTCTACGAAACAAGTTATTCGGCGACCACGGTCGCCGGTGCCTAATGCTTTTAAGTGAAGAATAAAATGATCGAATCCGGCTCCATATTTAGAAACCTCCTTGTGTAATTTTCATCTCCCAAGTACCATCTTCGACATTCGAATACCTTTTTTTCTTTTTTTTCCCCAACCCCCATCAACGTTTCTCGATAAGTTGCAGTCTGCCTAGCGAGCCGAACACCAGGAACACACCGCATGTAACATATTTGTTGCTAAAGTATAAAAAGTGACAAGCTCGTACGTCGGTGACGCGTTTAAATAAGGTATGCCGTATATGGGGCAGATTAAAAGTTTCTTTTTTGGGCCTACTTTTAACCCGGCTGCGGGCCGCGGTGCGGTAGCGCAGCGTGCGGTGCGTTTTGTAAAGCTATGGAGTATCGTTAATCACACGGTACCTTTGTACAGGAGCATTTATCAGTTACGAAGGCACGTGTTTAAAATGTTCAATTAGTAGGTGCCGCGTCGGATATGTGCTGTGTGCTGTGTGCAAAAGGTGTGGGAACATGAAGTAAAAACTTGTACGCTTTTTACAAATTAGTAGCATCGCCGTAAGGTGATAGCGTTGTACCGCATACGGGGGTATTAATTTAATTCGCCATTATTGCCCTCGGCCGTGAGCGAATTACACGACGTAGTCCTTTTTAGCTGGCTGTGTAGCTATATCGTTGTACCGGCGAAGGTACCGAGCCATCGTATCGTATCGTCGTCCAATAAATTAACTCGTTTTAAAATTATCTGCACGGGTTAACCGTTTAAATTGTTGGCCCCGAAGTGTAAAACAGATAAAAATATCACCAAGAATTTAAATAATGATTTAAACTTTTTCTCGTTCTATTGTTTACATATTAGAAGGGGAATTGCGAAATCGTCGGTGGCATTGTTGTACTCTGTCTGGAGACCCAAAGGTGTTCAAATATTTGACTTTTGTGTAGAAATGAAATTCAAGTAGCTGTATTATGTTTTAAAAAAGATGCACGTTAAGGATTCTCCCACGAATTAAGTTTCGAAAACTTGAGGTCGAACTGATAGAACTCGACTCAGTGTAGCACCCATAAAGTTTTTACTGTCAGTTTTGAATTTTGGTGAAAATTTCACAGGTGAGCAAAGGGACATGTAAGTGAACCGAGGGCTAAATCTTCTCGGAAAATGCATCCCTCATAGAAAAATACTACTGGTATTTTCGTATTACTAGTTTTACTACAAGTTTTCAGTAGTAAACTGGTGGTTTTTAACAAAAACTAGTCGTAAACCAGTGGTTTTTTGGTAAAACTAGTAGTAAAACTAGTAATACGAAAATACCAGTAGTATTTTTGTATGAGGGATCAGGCGAAAAAATAAAAAATTCTACGAACGACCGACCGAATCTTTATTATTTGAATCACGTGAGTCTTCAGTTACCATGCAACTCGATTTTTCTCAGGTCCATATTATTATTAAACAATTTTCAACTGCAAATACCTATGACATTTTTTCTCAACTCTAAAATTTCTCTTTAAAAATTTTTTCACAGCTCTAAAATTTTTCTCAAAATTTCTTCATTACTGAAATTTTTCTTACATAAGGTATAAAATTTTTTAACAAAATTTTTTCAATTCGGATGAATATTTCTCTCAATTCTAACATTTTTCCTTCATTTATTTTTCACAGCTTTAAAATTCTTCTCAAAATTTGTCCATTTATTGAAATTTTTCTCAAGACCAATTCTTTTAATTTTTGAACTCTAATGAAATTTTCTCTCAAATCTAAATTTTTTTAGAAATTTTTTCCTGCTCTGAAATTTTTTAAAAAACTCTTACATTTTCAAAGAACTGTGAAATTTTTTTCAAATTTTTCACATCTAAAAAAATTTCTTCCCACCTCTGAAATTTATTCTTCTAATTTTTTCAACTCTAAAATTTTTTCTTTGAATTTTTTCAACTCCAATGAATTTTTTTTGCTACTTTCTACTCTGAAATTCCATTATTTGATCTTAAAATTTTTAAAAAGTTGAAATTTTTCCAAAATATTTTCATTTTAATCATCTGAAAATTTTTTCCAACAAATTTGCTCAATTTTGTTCCTACTTTGAATTTTTTATCCTAAAAAATTTTTAAATTTGAAAATAATCATTTTGAAAAGAATTTCAATAGTCAAAATAGTTCCAAACGGTAGAATTGAGAGAAAATTTCATTAGGTAAGTAGATGAAAAAATTTAGTCGAGACAAACTTTCATTAAAATTAAAGTTGAAATTGTGAACATTTTGAAAAAAATGTCGAGAAGAAATTAGGAATTGAGAAAAAATTTAATTTGGATTGCATTTGAAATTCGAAAAAATTTTGAGAAAAAGTTTCAAGAGTAGAAACAAATTTTAAAACTGGAAAACATTTTGAGGGAAATTTCAGTCATAAAATATGGAAAAAAATACAACATATTTACCAGAGTTGAAAAAAATTTTGAAACGAAACTTGAGAGCAGTTGTGAGAAAACTTCTTCGAAATTGGTACCGAAATTTGAAAAAATTTTGAGGTAAAATTTCAAAAGTTGGAAATAAATTGAATAAAAAAATTTAGAATTGGAAAAATTTTGAAAATAACATGGATTTGGAAAAAATTGAGTTGAATGGTATCTGAAGACATGCATGAATCAAACAGGAAAACATCAGCTTTCTGCTCTATTTTTCATTTTTTTTTTAAACTCAATTTGCGTCACTTTTGGATGGTGTCACTTGTTAAGAACCGAGAACCTTTCGGACATCCTTGTAAAAACGTGATATTTGAGCATGAGAGTGAGAGTGTTGAAAAATAAGTTTGAAGAAATAAACTCGAGTTTTTTCTTCTAGCATTGAACCATTGATTTAACACTTTATCTCGCCAACGTTCATACCACGTTGAATACACCGGTTCTCGTCCGATCACCGAAGTTAAGCACCGTCGGGCGAGGTTAGTACTTGGATGGGTGACCGCCTGGGAAAACCTCGTAACGTTGGCATAATTGTTATCAATTTTTTTTGTTATTTATTTTTTTTTAAATATATAAAACGCAATTTCATTCATTTTTGGGAAATTTTTGAGCAAATATGGTGATGGAAAACTCATGTTTATGAGATTTCCATGTTGGAAACATTTTTAGTTGACATTTTTTCAAAAAAAGATTTGTGTGTTTTAAGATTCCACATAGCAGTGATGTACTCGCTCAAAAAATCTGAAAAATTCTCAAATGTGTATTTTTTAATGTAAAATAAAAATAACACATTGAAAAACTAGATGAAGACAGAAGAACTTTTTTTCTGCGACAGAAAATTTTTCAGCGACAAATCAAATATTCTTTTTCGAGACTTGAAATGTTAAATCGCACTAAATTTTCCAATGTGCTAATTCAAGTTCAAAAAATAGACATTCCTTTGTTATTTTTTCACATTTTTAAGGTTCATACGTCATCGCTTCCTGAAAATTTGAAACATTTAGATGATTTTTTCAAGTTTTCGAAGTGGCAACATTGATTTCAAGCCCAAAAAATGAATTTTTTGTTAAAAATCATAATGGATTTGGAAAAAATCCAAATCTTTAGGGGCAATTCATACTTCTTGAATTTTGAAAACTGAAGAAAGAAAGAAAAAACATAACCTCAAAAAAGGCAGCAAAACATGATAAAAATCCTTTCTTAGCATTTTTTTTTTTTTTAATACTTAGTTAAGTAAAATGATTGAAAATATAGACTCCAGCATAATTTCTAACAATAAATTTATTTGTGTGTGTAAAATCAATGTTGCCACTTTCAAAACTTGGAAAAAAATCAAATATCATTTTTAACCCTTTACGAGGGAGCTGAAAAATCATAAGTCGTGAGTTTTAAAATTTTTTACTAAAAATCGTTCTTAAACATCTCAACATTTATTCAACATTTTTTTTTTGGCATCTACCTATCTCAGAATAATATGTAGTGAAATTTTCTGTTAATTTTTCAAATAATGAAAATAATATTATAGTGTGCGTATCATTAAATTTTATTTTATTTCTATCTTGCTCTGTTACAGATAAACGAGAAATATTGCCGTCTTCCAAACAACATCCGCCCGAATGGCAACAATTGTGGTATTCAAATTTCGAAGAATTTCAAAAACTGACAGAACCTATTTTCGATAATCAGACTGTCACTAATATGACAGCACAGTTGGGAAGCACAGCTTATTTACATTGTCGAGTCCGAAATTTAGGAGAACGAACGGTAAGATGTAATTTTTATAATTCATTTTCATATTTTATTTGCTTCGTGATTTAAACTTCCTTAAAAATAATTAAGAGATGAAAAAAATAACGCAATTTTTTACGTATTCAATCAGGCTTATGGTATACTTCCTTTTGTAAATTTTCCTCCTCTTCTTAAAACAACGTGTCATAACTCAAAATTTTATAATTTTAGGTAAATACTTAGGCTTTTAATAAAAATGTTGATTTTTGGTGAAAATTGAAATCTGCCTAAGATTAAAATACCGGCCGACTGCGGCTGGCTGTTGCTACGATGCTGGAAAACTTTCAAGGTATTGAAATTTTATTGCGTCGTAATTATGCTGGAAACTAATTTTATGGCTCCTCGAAGGGAAATAAATTCGAATTCGCGAGCTTTGTAGTTTATAGTTTAGTTTCGTTATTGGATTGATTTGGAATTTAAATGTTACTTTAATTGGAAAAATTTCGTATTGTATCGAAGTTTCGCTTTCTAATTGCGAAGCCCGAATAAGGTTACGAATTTTTACTTCGTTATAGAAATTTTTGCCTTAGGTGGTTTTAAAAGGTTTCTTCTGAGGCACGAAGTCTTAAGACTTTCTTTTTGTACCGTCGCGGTCGTTGGGTTTAGAGGTCTGCGTATAGAGACGATAATGCTATTTTTATTCCAGATGAAGGCTTGAACATTGAAGGGTTTTTTTCGTAATCGTATTTTTTTCATTTCGAGTAGGTGGTGCTGGCGTGTGCAGCTGGAGGGGATTCGCAAAGTCGTCGTAGAATATCACAAATGCGGGCGTTTCAAATGACAAATTCGGGAGCAATTTTTTTCTTTCTATTTGGAGAGGTGTTTTTGTACGCGTGTAAATTTTTTATGAACTCGAAATGATGGTAGTGAAGATTTCATCTTTATGAGCTCGGGTAGAGCTGTATCAATAATTGTTGAAAGAAAGACAAAGACTACATAGTTGTGAATTTTTAAGAGCAGGACGTCAGATTTTAAAGTTTTTCTCAACGTTTGAAATTGAGAAAAAATTGATTTTCAAACATTTTAAACTAATTAATGTGAAGTTGACTCATACAAATTTTACACTAAGAAACAAAATCCTTTAAAATTTAAAAAATTGAATGTTTTGATTGACTTTTAGCTTTGAAGATGAATTTTTCCAAGAATCGTAAAACATGATTGGCTCAGGTCAAGTGCCAAGGTCTGTAATCTTTTTCAAAAAAAATTTTTTTAAAATAAAAAATCAATTTTTGGATAGAAAATTAATTTTTTTACATAAAAAATCCATCTCTTCGGATAAAAAATCTAGTTTTTTTGGATGAAAAGGTGTGATTTTGGTTTGTTCAATAGATAAACAATATGTTTTTTGGATGAAAAATCTGTTTTTTGGATGGAAAATCTGTTTTTGGGATGGAAAATCGTTTTTTTTTAGATAAAAATTCCGTGTTTTTTAGATAAACATCTTTTTTGGGATAAAAAAACTGTTTTTTGGATTAACAAAAGCTGTTTCTTAGAATACAAAAATGCAAAAAATTTATTTAAATAAAATCCATGTTTTTTGAATAAAGAACGTTTTTTGGATTAAGTACAAAAAACTGGTTTTTGGATTACAATTTTACTTTTTTTGTATAAAACCCCTGTTGTTGTTTGGATAAAATTACTGTTTTTTTTGGATAAAATCCCTGTTTTTTTTGGATAAAGAACCTGTTTGTTTTTTTTTAAATAAACCCCTGTTTTTCAAAATGAAAAACGTGTTTTTTTTTGGAATACCTGTTTTATTCGATATAAAATCTGTTTTTTTGGAAAAGTAAAAAAACCTGTTTTTTGGAAAATTTAAAAAACCCTGTTTTTTGGGTAAAAAAAAACTGTTGTTTAAAACCTGTTTCTTTTGATTAAAAACCTGTTTTTTTTATAAAACTCTGTTTTTTTTTATAAAACTTTGTTTTTTTTTTTGAATAAAACCCTGTTCTTGGACAAAACCTGCTTTTTTTGGATAAAACCCTTTATTTTTGGATACGTAAATACCTGTTTTTTTTTTGATAAAAAAATGGTTTTTGGAAAAGTAAAAAAAAAAAAAAAAACGTTTCTTAAAAAAGTAAAAAAAAACTGTTTTATGGATAAAAAAAACCTGTTTTGTTTGGATTAAAACCCTGTTTTTTTTAGATAATCCCCGTTTTTTGGATAAAAAACTTGCTTTTTGGAAAAGTAAAAAAAATCAGTGTTTTGGATAAAGAAAAACGGTAAAAACAGATTTTTCATCCAGAAAACAGGGGTTTCTTTATCCAAAAAACAGTTTGTGTACTTACTTTTCCAAAAAACAGATTTTTTTTATCCAAAAAAAACAGGTTTTCACAACAAACAGGGGTTTATCCAAAAAAAAAAACAGGCTTTTAATCAAAAGAAACCAGGGTTTGGGTCCCTTAAGCCCGAGAAACTGCATGAGACTTTAACTCGTAACTTGTGAAGTGTCAGGATTGGGCAACTATAGACCACTACGTGCATCTTTAGTAATTCTAACCCTTTTCAGTATGATTTTAAATTTGGACACCTTTGCATTCCAAAAAAATTTGTTTGATTTTAAAAATTTTAAAAATTGAATAACAAAATAGTTTTTTTTATGGAGTTTAGATTTTTACTTTAGAAAAAAAAGTGCAGATCCAGAGTGGAGAATAGAGACTCCTCCTCCCTTTCCCAAAGGTCAAAAAAGGGTAGGTATTTCTTACTTTTAAATAATGTAATTTTTGCCTTCATTCCACTGTGTACATAAAATACTTTAGTATTTTGGAAAATTCCTCCAAAAACCACGTCACTTTTAGAATTTTTATTTCACAAAAACTTCCCCTCCTTAAGCAATTTTCCAAAAAATAGGCATAAAAAATTTCAAACCCTTTGAAATTCTCGTTGAAATCTGCAATTATAACAAAGTAACTTATACTTCGTAACAATACATTGCTTTCAAAAAAATCGAATTGGCAAATTTGAATTTTATAGTGCATTAGATTTCCTCGTATGTCTAATGGATTATTCAGTACCACGTTGAAAGATAGAAAAATATATTTCCCCGAAAAGAAATTTCAAAATATTTGAAAATGAGAACTTTTGAAATTTTAAAAAAAATAGTGGGAAAATTCATCAAAAAATTCTTGAAAAATGACTACTGAAATCTTCAATTTCAATGTGAAAAGTTTAATATGTACCTAATTTCAAAAATAAAAACTAAATTTGAGATGATAGGTATATTCTACTTCTACTTTCTTAGAAGAAAATCGTAATTTTTAGCCCAAAAGAAATTTATTTGGTTGGAATTCTTATTGAACAACCCTCTCCTCCCCCTCCCTCCTCTGCTCCCTTCCTTCCCCGCACCCCTCCCATATTTCTACTTCTGCTATAAAACAATTTCAATACTCAAAAAGCTCAAAAATTTATCAGAAAAAAATTAATTGAAAGAATTATTCGAAAAATATAATAATTTGAACAATTTTACTAAAATTTTTCCATCCTCGCTTTTTTTCAGAATGGCAACACTGATCTTCACCCATTTCTTCTACACAAATAGCTTTATGCGGTTAATACCAATATATGTGACTTGGTCTACGAAAAGGGACCGCACCCAAAAACAACATTTTGAGAAAAACGCGTTTTAAAGTTTAGCTTTGAACTTTCGACTGAAACATCTGTAAAGCTCAACTTTTTAGAAAAAAAGGACTAATTTCACTCTAGAAAATGAAATTTTACGCTCTACAATTTATTTTCTATCCATTTTTTTCGTAGAACCTTTCCTTTGCTCGAAAAATTGACTTGAAGTGGCAAAAAATTGCTTAAAAATGTCTCGTTTTTTACACTATATTTCTTTCTTTAAATGTTTGTAGCAAGGACAATTATAAAGTCTGGCATCTCCGGTTTGTTTTATTGGAATGAGCATACTAACCTCTACAAAAAAAGATCATAAAAAAAATATCCATTTTGTGACCATAGGTACCTTATCGTAGTCCAGGGCACATATGATTTTAAAGTTTGGCGACTTGGAATTTCGTTTGAGAATTAGTTTCGCTTTTAATGCAAATTCTTATAAATGTGACACATCCGATATGCCAAATGTTACTTTTGAAAATTTTCCATTTCAGCTAATTCCGTTGCTGGGAAAAAATTTATATCGTTTCTTAACGACTCGACATTCGTGGAAAGTTTTCGCTTCATCTTGTTGAAATACCTTGGTTTCGTAATTTTCGGCAATTTATTCAAAATTTCGAGCCAAAAAAAAGACATCGTAGGGAGTACTTTATATAGAAAAAATTTCCCTTTTTTTCTCATTCGAGCGAATAAAAAATTACGTTAAATTTCAGTTGGTAAAAATTCCCTTTCTTGTTATGCTCGAATTTATTTTCAAAGTTTTATCAAGAGATTGTTAGGGTGGAAAAATTCATCTAATTTATTTGATCTGGTTAAACGAATAATGGAGGGGGAAAGAAATCAAAGTTACGAAATTGAAATTACCCTTTAAAAATTTCCATCGGTTGAAAAAAATTATAAGAATTGCTCTCTCGAGTCTTGATAAAAGTACATACGACAACTTGATGGAGAAGTATCTTTAAGAATAATGGAAATTAATGGTTACGCCAATCATAGGTTTAACACTTCTACCCTGTATAATTTACATAGATTAATCGTATGGTGATTTTGTCTCTTTGTACTTGCCAAACGGAATAATGTACGAGCAATTAGCATAATCGATTGAAGTAAACACTTACACGTTCGGTTTAATTGCATTGGTTCGAGTATATGGAGGCGAAGAGCGAACACGATGGGAATGTATCATCGAAGGAGTTAATTTATTATTGTCGATGAATTCGTAACATCGTCGTAGTCGACGTATAAACCGCCGGCGTACAGTTAGACGATATTATACGAGAGATTTGAACTTTTACCAGATACCTGTTTCGTACCCGAACGTCGGGCATCTCTTTATGAATTTTAATTTCGACGATGGGAAAAAAATTCCCGGGTATAATTCGATGCGAAAAATTACTTATGAAACGAGCCGAACCGTTTGTCAAGTGAATTCTTCACGGCAGCGTTGGGGGAAAATTTTTCAGGCTCGCGAGCATTAGGTATTTGTGATGTTTGAGGTCGAACGAGCGTGTAGGTTTTCAAAACGAACGAGCGTAAATTTATTCTCGCCCGGAATCTCAGCGATGAAATTTTAAACGAGAATATAACGTCGAGTTTCGCAAAAGTAGCTGCCAGGATTATGTATTGAAATTTCGCGAATCACGCTGCGTTATAATTTCATACGAAAGGAATTGCACACGGAGTGAGTTACGAGACCTTATTGTAGGTGCTTTTGTTCAAACAGAGCGGATTTCTCCCCGGCCCGACCATCCAGCGATATATAAATTGAAACGTGAACAAAAATGGTCAAAAATTTATACAGAATGAATACCTGGGTGGAAAAAAAAAGGGAGCTGAAAATCAAAACTTCGCATGGTTTGTCAACTTTACCATGTTACGTGTTTGTGTTTTCATTTTACACGACTGCATTATTTATTTAGCCGGGGGTTTCTTTATATTTGGACCTGTAAGATACGAGATTGAAAAAAATCTGCATTTGGCAAATATCTTTGAATTTTTCAACACGCGAGACGAAAAGTTCTAATGTCCTATCGATGCCCTTGTTGCTTTCCAAATTGGCTACCATTTTCGACGTGATACGGTTTTCCATAAATTCGCAGTGATCCATTCTGCATTCTTCGAGAATTATATGAAAAGTGAATTTCAAAATCTAACCCGAGTCTGTTTCATTTATTCTCCCATTGGTATAAATTTTTCTAACCGAAGTTCGGTAAATTGCGGTCGAGTTGGTTATAGATTCTATGAATGTTTGATTATTTGCCAGACCTGGTTTAAATTTAAGACAAAAAGTTGTAATTATACGAAATTAAGTGAGTATTTGTATGGTGAAATTTAAAAGGTTAATTACGGTTTGCTGCGTTCTCCGGTGGAAATTTTCCAGCGGAATTTTTTAATAATAATGTTCACTCGAAAGAGTAATAATTTTTACCTTGTGTTTATTTGAGTCACTTGTTGGGAATTACGAATTTTGCTGGGTGAAAAGTCAATATTATTGTTTACTAAGGTTGAAAAATGGCTTGAACGGTGACTGGAAAGTTAGACGGGGATGTTTTGTATTAAAATTTAACGACGCGAATTTCGATTTTCTTTCAATTGTGGGAAATGTTGACTCTAAAAATACCTTGGTAATCTTTTATGATTTTTGTTCGTTTGAAGTTTGATTGAAGTTTTCTATTCAATTTTTGTTGGAATTTTTTTCGGTCTGATTATTCAATTTTGTATTGATTTTCCAAATTTTTTCGGTAGGAAATTTTCATTTTGGTCAATTTTAATGTTAATTGAGGTTTTTGCCTCTTTTACTTCTGTTCTTTCTTTCGAACCATTTTTCGACTTTTGACGGTTTTTTGAACGCTTGGAATGAATCTGAGGCGTATAAAAATCTCAAAATTAGATATTTTAATGAAAATTCTCCATTGGATCTTGTCTGAAATTGACATTTTTCGATCGTTATGAAATTCCCAACTGAGAATGTATTTTTCTCCAGCACATTGTTGAAACAAACTGAGGGTAAGGAAGCAGTTTGCAATCCCCTTCCTTCCCCTCCCCATGATTAAAAAATTCAAATTCCGATCTAAAATTTTTACAAAAGTTGGTATTTTTTGAAAAAAAACTAAGATTGAATTTGAGTCAAAAAATTGGGAAAAATTTCTATTTTGAGTTGAAAACTTTTATTTTGCCTCCGTTTCTGCCCATAGCTGGTTTGAAAATGTTTTTAAATGTCAAAAATCCTTCAATAACTAGTAATTTTTCTGAAAAGAAGACAAAAATATTTATTTTTCGTTTCAGCAGTGAACTGCTGTCAGAAAACAAAGAAAATTCTCCATCATTACCTACTGAGAGTTTCTTTTCATTAGAATTACTAAATGTGAAGAACTTTCTTTGATCTTGTTCAAATTTTCTGGTCAAGTTGCAAAAATCGTGGACATCAGTTGGAAAAATTTTCAAAACTTGATTGATTGTTTTGGTTGTGAACGGGTTCGTTTCAATTTTTCGGATTTCCAAAGAGTTCCGTCGAGTGATTTTTGTGCCATGGAGGAATTTTCATTTTTGGATTTACTTCCGAAGATGAAGATAGTTCTTCTTCGATTAAGTGGAATTTATTTTTTGTCGGTATAATCAGGGAGGTTGTCTGACTGTCTTGTTTGGCTCTTTTTTTCCCCCACGAAAATGATCTCTTTTGAGAACTTTTTCCTCAAGATGGGTATAATCTTTTTTGATTGAAAGTTTGTAGTATTCAGTTCTTCGATGACTTTGTTCTTCTTTTTGTCAAAGTTGTCAATAATTGGATCGATTTTGTCGCTACTGCTAGGCATGTTCACCGTTCGACAGCTCAGCGAGGAATTTTTCTGGAAAGGAAAATTTACGTATTTATAATTTTGTCGTCACTTTAACAGACATCTCATTGAGCTTTTTTTCGATTTTGGTCGCTGAAGGCCACTTTTTTCAAGTTATACTGTCACTCTTTTTATTATTTTTCCTAAAAAAAAACACACGCAGAGTTAGTTTTGAAAAACATTTTGATTTTTTCAAAAAATTGAAATACATAATTTAGAATGTTATTTTGCTGGTATTCATTGTTTTCTTTTTTTTCTGGTCACCACTTTCTGGAAAACTTGAAAACTATAGAAAAGTTTGTGAATTTTATAAATCTGAAGAGGTCAGGAAAATTTTGGAATTTTTACGAGTCATGAATTTTTTTTCGGTACCTAATAAATGATTGGAAAATATAAATATATTTTTTTTTACAAAAATACATAAATTTCAAATCTTTTGAGGAGTTTGCTTCTTCTTCAGGACTGGAATGTTCAAAATTCAGCTTTTTGAACGTTTTTTCTTGCAAAATTTTCATCTTCGCTCCGCTCAAGCTCAATGAATTTACTTGTTTCCAATTTTGAAAATGTTGAACCGAAAATTCGATTTTTCAATCATTACAAAATCCTCCTCTCTCGAGGGAGGGGGATTTCAAATTTTATGGATGGGGAATACGAGATCCCACTTTTCCTATCCATAAAATTTTAATTTTTCAAAAATGACCCTATCTTTCCTATTTTCCTGAGATTTGATCTTTGTTGAAATACATATTATGTGCGCCTGGATGTAAAAGCCACCCTTTTAAAGAGCCAAGAAAAATCATTTTCGTAACATTTCTGGCAAGCATGATTTTGGATTTTTTTTATTGGATGACGGTTGAATTTTTTTATTTTCAAAAAAATTATATTTTTTATAATATCACAATATTCCACATAAAAATAACTTTTAGGTGTCTTTTTAGTCATTTTTTTTAGTGAAAAAAGTAGCCTAAGTCACTCCCTTGCCTCCAATTTGAATAGTCCAATTTTTTTATTCAATGGTTTTTACCCTTTTCCATTTTCCAACACCTCACGTTCCCCTACTCGATTCATTTTCTGACTTTTTGTGATTTTTCGAAAACATTAGACATTCTAGAGCTTCTGGTCATAATTAGACACTTCTCTTGGCCCTTTTGAATTTTTCAGAGCACAATTAAAATGTTTTTGAAATTTTTATATATTTTTCACAGGGTATGAATAGAGATGTGCCTTGAAAAGTGAGACGTTGAAAAGTACTTTTCTTTTCACTTACTTTTCACTGAAAAGTAAATTTTTTTGAAAAGTACTTTTCACTCCTGCAAAAGTCATGTGGCATATCGATTGGCAGTAGTTTTTGTCGCTGGTCACAATGGTATACTTACTAACACTATTATAGCAACTTGTGATCAGTTTTCCATTTCTCACTAAAATCTAACATATAGCAGTCAAAAATGTTCTTTCAATAGTTTAAGTCTTCCGGTTTTAAATTTTTAATTTAATTCAAAATATTCACTTCCACGTTGATGGATGATGCAACTCAGAAATCATGCAGAAAAACGCCTGTAACTTGGGGCTATTTTTATGGGCTTTTCTACAGTGATAGAAAATTCAAAAATTTTCTGAAGGCTCCGAAACGTCTCAATACTGTTTTCAATCAATTTCGGTGGTAGAAAACAAGGTATGGTTACAAATTATAAAAATTCAAAAACAAGGACATCATTAGATTTGTCTTGTGGAGACAAATTCAAATCCGAATACATAAGTGGTATTTTTTTGATTTTGAACAATTAATTGGTACAAATTAAAAGTTTTTGGCCAACACAGAAAAACCTGAAAAACGCCTGTAACTCGGTCAAAAATCGATCAAAATTTAAAAATAAGGAAACCAGTGAATTCATCTTGTTGAGACGAGTCTGAATGTGTGGTCGTTTTTTTAATTTTGACCAATTGGTTCAAAAATGACTTTTTTGAAAACAAACAACTTATTTGAAATGCTAAGTTTTCCTTATTTTCTTAGAAAAACAGTGCAAAAAATGAATTTTAATGGGCTACATTTAAAAAAGCACTTTTCAACGAAGGTAACTATACCATTGAGATCCTCTCAGTAAGCCCTTTAAAACGATATGTCACAAGGCGCACTTTTCACACTTTTCACACTTTTCAACCACTTTTCACTTTTCATTTCATCAAAAACACTTTTCACTGAAAAGGTACATCTCTAGGTATGAAATAAAGATGAATTATTTTTTCGATTTTCGTCAATTCGACAAACGTTCGCAGAGATTAATTAATCTGTTTTCGACAAGTTTTCTGAAATTATATTTCCAATTCCAACTTGATTCTTCGCTTTCTCGTTTAATTTTTTTTACACCAAAACTATGCCCATTTTTTTGAAATTTTTAAAGAGTCCAATTTTCTTCACTCCAACTTTTTTCCTATTAACAAAACATTTTTTTACAGCTATATCATGGTTTATTTTATCCCCTCCCCCCCAAAAAAATGTATAAGAAAATGTCTCAATATCTTAAAATGAGAAACTTTCTTCTGAAAAATTCTACAAAGGCTTCACATTGTATCGAAGTAGCTATTTGATTCTTAAAATATTCGCTATTTTTTCATTATTTTCACAAATATGCTCCGCTTTTCACTCGTTTCTTTATCTAAAGTAAATAATTAGAACCCTTTTTCGAAACGGCGGGCTGCCGATGGCGTAATAAACAAAACTTTCGACAAAAATCAAAGAGAAGATACTCAGCCATCAATGAAGAAAATTTTTACACTCGATACTGGTAATATCAAAATCACCTTTGTTAACAGCGAAGAATTCACTATCGAACGATTCGTTTTTGACGTAGTTCGGTTCTATTTTTTTCTCTCGTACTCTTTTATTACACGCAAAAGACGAACTGAAAAGAAATTTCGCGAAACTTAATTATCAACGAGTTTCTAAATTGTACGCTTTTTTTTTCGTCGTTGAAAATTGATTCGGTTTTTTTACTTCTTGTTTTAGAGTAAATTTTTTTATAACGTTGTCTAATTCAAACGAACTTTTCCCTTTTATGTCATTGTTGATTTCATCGGATCGTTGCGAACACGCGGTTCTCGGAGCAGCATTCGAGGAACGTGGAAACAGAACTAGATGGGGGGAAAAAATCGTGAAAAAAATAGAATTACTCGCATCGGCAGCCTAGAAAATGAATATTATTAAACATGTAGCCCGACGCAAATGAAAATTTATTAAACCTTTATCATTAGGAAAAATTTCTCTTTGTTGAATATTTTACTTTTCAAATTGCATCGCGAAACGCTTGACTGGCTGCAAAAAGCATCCCATCGCAGCATTTCGAATACTTTTTGCTGTTCGCCTCGAGGTCATCGTCAAAAATACCTTTCTCTGGAACAATGCTACACTAACGTACGTATAGTTTCACTTGAGGTGTATTTAATTTGCGCACGTATTGTCCGTTCTGTACGGGATGGCGTAAAACGTCGTCGTCGTTTTCTCCGGGCACATTATACGTTCCAACGTAGGTAGGTCTAGGTATATGCTGAGTACCTAGATATCTGCTATCACCCTCTCCGGTCCCGGCGCACGTGCTCTTTAAATATTCAAAGACCTTTTTTGATTCGTAATTTTATTCATTTATGTGACGCGTCGTCAACCCACATTATTAGCCGTATACCTCGACTCGAACGTTGCTAAATCGTATACCTTTATTTATATTCCGCTAATGCGCTTATATAGGTGCTATTGTGGATTTTTTTCAACGTTTTATAATACGCTCTGATACTTTCATAATGGTCGCGTATTAGCTTAAATCGATCCGTCGTTTTTTTCCAGTGCCAAAAATATTTTCGGGGTTTTGAATCTGGGTTATTGAACTGCGAGCAGTGACAACGCTTGCCTAGCTTGACGTGTATTTCGGATGGATTATCGCGAAGTTCGAAAAAAAATTGCAAATGAGGTATGGAAATGAGTATCTGAAAGGGTTGCAAAAAAATCTAAATTTATTTTTATTAGAAACTTCAAAAATAACTAGAAAGGGGAAGAAGTTGTCAAAATGGAAAATGGGAGAGGGAAAAATTTTAGAAATTGTGTCTAGACCTCAAAAATACATAATAAATATTTCAAACCCCGAATCAAACTCTGCTTGCCCAATCCTTCTTGAAAATTTGACTTCATTTAATGGTTGAAAATAGTTTTGGGTAAACTTTTTTGACCAAAAAATGTCATTAGTGTCCACTTTTTACCTAAACTCTATTTTTCAGAGATATATGAATGGAAAAATTACTTTTTTTAGTTTTCAAATTTCCACTAGAAAATTGCAAAAATTCATTCTAAAATTATTTTACCATGGTTTCAGTACCAATGAATACTTTTTACCCCCTCCCCCCCAAACTAAAAATCGTCGGAATCGATTTTCTACCATTTCCTCTAATTTGAAAAAAAATTAAGTACCTACATAAAATGCGTAGGTACTTAATACATTCAACTCAATTCCAGTAATTTGATTGGGAGTTGGTGAGTTGATTACCTGAATTCAGAAATTGTACCAACTTTAAATTCTAAAAAACTGTTTTTAAATTCTATAAAAATACCTAATTTTAGATTTGAAAAAAGTTTGGAAAAAAAACTTGGGAGTTTGAAAAAAATACGACGTTTGAAGTAGAAAAAAATTGAGAAAAATTAGAGTTGGACAAAAATTCAAGAAAATTCTCATGATTGAAAACAATTTTGAAAAAAAATTTTAAAAATATAAACATGAAAAAATCTTGAAAAAATTTCAGGTTGAAGGAAATAGTGATGTTGAAAATACTTGAAAAAGAAAACTGAACTGAAAATAATTCAAAAAACATGAGTCAAAATTTGAAAAAAAAAAACAGTTCGGAAAAAATTCTGAGCCGAATATTCAATGTTGAAAGGAATTTTCGAGGAGTGGGAATCTACTGGTTACACACTCCGAAAAAAAAATAGGAATCAATTCTTCTATTTTTTCACATGAATATTTCTTTGGGCATCAACTCACCTACAACCATTTGATCAAAGAATTGAAGTCAAGATAGAAATTAGCTGAAGAAAAAAATCGTGTTAATAAAATTGCAGAACTGATTCGCCGTAAATATGTGATCTTGTATATTTACGGCGAATTCGATAGGCAACTTAAATAACACGATGCAGTTCAGCTGTTAACGCATTTCAAAGTATGTACTTGCGTTAGTTTTCCAGAAAGGTGAAAATATGATCCCACTTTCTTTCTCTTTCCTTTCTTTCTTTCTTTCTTTTTTCTTTCTTTATGTTTTTAATAGATTGGCAAGATTGCGACGATTTCCATTCTCGTATTTCGGGTGCTTTTTTGACCAGCTTTAAAAATATTTCAAAAACATAAAATTTTTCGAAGAGGTCAAACCGTCTAGCATTTTGCTCAGCAGATGAAAATAATAATTTCTCACTTAATATTGAACTGGCAAACCAGAATTTCACCACTTCCAGCCGTTCAAGAGCCTCCAACGAGATTGTGATTTTCTTCAATACTTTCGAAGTTCTCCAGAAGAGGTGAAAATCAACTTGAACGAATAAAAATTGGGTTCTTGTCTCTTTTCTAATAATTCAAAAAAAGTTTTTTTTTGCAATGCCCAAGTGAGCTTCAATGGGCTTCAATTATCACAATATCAGGCAAAAATCTACTTTCCGGCAATCTTGCCAGAAAGCACTTTTATCAAACAATTTTTCGCTGAAAAATTGAGATTTTTAAATTTAAAAATATTAATAGTAATAGTTGAAAAAGTTGATTAAATTGGTTAAGCGGTTTACTTGAGAGATTTTTGAACTTGCTCTCTTCAAATATCCTACTCTGGCCAGGGTGTCTATTGGATTAACCTTTCGAATTTTCATGATTTTTTCTATATTCCTTTTGTGAAAATGATGAAGAATTCTGTGCAGTGTTTAAATAAAATGGAAAAATATTGAAAATTCTTTGAATTTTTCACGAAAATGAACGACTTTTATGATTTTTTCGTAGCTTTCATAATTAATAGAAAAATATACGTTTAGTTTAAACTGAAGCTGGTCATTTTCAGAGGGTTTTTTGTGAAAAATCAGAGAAAATCGAAGAAGAAGAATTAATCAATTTTATCAATTTTTCAGCTGATTTTGCTTATTTTTTTTGTATTAATTTAATTCTGACAGCATCGTCAATGATCTGATCCAGAATAATAGAGTAATTTTTTTGGAAAAATGTTGGAAAACAAATCGCATGTTGAGTTGAAAAATTGAGATTTAGTTTTGGAGGTTTTTTTTGAACCCTTCGAATGATTTTCTTCCAGTTTGACCATTTTTATGTATTTTACAAGCATCTAATGAATCTAATTCCTGGATCATCTTCAATTTTTCATATTAGGTATCGAATACCTACTGAGAAAAAAAAACTACTATTAATAAATGGTTCAAAAATTCGACCAAAAAAATCGCAGCTCCCTAGAGCTTTTTTGAGATCATCATCTTCACAAGGGAAAAATTTCCACTTCGGTTTCAGCCTACAATAGTATAACCCCACCACCGTTAATAAATTCTCGCTTGGTAAATTTTACGTCCTAGCGACTTTAACTCTTCGCTGACCTAATCTCTATAACTTGTTCTCTTACCTTTCGATATCTAGCTCGGTAATACGGCTGAATTTAAATTATACGCCATCGGAGATTTTCTTTCGTTAATTACCGCTCGTTTCTACGTCATCGTTTGCAAGATACCGTGTACTTGTATATCCTGCAGTCTTACAAAGTCGTACCATATCCCTGAATGTATCCCACGCCTGGAGTCTAATTTAAAGCTAATATAAGGTGGTACAACTACCAACTAGGCTGTACACCTCGTACTACAGTTATTTCGATACTCGACTAAGTTCAATTTCAACAATTCGACGTCGTTAGTCGTTTTTCCATTCGTAATCGACGATTGAATATTAAATAGCAGCATCATCACCGTCACCATAATGCTTATTGTTATTCAGCTAGTAAGAGAAATGAAGACGTCGTGAAGTAAACGAGATTGTCTATAGTAACAACGCAACGTTTAACAAACATGCGAACGAAGAATTAGAAAAAATTCGTTCATGTTTGTTTGACCAAGATCTTGAGTTTTTTTTTCAAGTACGAATATTTTCAATATTTTTTTCAAGTTCAAATTTTCTAATTTTGTTCAACTCCCAGATTTTTCTCAATTTTTTTTTTCAACTCTGAATTTTTTCAGTGCTAAAGTTGTTTCTCTAGGTTTTTCAAAATCTAAAAACTTTTTTTCCGCTGTGAATTTTTTGCTCAAAATTTTTTTCAACTCCAAATTTTTCAATCATTTTTTTTCTAAATCTACGCATATTAATATTTTTCAATGCATTTTTTTAAATTCCAAAATTTTTCTCATATTTAAAAAAGTACCTACCTTATTTTTTCAACTTGATTAATTTTTTAAAAAATTTGTGTAACATCTAAAAATTTTTCGATATTTTTTTCAGTCTAAAATTTTTTTCATCAAAATTTTTTCTCAATTTTATTTTTAATGAAAATTTTTTTCAAACGGGTCTGGCCGGATAAGGGGTGAATTTGGTCCCGTTCCGATTTTTTGATCCAACTTCCCCAGATGGTGTTCCTTGATGTAAAAAAATTCTGGAAACATTTTTGACCCCCCCCCTCCCCCCTCCTCTCCACACCTTTTCTTTCGATGCTATGACCATTTTGGGTCATTTTCATAAGTGGCTGAATTTCGCTGTCAAGGCCCTTTCTAAAGTTGTAATTTTCAAATTGCCAAAACCTCATGAAGGAGTGCACCAAAATTGATGAAAAAATCATCGTAAATATGTACATCTCTACCAGATGTACGTAACTTTGTGCCATAGAACAAGAAATTTCCTTCACTTCTGTTAAAATTGAAAATTATTGAAAATCGTGCAATAAAATCGCCATAACTCCGAAAGGGAGGAAGTGGTGGGGTGAGAAGGGATGGGGGGGGGGTCAAGGGCCTAATTCACCCCTAATCCAGCCATACCCTTTTTTCAATCAACAATTTTTGGGGGTTTGTTTCATATTTAAATGTTTTTTTTTTCAAAATAATTTGCTTCAACTCTTCTAAAATTGTTTTTCAAAAATTCAAAATTTATTTCAACCTCAATAAAATTTTATGACTCCAAAATTTTTTTCAGATCTAAACTTGATATTTTTTTCAACTCAAAAACTTCATTAAATTTAAAACTTTTTCAATTTTTTATCAACTTAAAATTATTCAAAGAGGCTTTAAAGTTTAGAATTTTAAAAACAATTTTGGAATTGAAAAAAATTGAGAAAAAATTTTACAGTGTGAAAAAAATGAAAATTATTTGAAAAAATTTTTAAACGTGATAAAAAATGAAGAAAAAACTTCTAGATTGAAAAAATTCTCGAGAAAAGTTCAGAAAAAGTACAAAGTTGAATAAATCTGAAAAAATTTTCGATTGGAAAAAATTTTGATATGTATCAAAAAAACAAAAAAAACTTCAAAGATGAAAAAAAATAATAAAAAAATGGAAAAATTTGAGGAAAAATTTCAATAATTGAAAAAACAAAAAGAGAAAAATTAAAATTGGATCGAATTTCTGAGAAAATTTGAACGTAGGAAAAATTCAAAAAATTTTAGACTTGGGAAAAAACGTCGCCACGTTTGAAGTCCAATCGGAACTAAGCAACTTATTCGCTCGTTCGTTCACTCGTATTCCGTAACCGTTGCAACTACAGACACTCTCAAAGAAAACGACTCATCGAAAAGTTGTATAAAAAAGAAAAAAAAACTTCCGCCATTATCCAGCCGAAGAGAACACTGGAACCTAACTTCGATAAAATTGACAATTATTACGAAAATACTGCTCTCTGGGTGACATTTATCAATTACGAATTTCTCCTTTTATAACTTCAAATCGACACTCATAACTGAAAAATTAATCGTTCCGAGACTGCTGCCATTTTCATCGGAATCCCTTCGGTGCACGCAACTCCAGCACCAGAATAAAGCCAACGAAGGCCAAAAAAAAAGGCAGGCTGAAAGTTATCGCCTTGTCAAATATAAATACTTAACTCGTCGAGATTTTCAACGCTATAACCATACTACGTACCATAAGCTTCATCACGTTTCAAGTTTTTTGATTAACTCTCCGACGCAGCTTGTTTTATACAGGGCGAGAAAATAATACCTCGACAAAAGATCGAAACGGTGATAATTTTTCACGTTGTAATACCAACGTAGGCGAAGGGGGCGTTCTGCGTTACCTCGAGAGCGAGAAGAACACTTGGCAGTAAGAAGAGTATACTCTTGCGGTATTTTTTTACTCGCGGTTTCTTCTTCGCCGACGTGAACATAACCGAAAGCGCAAAATAAATACCAGTCATTAAACGATACCCGAGAATAATTCGAAAAAATCTCTCTTCACCTTATCACCCTTATCCGACGAGAGGTTAATGTCATAATACAACCGACTCGTACCGATCTTCATTCTCATTCCAAAATCGCGCGAACATATAACGCCAGAGACGAAAAACGCAGGCAGGCGCTAGGTAATCATCCTGTTCGTGACTTCAACAGCTTCGGCTACAAATGTTCAGTCATTTAACACTTTAATGTCTCCCCGTTTATTTATCCTCTCGCCTTGCTCTATACGGCCGCCTACTACGTTCTCGTTATACCAATGCGAGCTGCTCGCCGACCAGATAAAAGCAGTTAACGACCTTGCTCAAGCTCCAATTCCATACTTTATCTCATTTTAATGCTCCTAATGTAAGCGAATACTCGCGACCTGCGGCTTGATGCGTTCAAAAGCTGGCCGAAAATTTTCCGAACAGATTGTACAAGGTAAGGGTACATGCGATCTTAAGCTACGGCGTTGGATAGGCTCTTTTTCTCTCTCGGTGTCTTTCTCTGGTTTAAATAAATACGCGTGCGAGGCTACGGCCCGACCCTTTTATTAATGAACCGCAGATTACCGAGGCGCCGGAGCCTTTCGAGCTAAATCTTGCAAGAATTAAAAATTAATTTTCACCTTATACGCGAGACCGTGTTGGGTATTCGGTGTGTTTATGATTTTGCAAGTAGGTAGATTCGCCTACGTGGAGATGGATTCGAATGTGAGAATATTTTAGACGTAAAGGTATGTTTGAGAGATTGCGGTTGGCGAAGGACGTGGACCTCAAGAAGGGTGTGATCGAGATGGGTTGAATTTTTCTTTTTCGACGAAATCAACCATGGACGAGGGTAGATTGAAAGTTTGTATTCGGAGTACGTAATTTAATGAAAATGTCAATTTTTCGATCCCATCTTTCAATTCCTCAATCCTCTTCTTCAATTAAGCAATTTAATTTTTTGATTATTTCTAATTAAAATTTTGAAAAAATAGTTTGACATAATGATATCAGTTTTTAAGAATACTTGGAATTTTTTTGCTGTCAAAAGACTTGCTAGTTGAGATAAAGAAGTTTGAATTTTTCTTGGCCCTTTTCAGGGTTATTGCAATAAACTCGAGAAAATCTCTTGATTTGAGGTAAAAATACCTGAAAATTAAAATTTTTCATCATGCGGATACCTAATGGGAAATATTTTTGTATTTTCGAGCTAGAAGAAAAAAATGGGCCAATTTTAAATTTGTCAAGAAGTCACGAAATTTACAAATGAGTGGAGGGGGAGGGATATCGCGTGAATTTTATGATTTGATTTTTTCCAAACTGATGGATACTAAATTGATATAGTTGATTTTTATGAATAATTCAAAATATGAATTTCACTTCTCAAAACTTCAATTTTATTGGAAACGTTCATTTTTAAAATCAATGTTATTTTACTAATTTTTTAAAAAAAGGCGGTTTTTAAATTTTTATTTCGCCAAAAATCGAAAAATTGTGCTAGATCGCTGAAATTTTGGTTACAAACGTTTTAGAACTGGTCTCTTCAGAAATCTTACTCTTATTCAGATAAAAATCAGCCAGTGCTGCCAGATGGGGTGATTTGTCAGCAAAAGTGGTGATTTTGCCTGTTTTCATTTTTGCAGTGGTGAATGGTTGGTGATTTTCAAAAAATTGGTGAATTTGGTGAATTTTTGCTCCAATTTCCATTCACAATACCAAATTTCGTACTTTCTCCTCAAAAACAGTTTGAAAAAACGTTAAATTTTCAAAAAAATAGTACAATTTTGGAGGCATTTTTCAACATTTGAGAAAATATTAAAATTTCAGTACAATTTGCGAGAAACTGTAGAACTTTTGAAAACTCATTAAAATAGTGAAAGATTCTCCAACTTTGAGAAATTGGCCTATGTTTTGGAAAGTTGTCCAATTTTTAAAAAATCCAAGTTTTGAAAAACCTCCAATTGTTTTTGAAACTTTATGCAATTTTTAGAATATTGTCTGATTAAATCAGAACAATAAATATGGCATATGGTATAGGTCGCTCGGGTATTATAAAAATAAAATACAATATAAGAATTTTAAAATGTATTTGAAAAATGAAATATGAAAAAAAACATGCGTTAAATTAGTTTTTCGAATGGATGGTTTCACCGTTTCAGACTCATAATTGAATTTAAAAAAGAAAAATTGGTGATTTTGATGATTTTTCAGGATTTTGAGGAAATGATTGTGAGAATTTTGCTATTTTCCATCTGGAAGCACTGAAACCAGCAGTTTGGTTGGTTTGCTTGTTAGAAGACTGTCCTCGTATTTTTTTTGAAACTTTCGCTTTATGAACTTTTAGAAACGTAGCCAAGAGAGATGGGTCCAGGGGGTCCAGAATCCCAAAAGATTTAAAAAAAAATTATTGGTAATGAAAAAATGTATTTTTTTGGGCATTAAGAATGCAATTTTTTTCCAAGATTCACTCTCGCTTCGCTCAACCATGAAGGAAGTCACAAATTTTTGGTTTTAAAGTCAACATACCTAATTAGCATGGAAGCTGTTTGTTCCAAAATTACATTTTCATTAAATTCTTTTTCCTAAAAATTCAACTCAAATCACATAATACCTGTGCAACTCCTTAATATTTATGAAAATGATTCAAATTTTGAATTTAGTGTTTTTATTGTGAAAGGAAAGTTTGTGAGAAGAAAGCAGGGGTTGAACTCCAAATTTCTCTAAAAATTATGAACATTCTAACCCTCTCCTCCCCCATGAGAAATTTCCGACTATGTCACTGTAAACCTTTAATGTGTGCTTTTTTGTGAAAGAAATATTTTCTCCCCGTCCCCGTTCTAGGATTCCTTGGAACCGTTCAAATTCAAATTAATAAAAAAAATGTTCGACAATTTGAAAAAAATTCATATTCTGCTTTTTCCATTTTATTAGACTTGACTTGGGAAATATTTTTGAATTTTCGTCTCTGTAAGTAAAAAGAATTTCTTCCGGAATTTCCAAAGAAAATAATTAAAAATTGAATGCAATTTTAGAATTTTGCGAATTCTGAAGATAATTGCTCGTTACTTAATTTATTAGGTACTTCTTTCGACTTGAAACTGCTTCGGAAAACGATAATTTTTTTGATATAGAACTAAGAAAACTTTTTAAATACTTGAAGGTTTTTGGGAAAAAAAAAAAATTGTGTATCATAAAATTTTTTGTCACAACTTTTCATTGATCTTCATCAACAGACAAAAGCTGAACAATATTCAGATTTTCCTTCCATTCATAAAAGAGTTAAAATTTTTTCATCTTACAAAATTTTGATTTTTCTACTAGGTGATTTTTAGTTGAAACTGAAACTGACTGTGACGAAGTGTTATGGTGAAAAGTTTTAAAAATTTCAAAATTCAAATGCCCACTGGTATATACTTAATTTTATTTCCTATATTTTTTTGTTATTCAGCTTTAGACTTGAAATTTCTCATCAAAAGACTTTTAATATTTCAATTTTATTCACTTTTTTTTTCAGAATTCTACATTTTTTCTGTTTACAGACACTAGAATTTTTCAATCATCAATATATTTTTCAAGTCAGCTCTTATCAAATGGAAAAATCGAAATGAAAAATTTTCATTTTTTTAAAAAAATTAGGTGCTTAATTTCAATCTGATAACCTGCAAGGACCGCTCAAGTTTATTTGTTTCACGGGGGAGGGGGGGAGGGGGTGATTTGAAAAAAAACTTGTTTTACAATTTTTTGATATGTAGAGAGATAAAAGCGAAAAAATTGAGGAAAAATTGTCTAAAACAAGGAAATTTCTTGATCTGTCTGTTTGCGATCTAAAGAAAAGTAGGATTTTTTGATAGAAATTATTTTAAAGCTTCTGTAATCAAAATTTTAGAGACCCAATTATTTTTTCGACACTTGAAAAAATTTTAAACCTCGTGCATTTTCATTTCCCAGGAAAATTATGATATGTATTTCTGATTATAACCCATATTGATTGAAAAAAGGGAAACAGAATTTTCCAGTTTTTTCTTCAAACAAAAAATTGGAAAAAATGAATTTTTAATTTAAAAAAAAAATGCAAGACTTTTGAGCCAAATGGACGACTTTTTAACGCTTTCAGCAGTGAAAGACTTGTCAAAAAACCTCACTTTTAATTAGAGCTAGCTCAAACGATAAAAAGAAGCCAACTCTTCCCAATTTCTTGTCGAAAAAATTTTTATTCGAGTCAGAAATCCAACTCCTTTTTCTACAAAAAACCTGCAGTTCGAAATATGAAAAATTTTATCGCAAGTCGAAAAAATCGAAAAAAGCCACTCGAGTCAAAAAATTTCAATTTTTCCCCTCCTCCCCATCCAATATCGTCTACTTCGTATCATCCTTAAATTCTATTCAGCAAACGAGTCAATTTGAAAACTCGAATCCACCCCATTCCCACTCGATTATTTTCTTAAATTCCTTTCAAAAAAGGCCTTCGGTCGATCAATACTGGCACAAAGACACCTTGAAATCCGAGCCGAAAATCTCGGCTCGTTTAAAACGGAAGTACGTAAAATAACCGCAAAATATTTCTCGAGATCAACAATTCTCGGCGAAGCCGAGCTTTCCAGCAAATATCGTGATAACCGGCTTAGTAAAAGAAAAACCCCCACCCTTCGCGTACGCATTCGGCTGAAAATCCAACGCTACGTAGCGTAGGAGTAAGGACATTTAAAACCACAATAACGAAACGGCTACCACATATCTTCAAATTTAACCTCCCCCCCCCTCTCGTTCGTCTAATAACAACCCGTACTCGTATATTTTCTCGATTCCCAAAGACGAGTCCGCTCGGCTATCTTGAAATGCTCGAGAAAAATCTCCAGCAGCACCGCACATCCTGTTCTTTGTGCGAACTCGTCTCGTACGAGAATAAACGCCGGCAATAAAGATCAAGCCGGCAGACGTTGAGCGATGCGACGACTCACACGAGAAAAAATTCCTACCGAAATGGGTAGCAGAAAAGAAATGGAAATCGCGTATCGATTTGTATAAATTGGAATTACTTACAGTACGCGATTTCTTTATTGGCCCACGAAGAGAAAAAAAATTACCGAGTTCTAACCATTTTGAAATTTTTCTTAGCGTGAAATTTTATAACAGCAAGGTTTTCTCATTTTTACCCCTCCCTTCATCACGAGAGCTTCGGCCTGTACGACTGCAATGTCCTATACAGCGATGCCCTGCTGCTTTTTACGTTCGTCTACGTATTGTTATCCTCTCGGTGGTATTTTTCGTTCGTATTGCCGGCGCAGGGTACTCTTTGTCCGATGTATTGAAATTTATTCAATTTTTATACGATATTCGACCAGTGCTGATTTCAAGGCTCGTATCGCGGTGACTTTTAGCCCGAGTACAAATAACAATTCTTCCTCGGACCGGAGAATTCCTCTACAATGTCAATTGAATGAAAAATGTCATACATTTCGCCTCTCTTATGCGTTCCACGAGTACGAAGCTTCCTACGAGAATATAGGACGTTTGAAAATCGTACGTGCGTGTACGTGTTAAAAGCTTATTTCGAATTTCCATGCTTCTTCGCCGAAGCGTATATTTATATACGAAAAGAACCCGAGAATAGAGAGAGGCATAGGCGAAAAAAAACACACCTACACACACGTGAGAGGCGAACCCGTCGACGAAGGAGGAAAAAAAATAAGGTTAATAAAAACCGCATTTAAATGGAGCTAGTCTAACTCGGTTTCCGTTACGGAAAAACTGAGATTTTCGTCGAAAACGCGGTTTCCGAAGGCAATTTCCTCGGCGTAAAATGATGCCCTGTATGGCTGCGAAATATAAGGCGAGGCCGCCGAAAAAAACAAACATTTTACCTGCGAAATAAATTGTTTATCTTGCTCGCGTTTCGTTCGCCAGCGCCAGCCCGCGAAAAAAATTCCAACTCAACACTTAGTACAGACATTTTAGCTAAAATAAGGCCCTAACCCAAAAAAAATTAGCAGGAAGGGGAAGTTTCGTATATAAGCTCAGTAAAGTATGTATTTTAATATTCCCGAACTTCCCTGAAATCGGTGAATATTTTGACCCCCTTTTAGGGGGTGAGGGGGTTCAAATTTTCGTTTTTCGGCTATAACTTTCAAAATTACGTATTTACGAAAAAATAGTTGAAACCAAAATTGTAGAGAATAAAAAAACAAACAATTTTGGTATTTACAATTTTTTCTTAGGACGTCATGGGAGGGAGCTAGGGTCTTTAGAAAAAAATCAATTTTGAAAATTTCCCATTACCAGAAAAAATCACAGAAAATCGGGTTAATCGACTTTCAGGAGCGGTTCTTCTGCATAGTACATCCTATTACTATGTAGAATAAGAAAAATGCATAACCGACCCCTGATCTCAAAGTGGGGGGGTGGACCCTCCGAAGAAAAAGTCGCATTTTCCCCCAAGCGTAGCTCAGCTGCAGTGCAAAATTTGAAAAATTGGTTCAAACAAACGTTGTAGAGCATTAAAAGACGAACATTTTACTTTTTTTACTTTTTTTCTACGTGGTCTTGGAGGCGAGCAATTGCGAAAAGAAAAAAAATCGGCGTTGGGAAATTTTTCATTACCTCAATGTAGTAACTATGGGTAAACCCGGTAAATTTAAAATCTAGCGAACCAATGGTCGAGCAAGTGGAGTTTTGAGGTTTTCGTGGGCGCTGAACTCAATTTTTATAATAATTTTGACCCCCGGGACCTAAATTGGGGCCCAAAAGGAGAGTTTATTGGGTTGATGAAAAATTTTCCAACGCCACGCTGCTTTTTTTCTTTTTGCAATAGCTCGCCTCCAAGACCACGTAGAAAAAAAGTAAAAAAAGTAAAATGTTCGTCTTTTAATGCTCTACAACGTTTGTTTGAACCAATTTTTCAAATTTTGCACTGCAGCTGAGCTACGCTTGGGGGAAAATGCGACTTTTTCCTCGGAGGGTCCACCCCCCCCACTTTGAGATCAGGGGTCGGTTATGCATTTTTCTTATTCTACATAGTAATAGGATGTACTATGCAAAAGAACCGCTCCTAAAAGTCGATTAACCTGATTTTCTGTGATTTTTTCTGGTAATGGGAAATTTTCAAAATTGATTTTTTTCTAAAGACCCTAGCTCCCTCCCATGACGTCCTAGGAAAAAATTGTTAATACCAAATTGTTTGTTTTTTTATTCTCTACAATTTTGGTTTCAACTATTTTTTCGTAAATACGTAATTTTGAAAGTTATAGCCGAAAAACGAAAATTTGAACCCCCTTACCCCCCAAAAGGGGGTCAAAATATTCACCGATTCCAGGGAAGTTCGGGAATATTAAAATACATACTTTACTGAGCTTATATACGAAACTTCCCCTTCCTGCTAATTTTTTTTGGGTCAAAACCTAAAATGTCTGTACTAACTGGGCCAGGATGTAAAAAAAATGCACGCAATTTGGCCAAAACCGAAAATCACCTTGAAGACAAACCATCTCTGGTTAGGTCGATTATTGGGATAACGTGGGAAATTTCCCATATCGTGGGAATTTTTAAGTATAAAGGGAAAGTATGGGGGAAAAGGAAATTGTGGGAAAGTCGATCTAAGAAGGGGAAAATAGGGAATTCGATCAAAAAAGAGGAAAAATGGAAAATTTGCTTAATGAAGTGAAAAAAAAAGAGAAAGTTCCAAATTTTTATGGATTTTTTGGTATTTTACAAGAATTTGATTTCCTAGCTAGAGTCTGACCCCTACCCGAACAACTTTTTGTGTGAAGGAAGTAAATTAATTAATTTTTAAAAAGTGAAGGAAAAAATGTGGGGAACTGATGAATTTATGAAGAAAAAGTGAAGGGAAAAATGTGGGAAATTCATGAATTTATGAAAAAAAAGAAGGATAAAACGTAGGAAATTTATGAATTTATGAAAAAAAGTGAAGGAAAAGCGTGGGAAATTTATGAATTTATGAAAAAAATAAGGATAAAATGTGGGAAATTTATGAATTTATGAAAAAAAGTGAAGGGAAAGCGTGGGAAATTTATGAATTTATGAAAAAAATAAGGATAAAACGTGGGAAATTCATGAATTTATGAAAAAAAGTAAAGGGAAAAACGTGGAAAATTTATGATTTTTTGTTGGAAAATGAGGGAAGTTGTAGGTTTTGATTTGTAAAAAATTGCAATTTCAATATCCCAACACTGGCGTCGATTATAAACACTTTTGAAGTGAAAAATAACCTGTGGTCATTTTGATTTAGCTCCTCTTCTGTGTTCCCCGCATGCCAGAAGTTGTGATATGGCATTACTCGTGATTATGGATTAATTTATTGAAACAGGTAATTTTTTTTCATGTTTTTATAACATTATGAAATTGTGATTGAAAATTTTTAAAATATCATTCCGAAAGGAAAAATTCAGTACTTTTCAAATTTTCGGATCACATTTTGGTAGCTTTTTTCGTTTTCGTTATAAGTGGTTCCAAAGTTGCGTGAGTTTTTCAAGTCATAAAAATTAAATTCGAGGTAAAAAAATGAAGAAAATCGAAACAAGTGAAGCTATGAAAAAATAGAAACAACTGATTTCTAAAAATGAAAAAATAATTAGGATATCAAAATTAAATTCGAGTTTACTTGTTTTAATTTTCTTCATTTTTTACCTCGAATTTAATTTTCATGACTTAATTATTATTTTGGTTTTTAGAAATAAGCTGTTTCAATTTTTCAATTTGTTGTTTTACTTGTTTCGATTTTCTTCATTTTTTTTTACTTCGAATTTAATTCTGATGAATCAAGTCATTTTTTACGTTTTTAGAAATAAGTAGTTTCTATTTTTTTTTCATAATTTTTTTAAGTGTTTCGATTTTTTTTCGTTTTATTACCTCGAAATAAATAATTTTAATGACTTGGTCATTTCTATTTTTTCTGTATTTTTTTTTCTTTAGAAACAAAGTTTACAACAGGAACAACAATAAAGGTTTCAAAATGTTAAAATATATCCTACATATGATTTGAAAAAATTAAAAAAATTCCCTTCGTCACTGGAAACATCAAGTGAGGAATTGAAAAAAGCAAGTAGAATGGAATCGTTCAGTGAACGATTCAGCAGCTTGATGATTTTGGTGATCTCGATCAGGATTGTCAACCTCAGTGATTTTTCAGCTTTTGAAAAAGTTAAGTGATTTTTTCAGTGATTTTTGAAAATTTCAGCAATTATTACTCTATTTGCCAGGTCTACTTTTCAATTTTCAGTGATTTTTGTAATTTTTGATGAAAAATATTTGAAAAAAATTGTAATACTTATACTGCGATTTCTGGAGATTTTGACATTTTTTTACCTGCTTTTATAAGTTGATTTTTTAGGATAAATACCTACATGTGATAAACATGATTTTTCAAGGATAAGTTCAGTGATAGAAGTGATTTTTGAACGACTCGTGAAAAAACCCCCAGTAATTTTAGTGATTTTTGAACAAATTGGCTACAGTGATTTTTGGTGATGCGTTTTTTTTTTGGCCAAAATAGTGATTTTTCGAAATCTCGGTTGGCAACCTTTATTTCGATCCTCTCCTGTTTTTTACGATCTGTTTCGATCTCTTGCTTTTATTTTCCATTTAATCAAGGGATGTCTGGTTTGAAGAAATTACTCAATCAGTTAATTTTTTTATGCACTGATATCCTGATTATATATGTCATTCAAAGTTCAAACCTCACAGACTCGAGTGACTTTCAACGTAGAATCCGAATTTTGAGTCATTTTTTGTCTCCAGCCCCCAGGAGAGGATGGTACATGAACTGAAATTCTAAAAAAATTTAATAATGTCGAGTTTGGTGTCAAAATCTAGGTTTTCTATTCCGAAAAATACGATTCTGGAGTTCTTTTGTTTGACCCTCCAGAGAGCCTGAGGAGGGAGGGACCGAACTCAAATTTGAAAAAAAAAGAATAATATCAAGTTTGGTATCAAAATCCAGGTTTTCTGGCCCAAAATACGATTTTGGCGTTGTTTTGTGTTTGACCTCCTTGGAAGCTTGGGGATGGTACTGAATTCAAATTTGAAAAAAATAGGGCAATGTCGAGTTTGGTGTCAAAATCTAGGTTTTCTGATCCAAAAAATACGATTCAGGAGTTCGCTGTGATTTCGACCCCCCTCCCCTGAGAGCCTGGAGAGGGGGGCCGAACTCAAATTTGAAAAAAAAAGAATAATATCGAGTTTGTTATCAAAATCTAGATTTTCAGGTACAGAAAATATGACTTTGGGATTGTTTTGGGGTGCTTGACCTGATGCTGAACTGAAATGTGAAAAAAATTAGTAATTTTGAAAAGAAGGTTACCCAAAACTTTTTTTTAATAAATAGATTTTGTATTGAATTTTTTTTCAAATTTGAGTTCGGTACTCCAAAAATTCAAAATGGGCCCAGAATCGTATTCTTTGGACTGGAAAATCTAGATTTTGATATCAAACTTGATATTGTCGAGTTTCTTTCAAATTTGAATTCAGTATCACTCCTCCAGGCCTCCAAGGAGGTCAAATACACAAAACAATCCCAAAATCGTATTTTTCAAAGCAGAAAACCTAGATTTTGACACCAAACTCGACATTACATTATTCAATTTTTTCAAATCTGAGTTCAGTACCGCCCATCTGGGGGGCTGGAGACAAAAGTTGACTCGAAATTCGGACTGTACGTTGAAAATTATTTATAAATACAAGGTTTCGAACCTTGGTGAGTCATAATTTCTTCAAAATCTATAAGCGTGCTTTTTTTTCATTCTGACCCAGTGTGCTCCGGTCGCAAAGGCTGGTCCACGTAACACAATGGATGGTTTTTTTCGAGTACTCGACGAACATTAAAAATTACATCGAGGATGGGAGAAAATTCACACGTTCGGGTGTTTATTTCGCAATTGTTTCCCCGTCGGTTATTTATTTTACGACGTCGAAAACGATAAAGCTTTTATATGGCGTCTGCTGTCATCTCTCCAGCTACATGCCTTCCCCTTCCAGCCCCACAATACAGAAGGCCACGGAGGAAGAAAAAACCTCAAACCATACACAGGTTAAAAGACATCATCATCGTACGCAGCAAAAATACAACTACGAACCGGCGAAGAATTCCACATAATAATCCTTTTGTCAGAAACGCGTCTAAGAACAAATAAGAAATGTAAACTCGAGGAGAGCACAGGAGGAGCGAACCAATAGAAAAATAAGCTGTTATACGAGTCATCTTAGAGTTTTATTTTTTATATTGTATTTCCTCGTGTCCCTTTTCCCACCCTCGTGTCAACCTGAAAAGCTCCGAAGAATTTAATTTAGCCTCACACAACATGGCCAAGGCTGGTACACCGTCCCGCCATACTGGTCGAACTGAAATTCTTACACAACACAGTAATATTGTGTGTAACAAGGAAGCAGCACAGAGAATGGCGCAGCACCGTCATGAACAAAAAGCGGTACGACGACGAGAGAGGTCAATTCTTTATACCCGGACGTGACTAGAAAAGTAAAATTTGATCTTCGGTTACTGACGGGTTCTCTCGGACTGCTCGGACAAGCGAACATCATCAACGACCGCCTCGCCGTCTTTTACAAGCTTGTGTACCGAAAAAGCTGACTTCCTATTTCCCCCCGTTCGGCTCGGTTCACTTTTAATCCGCCATCGCCACGGTCGACAATCCGCTAAAAACTTTTCACAGTACCCGTCGCGTTTCGTGTTCCGAGGTCCAATTATCAGACCACTTTCGAAGAAAAGTTTCTTTCGACACGATGAAAACCTCGTAGAACGCGCTGGCCGATGGGTTAAATTTTATCACTGTATGGAGCTTGATATTGTATTCCAGCGTAAGTTTAGACGATGGGTGTAGCATACGGTGATGTGATGGTGATTTTTGAAAACGATTTATCATCGAGGCTTCCGATTAATTTTTAAAAATCGTAAAGACGTGTTTTTTTAGATGAATTTTGACTTCGAAAAATATCATAATTGTAGGGATTAAAGCAACGTACTGGGAGGGGGAGGAGAGAGTTGCCTGAGTAAAACATCGATCAGACATATTAATTTCCAAATTCGTGTTTGATGAATTTCAAAATTTTTCGAATTTTTATATGTACATTATTAATTTATTGGGTAACCCATTTTTCCATCTTGCTAGATTTTTTGTTTCCACAGAAAAAAATAATTATTTACAAATTTCTTAACCCTCTGGCTGGTCATGAATAAGATAAAAATAACTGTACAAGCTCCAAATTACAAAAAAATGAGCCCCATTTTAGACACTCCGCTCATTCATTGGAGGGGGAGGGGAGTTAACCGATTATATTGTTAGGTTTGTGCTCTCAACAGTGGAGGAAAATTAGCATATTTTTGAGGAAAATTTTTTTGCTGAGCAAAGCTTTTCTGGGGGAAAATTGTCAAGAGTGGCCTTCTGAACAACCCCAAGAGTTACCACACCGCAGACCTGGGGTTAATTTTTTTAGGGTGTTGACCCCTCCCCCTAAAAAAACTGTTTTTCACATTATCTCCCCTGGGCTTGACTTTAGAGTAAAAATAGCTCAGTACTTTTTTGTTATAAACTCAATTTCCAACATTTTTTGTATGAAAATTTTTTTTGTATGATCATTAGCAGAGGAGGTAGAGAGTCTTGAAGCGAGAGGGGTTTTAGGAAATATAGGTACCATTATTTGAAAACGTGATAATAGGTATAAAATCGTACTAAACTGAATGTTTTGGGTATGAAAATAGTAGTATTATGTAAATTGGTGCCCTCTCCCCTTTTTATGTGTCCACCCCACCTTACTCATTCGTTTTTATTTAGCAGTAGTCATATGATTGAGGGGTGAGGTGGAGTGGACACATAGAACGGGGAAGACCATGAACCTATTTCCCCTTCTATGGGTTCATCCCACCTTACCCCTCAATCATATGGCTACTGCTAAATAAAAACGAATGGATAAGGTGGGGTCACGATGAGAGTGAAATTTCAAAATTTTCATTATGAGGGAATTTCTCCTCGCGGTATACAGTTTTGTGAAAATACTCTGAAATGAAAAGTAATTTTCAATTTCTTATTTATTCGGAAAAATATTATTCGAGGATAACTTTTTCGGTTGTTCAAGAAATTGTACCTATTTGAGGAAATGGGTGGGAACCATGTCTTGTTTTGGAGGTAAAAAACTATAAGAATGTTCAAAAAAGATTAATCCTGAAAATCTGCTGGTTTTTATCCACTTTTCTCAATTTTTCTATAGAATTTAAGTAAGATTCGTTTTTGGAAAATTTCCATGGCAATTTTTTCGAAAGAAAGTGAAGTTACCTAAATGATATAATTTCTTTTTAATTTCAAGCAGTTTTCTTACTTGATGTATAATTATGTTAAATCAAAAAATTATTATATGATTTGAAAGCTAATTATATCCTCCTTTAAACAAAAAAATCAAGAAAGAATTCAAAATTGCTCTTTTTTTGAGTCATGAAAAATGAAAAAAATCAATAAAAAACCTACTTACCTATCTAGTAAAAAGCATGTACATATGTAGGTATGTAAAAAACAACTAGATCTGATGTTCTATACTTTAATTCGTTCTCAAAAACGTTCCCAAGGGCGTATCGCCGGGGGGGGGGGTGTAAAATCGGATACAATTTAATCTCAGATTAAAAAAATAATAACGTGGCGCCATTCACAAAACTGGTAAAATTTATTCTAAAAAAATAATATTTATCGCGAAATTGGGTAATTTTTTTTAAATTTTACGAAATTTCGCGATAAATATGATTTTTTCAGAATAAATTTTACCAGTTTTGTGAATGGCGCCACGTTATTATTTTTTTTGGATAAGTTTTTTTTTGATAAAGTTTATCATTTTTTGTAACACGTTCTATTTTTTATTTCTTTGAGTGTTTTTTCAGTGTTTACCCACTCTGAACTTCAACCCAACTAAATTTTATGCAAAGGTTGAAAATTTCGAAATCCAATTTATTCAGGGACAAAATAGACTGACTTTGAGGGGGGAGGGGGTTGGCTGACACGAATTTACCGACCAAACTAAATTTTAAAAGAACTGATCTCCTCCCCTCCTCTCATTCTCTTCATTATTTATTCTAAATTTGTCGTTTTTTTCAAATCTATTCCTAATTTTGTCATATTTGATTGAAAACACTTACGAGGGCGAAAAATTTCAACTCGAATTCGCCATTTCCCATCGTCTCAACTCAATACCTCGAACCAATTCTGGTATGAAACCATTTTAAGGCCTAATTCGTACCTTCTGAACACGATTTTTTGATTAGTTTCCCGAATTGTTGGAAAAAATTAAAACTGACCACTCGTCGTATTAAACCCGTGCAGATGCGTTAAATTTTCCACGGCACTCTCGTGGAAATTACGGCGTTCACGGGCCAATAGATTTTACACATAGAAAATACGAAAAAAAATCTTCACTTTCGTTAAAACTAAATAAAGTTGTAACTGATAAGTTGAGAATGTTTCAAACATTGTTTTAGCTCCATGCGACTTGAAGGGGCTAAATCAATTTTTTTACAAGAAGTCCCTAATTTGAGAAACCATAGCTCAGCCCCCTGCAGTCCCCAGAAGCTAAAAATAATGTTGATGCTTTCTCTGGGTCCAATAAGTTTGAATTGAACAAAAAAAATGATTTTATACCACAATTGGGAGGACGTGTAGTGTTCGGAAAAATTGAAAATCACAATTTCATGTCAGTTTTGGTGAAAATTGGGCGTTTTACAGTTCACTAATTTCACGATTGAGAGAATTCTCTATTTCCAATCGGGAAACTAATCATAAATTCGTGTTTAGGAGGTTCGATAACGTCTAAAAAATGGTTTCATACCAGGATTGGTTCGAGGTATTGGGTTGAGAAAATGGGAAATTGCGAATTCGAGTCGATTTTAGCGAAAATTTGTTGTTTTTTACTACCGAAAAGCGACGACCAAGAAACTATTTCACTTCCTATGAGGAAACCAATAACAAATTCGAATTCAGAAGGTTTGAATTTAATAAAAAACTGGTTTCAAACCTTACTTGAACCACATCACTCGTCTCAAGATGAAAAAAATCGCAATTTTATCTCTTTTTCCTCAAAATTGGCCTCTTTTCGCGCCACAAATCATACAATTTTGCGAATTCTACGCTTCAGATCGGAAAACTAATCGCAGATTCGAGTTCAAGAGGGTCCAATTATATGAAAATGAAACCAAATTCACCCCAACCCCTTGATGTGAAAAATTGCGGTAAAAACCCCCTAAAACTCCCCCTCCCTCCACTCCTAAGGGGAAATTTTTACGTCTCCACTTCTCGAAAATTTTTTTTGGGTCATACTAAAATAAAAACCACATTTCAACCCGTGCAGGCATGCCACGGAGTCACCTTTTTTAGTGACTTGTCCCCTATTTTCAGGGTTGGTCACTAAAAGTCCCTTTTTTGGCCAAAAGTCACTATTAGTCCGTTTTTTCATTCAAACGGCCTCCCGCTCTTGCATAAAGTTTAAAAAATTACTTAGTTTATTTTTTAGAACTCGTAATTTTTAGATGCAGAATATTACGATTTTTTCAGTAAAAACTTATTTATAAAACAAGTTTATTCTTTTTTTCAGTTATTTGAAGCATATGTTTAAACTCGTGGCTTAGTTAAAGATTTATTAAGGGTAAAATGCCCTAATCTCGACCGCTTTCTAATTTCGACCACCGGCCGATTTCGGCCGCTATAGACGCAATCTACCGGGAAAAAAATTTTCATGCTCCTTTTCACAGATAAACAATTTGAGACCAAAATAACAACCCTACAGGCAAAACTAGCGAAGAAAATTGAAAAAAACGAAATAGCATAGTAGAACAGTCATTTTAGGTTTTGACCCAAAAAAAATTAGCAGAAAGGGGAAGTTTCGTAGGAGGGTATGTATTTTAAGATTCCTGAACTTCCCTAAAATTGGTGCATAATTTAGTCCTCCTTTTGAGGAGTAAGGGAGTTCAAATTTTGTTTTTTCGTCGATAACTTTCGAAATTACGCACCAATGAAAAAATAGTTGAAACAAAAGTTGTAGAGCATTAAAAAACGAACAATAATGTCATTTACCATTTTCTCTCAGAGTGTCATGGGGAGGAGCTAGGGCCTTCAGAAAAAATCAAATTTATAAATTTTCCATTACCTCAAATAATTACCAATAATCGGGTTAATCGAGTTTTAGGAGCGTTTTTTTTTTTCACATCCCATTACTAAGTAGAGTAAGAAAAATGTACAACCGACCCCTCATCTCAATATGGTGGGGGGGAGGGGGGCTGGTGTTCGAAATTAGGAACCTAAAATTTCGACAATCAATTTTTGAATTCCCTCAGAAAAAAATCACAAAAAATGATCATATCGGCTCAGAATTTTATGGGGTGGTGGAGGAAGGATCAATGTATTTTTTTAAGCCATTTCTGACGTTTTTACCTCCATAAGTCTTTGATTGGCGGAAGTTTGAAAAAAAGTGGTCAAAATATGGCACCCTTACCCTTGATGAAAAAATGTTTCAGAAAAAAAAGAATTTTCAGCACTATTGCAGAGAGAAATACAGTTTGAGTTATGAATTTTTTTTTTTTGGGGGGGGTATTTATTTATGAAAAAAAATGAAAAATTGGTCACTTTTTGCCTCGTAAAAAGTCACTAAAGTCACTATTTTCCCCCAAAATCTGCGTGGCATGCCTGCCCGTGTTCAAAAAGTGCAGTATACCCGAGCTAACCGCAGGGACTAAGAGAGAGGGAAGGGGGAGTTACCCCTCCCCCACTCGGTACGTTCCTGTTCGTCCAATAACTTTGGAAAAATAAACATATCAAAAAATTTTACGACTGCTTTGAAATGGGTAATATGCAATTTTTTTATTCAAAATATGTACTTCGATATTTGAAAAATTTACAAAATCGAACGAATTTGTCTCTTTCAAAACATAATATCGTTGAATCAACGAACACTTGGGTATTTGAAATCGGTGCATTACCATATTGAAGGTAAATAAATGCATCAAGACCGCTCTTCATATGATATTTCTTTAAGCTCACTTTGATGTGAAAATAACAACGTAAAAAATTCAAACGCCAAATTACCCTGCGGAACACGTGAATTACATCGCTGCGAACAATATCGCTTCGAACAATCGAAATTTATCCGCGAGCTAAGATTAAACATCCGATACAAATAAAGTGCTCCGGCTGGTCGCGCGATAATCGCGAATTCATCAATTTCCAAATAATTGAAACGCTTTTAGAGCTCGTCTTGTTTTTACCGCAGCACTACCGACCGGTGCGAGGGAAATTTTTGCTCCGGCCCGGATCGACAAATAGAATCGCAAAAAGCGCCATAATTCGAACAATATCTTTAATGAAATTCGCTTTGGTAGCCGTTGTGTTCGATTAATTAATAGAATGTTGAATGTATTTATTAATTAAAAGTCAATTGGGTTCAAAGGCCCCCGCGAGAGATGAAGTACCTGTTTCTGTTTTTGACCGTTAACGCAAAATTGATTAAGCATCGTTTCATTTCCTATTACTCGACGTTTGTTTACCAATATCTCCCTCTCGCCTTCGGATCACCGCCGCAGCGACGCGACGCCACCCGCCTAACGCCGAATTTCGTTCATTTATCGCCGGCCGCGAAATTTCTTCGGCTCTGGCAGTAATTTGTGTCCTCGTCGCAGTAAATACTCGCTCCACACCGTTGTCTAACTCGTTACGCGTATACAAAGCGGAAACAACGTTGCAAAGGCGGCCTTTTTCGCCGACCGAAAGTACCAACGCGGTGATGTTCTTTTTACAGCAGGCGCATAGTTCCGAACATGTGTTTTTACTTTAATCCGATGATATTGTGTTCGTTTAATTACAAAAAGGTCCGAGGCCCCGGCGGCGCAACGCACCCAGCCTGGAATTCGCAACTCACATAAATTATGGTCACTTTTTACGCGTCACGTAGGTATCTAGTCCCTTTGAAATATCGATTATCGAACCTCCCCCTCGTCGTGGGATCGCCGAACAAGACGGATGATAATTTGCTCGTTCCTTGGGGTACGTTTAACGTGTTTCAATGGGACTTTAATTTTACCCAGCGACCGTTCGAACGTTAATTTTTATACCAAAAGCCGAATACGTTCTGCTCTTTCAATTTAATCCCTAATCCGGTCTCGGTCTTCCCGTTTCCTTGGTTCGTTCGTGTGCGAAATATTGAAAATTATACGTCGAATACGAAACCCGGCTACCGATATGTCGGAAATAGGTACGTGTAAAATGATATCTGCATTGTAATGAAACCTCAAATGTTGCGTGTTTCGGTGGAGACAATTTTTTTTTCGTTTTTGGGAACGTCTGATTCATTGTTCATATTAAAGCAACGTAATATTTTTAATTTTTGCAATTTTCTCGTTATTTTTTTCTATTCGTAATGTACTTGGGATTTTTTTCAATCTACATCCAACAATTTTCCCAAGTTGATGAAACTTTTATTTTTATTAAAATTCAATTTGATTAATTTTCTTAATTTTGGATATTATTCTATGCCTGAATTTTAAAATTGAAATTCACTTGAAAGTAATTTCAATTTTGATCCCAATTTTTTCCAGGTTGCACTTCGTTTTTTTTCAGCTACACGTTTGAAAATTTTTTCCGGCACAAAATTTCTCAAAATTTTTTTAGGTCAATATTTCTTTTAATTTTTTCAACTCAAAATTTCCTCAAAGTTTTTATCAAGCTCAAATTTTTTCAACATTTTTTCAAAATTGCTTTCGTATTTCATCCCCAAGAAAAAATTTCACATTAAATCATATATCTAGTTTATTCAAAATTACCCACATTAAATTTTTATCTGTTTTGATGTTACGTCTGATTTTTTCCAGATGTAATTTCGTGAAATTATATGTAATTTGATTAAATAATTACATAAATTTGAATCTGAACTTCCATCATTTGCTAATATGAATTGATGCAATTCGATATGACGATTTGATGTAATTTGGTAAAATCTGATTCAGATCTGATCAGATCTAAAAAAATTCATTGGGGTGCTGGAATTCTCTCTTCATTTTTCCAACTTTTGATTTTCAAAAAAATTTCAACCCCACGATCGAAAAATTTCCAGTTTTTTTTCTCAAAAATAATCAAAATTTATACTTTTTATTGTATTTTTTTTTTTAGATTTTTGTCGAGTTGAATTTTTTTAAAAATTTTTCTTGTTATTTTATTAAAGTTTGTTTCAACTAAGTAGACAAAACGTTAAACTCTCATTTAAAATCAAAGTAAAAAAAAAAGAAAAAAAAACAGAAATAGTTCGTCGAATTACTTTTGGAACAATTTTTGAGAAAATCTAAAGTTTTGAGGTTGAAAAAAATTTTAGACACATATCTGGGAAAAAATGAAAAATAAACAGTTGAAAAAATATAAGCACTTCACCAGTTAATTTTCGATAACTCTCATCGTAATATAAAAATCTTGACTTGTGAAGTGTGTTTATTTCAAAATAATGGTCATAACCACCCTTCGAATCATCATCTTTTGCAAAGTACCGGTAGTAGAAGTTGAACTCAAAAAAAAGGCTTTGATTTGAAGAAAAGAAATTGAAAAGATACGAATTGGAAAAATTTTGGGCATGGAGTTGAAAAAATTTTGAGACGGAGAAAACACAAATTAGGAAAAAACTCTAAAAATTTGAATTAGGGAATTCAGGAAAACTTGGAGAAATTTTAAGAATATTTGAACTGGACACATGGAGTTGAAAAATGTTTGAGAAAAATCAAGGTAGTAAAAAGTTCTAAAAAATAGGAAAAAATAAAAGAATGTAAAGTTGAAGTTGGAAAAAAATTCGAATCCAAAACTGAAATTTTTTGATAGTACATACTTGGGAAATTTTTCAAACGTAGAGTTGAAAAAAATTCTGAGAAGATTTCAGCTTGGAAAAAATTTTACAAAGTAAAATAAAAATTCGGATTTGATATAATGAATATTGAATCAGGCGTTGTTGTTTATTTCAAAATGATGATTTTAACCTCCCTTTGTACCATTATCTTTTGCAAAACAGTGCAAGTTGAACTTTAAAAAAGGGCTTTAATTTGAAGAAAATGAATTGAGAAGATACGAACTGGAAAACATTTTTGGACGTGGAGTTTAAAAAATTTTGAGAAGAGGAAAACACGAACTAGGAAGAAAAATTTGGACATAAAGTTGAAAAAAATCTAAAAATTTGAATTAGGGAATTTCAGGAAAACTTGGAGAAAAGTTTAAGAATATTTGAACTGGACCCATGGAATTGAAAAATGTTTGAGAAAACTCAAACTTGAAAAAAGTTCTAAAAAAATAGAAAAAAATGAAGGAATGTAAAGTTAAACTTGAAAAAATAATTGAACCCAAAGCTGAAATTTTTTGAGAGCACAAACTTGGAAAATTTTTCGGGCGTAGAGTTTAAAAAAATTCTGAGAAGATTTCAGCTTGAAAAAAATTTTATAAAATAACTAAAATAAAAATTCGGACTTGAAATGATGAATATTGAATCTGACGTTGTTTATTTCAAAACGATGGTTTTAACTTCCCTTCGCATCATCATCTTTTGCAAAACAGTAGAAGTTGAACTCAAAAAAAAATTAATACCTGAATAGGATTGAATTATGAATTTGAAAAAAAGAAATTGAGAACATATGAACTAGGAAAATTTTTTTAAAACTTTTCCCCAAGTTTTCCTGAAATTTCCAAATTCAAATTTTTAGATTTCTTTCAACTTTGCGTCCGAATTTTTTCCTAGTTTTGGTTTTCCCGTCCTAAAAATTTGAATTCGAGAATTTCAAGAAAACTTGGGGAAAATCTTAAGAAAATTTGAACTTGGTAAAAATTTTGAACATGAACACATGGAGTTGAAAAATGTTTGAGAAAAATCAAACTTGAAAAAAGTTCTAAAAAATTTGAAAGAAATAAAGAAATGTAAAAACTTGGAAAAAAATTGAACCCAAAGCTGAAATTTTTGGAGAGAATACAGAATTGGGAAATTTTTCGGACATAGAGTTCAAAAAAATTCTGAGAAAATTTCAGACTGGAAAAAATTTTATAAAGTAAAATGAAAATTCGAACTCGACACAATGAATATTGAATCAGACGTTCAGAACGAAAAAAGAAATCAGCTCCACTAGAACACTCAACATCCAAGGTTTTGTCTTCAACGAACTACGATTTTCATTAACTTCTGATATTAGATTGGATCGACCAATCCGTCTCCGAAGACCAACAAGTGGTAAAAAAACCACCTCCAAAGATGAAAAATTTTTCAATCGTTTTAAAACTTTTTTTTTCTTATTCACACTTCACGCAACGAAATTTCCATCTTCGGCCATTACCCGAGTAAAAATCTCGATAGGTTTGGAAAAATCAAACACCGTGAAAAAGCAGGTTTATAAATTGAAATTATCTGTTTAGTTTTCGATATTAGATGCAGAGAAAACCTAAACTCGATGAAATTTTCTTAAACCGCTTACTCAATGATCCGCGAAGTTCTCATTAGTTAGAGCACATTTCTCACACTAAGCGAGCTGATAAAAAGAAAGTCGCCTCTATTCCCCATACAAAACTGGAAAAGTTCAAAAGCTCAAAAGAAAACGAACGAATTCGATCGAACCAAACCGACGTTTATTTTTAGAAACCGAAAAGAAAAAAAAGCCCGTGAAAAGACCTTTAAAAAATTTCCCACCAGCGAACGGCGTGTGTCTCGTAAAAAGTAACTTTTGTTTAACGGTAGTTTAATTCCTCGAAAACGGAAGTAACGTGGAAGCGCGAAAAAGTTTTTAGCCCAAAAAGGTTTTTCGGAGAGGTTTTTTCGTATCATGAGCGTGCTGGTATATGTACAAACAGCGAAAATACGTTCGAGTTCTTACAAATTAAAATTTACACTATTGGTTTTCGGGTAATTTTTCGCCCTGGATTCCAATTAGCGAGCTGTGCTTTTTTTCAGCGTATTTTTTAGCCTTTGGAAAGCCCGAAGCTTGGGAAATTTCCATTAGATTCCCTTTCCTATTGCGTAGACTTGTATTCGAGAGTTTACGAAAGATTCCGTCCGGAAAGAGGGTGATGATGAGGGAGAAGAGATGAAGAAATTAATAAAATTGGAAGAGAAGTATTCTTTAAATCAAGATTCTTACATCATTTACAATTATTTGAATAATTTTTGATCAAATTTAAATTTCATCATTCTTAAGACTCTTTCAATTTTTACAGTGGTGAAAATTGGCAATTTTTTTCAAATGATTTAAAACTATTTTCAAAAATTGAACGAAAAATTGCACAAAATTGAAAAAAAATTCACATCTTTGGAGAATCTTGGTCCCTTCTAATTTTAAATTGCGTTCAGTGAGACGTTTCAATAGCATAATATATTACAATGACGAGACTGCATCGTCAATTCTGATAAAGATCAATGAAAAACTAAACTCGTACACAAGAAAACCTCCGACGACGACCCTGGCCCTGGTAAAAAGAATAAACACACATCAGATCGCTTGTAAAATAATGTCGTGTTATGTGAACCCTTTGATCGCACGATAATCGAGCTTCGAATTATTTTATTCTTTTTTTTCTCTTCTTGAACTCGCTCGTACTTTATCGAGTTTAAATTCACTCCGACGTTGGAAAGAATATCGTACCATATTTCTCTCAATTTAAAACTACGTTTAGTTTCTAATTTCTGTATAGCTTTTTCATGTCAACATGCGAACGCCATGAAGCCAGCTCGCGTTCGAAATTATATTTCCGTCGGTGTATTAAGATGACAATTTTCAAATCGGAATTTCTCACTGGATGGATTTTTCAACATCAAACAATTTCATTGTTGCAAGTTTATTTAACTCGGTTATTCGAGAATGTCTTTGTGTCTCGCAATTTCAATACGTGAATGAGAAATTGATATTTTAAAACGAGACGTAAATTTCGATACGAATTGATATGCTTTTGACTCGTTGCATTTTTGTATCGAGTAAGAAGAGTAAGAGATGAGGTAATTTTGCACGAGCAAAGTTCGTTGTCTCCTGTTCAGTGATGAGCTTCGAGCCAGACATACTTGAGAGTTTCGAACACTAAGATTTAAAGAAGTTAAATTTCATTCGATATTATAATTCATTGCCCCCTTTTTTTAAAAAAGCTCGTAGATAACTATTCTAAAAGAGAATTTTCCAAAGTTTGATTTCTATTTCTTGGATTTTTTTCGAAATTTTTAGCAAGGGAACTTTTTTGGCTCATTGAAAGAATGTGTTATTCACACTTCAGACCCGAATTTCAATTTTCCCAAATTTATGACAGCACCTTATGGAGCAACTGCAGCAAGCTGAAAAGAGGTAACCTTTTCCTGAGGCCCCAAAATCGGATTGAAAATGGTCAAAATCGATTCGAAAGGTCAATTTTAGTACATAAACCAATTTTTGAAATTTTGCTCCTTAATTTACCACGTATTCTGATGAAGAATCGACCCATCAGTAGGTCATTCTATAGTCATTTTCAAAAAATTTTCAAAAATTTGAGTATCAGCTTCGTTCGGCAGCTCAAAATTGGTTCTGAAGTTGATAAGGGTGACATACTTTTCTAAAGAGCTGAAATTCGGTTCAAACAGTGTAGATGGGTTGCGAAGGTCCCTTGTGAACAGTTTTCCTGTCCATTTCAAGACATTCAGCAAATATTTTTTTCACCATAGGACTTTGGTGCTTGAAAATTTTATATTCCAAAATTTCAATATAGCAAGTGGGTGATTCTTTTTTTTGGAGGAATATTTGCAATTTTTTTTTCATTTTTTTTATTGTTCATTTTTTGAATTTTTTTGGTAAAACATGAGTCTGCTAATGTATTAGAGTCACACTACTTGATGGGCACGCATGAGGTATGACAAGGGGGGAGGGGGTAGCCCCCTTATCCGCAACCAAAAACTTTGTATCCAAATTCAACAGTGGAATTTTTTGGTGTAAATAGGTCAACCTCAATGCCAAGTACACATTCCAATCATGAAAAAACTGGAAAAGGGCGTTTCCCCACCCCTTAGGGCTTAAATATGGCATAAATGTCCATCGTCGTGGATGAAAATCTAGAATTGACATGACGAAGGACAAAAAATATCGTCCACTACCAAAGACAAAATGACCTATTTTCACCTGTGAAGGGAGTATATTTTTTTTTTTCAAAAAATTTGATAGCTCAGTTAACTTAGACATACATGAGTAAACTTTTAGTCCTATTATCAAAATTTTAAAATTTTAGAATATAAAAAAATTTTGATCCACGACGAAGGACCATTATGCTTTCTGAATAAAAATTTTTGAAGGAATTTAGGTAAATTACGCCATAATACTGAAAATGAACTCGAAATGATACCTGGATGATGTTGGTATGCTGGAAGTACATCAGTTTGTCCAATTTTTTTGCTTAAAAATATTAAGATATCATGCTTTAAGAATATCTGAAAATTGACCACGACGATGGACTGAAAACTTGGTTACAGTGCTTCAAGTCGACTCTACCCAAGTTTAGAGTCCTTCAAAAAAAATTGAAAATTAAACCTGAGTACTTGCAACCCTTCTGAAAAAAAATAATGCATTGGAAAATCGGAATGCTTTAAAACTGAAATGTGGGAAATTATAAAGAAAATGAAACGTGACTGGTTACATCCACGACGATGGACATTTTCAGTACTTGTGTGGTCCCAGCGAAAGGGGGAGCCCCCTCTCCACCCTTTTTTATGCTGAAGTATGTACCTGACATTGTGTTCGAACAATAAACACCATAAACACCTTAATTGCATGTATAGTTCCATAGATATTCAATGGTACGCAAATATTCCTCGAAATTAAAGAATCACCCAAGTATACATGTGATTTTTGAACATTCTTGAAAAAATTATTATTTTAAAATAGTTTTTTATAGAATCAAAAAATTTTCAATTGTGCTAAAAATTTAATTTTCACGTTTTTTTTTATTATACTGCGAGCCTTCGTATTCTTTGGATATTCGCACCAAAAAATAATTTCCAATTAACACCAATCTTTTCCAATTTAGAATTGACGATCCAACAAAATCTTTAGTGTACTTTAGGATCGGATGCAGCATCGCCAAATTTAAAGCTAAAAAACCCATCAAAACACACAGTAAAGTACAGAACATTATTCTTTTAAGGTGGTTATTTTCATTTACTTTTCATAGAATTAATTTTTTCGAATTTTTTGTCATTTAATGACTTACTCATTGTTTTGTATTTTAATGTAACAATTGTCAATTTACTCATTACTGAAGAAATCAACCGAGAACGCAGTTCTAAATATTCATGCTTTTAAAGCTACCATCACCATCGTGTCCCAAAGGACTCGAAAAACTTTTAATACAAATTCTTGCATCTTTTAATTACAACTGAGAAAAGAAATTTACGTTTGCGAGAAAAAATGCAGCAAGTTTTTCTCCAAAGGGAACAGTTTTTAAATCATGAATAGTTGTTTGGCATGGGATTTCAAAAAATATGCTTCACATTATCAACTTATATTTAATTTCTTCAAATAAGTACAAGGAATTTTTCTCTAAAATTTCTCCAATTTTGTCATTAATTTTTTAGAAAAATTTGGGTATAAATTTTGATCTAATATTTAAAAAAAAAAATCTAAAATTGAAAAAAAATAAGGAAGATGTTATTGTACCTACTTATAAATTTCAGTCGATGAAGCATTCAAAATTCATGATGAAATTTTTATAAAAAGGGTATTTTTTTCAAATTTGTTGTCTTTGAGAATTACGAATGGTTACATGCCATGCCCGAAAAAAATTGAGTGGGTAGGTACCTTTTTATAGGTGTTTAAAAATATTCATAATAGCGTCAGAAATGCTCTATGAAAAATCTGGAAAATAAATCTTCATAAAAATGATAACAGTGCCAATATTTTGTGCTACTCATGTACACAAAAGTTTGACAGCTGTTCAATTTTTAAAAATTAATCAGTGTGAAGTTTGCAGCCAGATTCACAGCGTGTTTCTCAATTTTTTTGATTATTTTAAAGGGTATGGTTTTAAAATTATGCAATTTTGGTTTGATCGACTTCCAAAAAATTCCAAAAAATTGAATAAAATCGAAATAAAAAAGAATATAAAAATCTATTTTTTTTTCGAATAAATGACAGAAAGATAATTATTTAAATAATTTTTATCAAAATTTACCTACTTTCCAAGTTTCTCAAAAAACATATTACATATCTTAATTTTCTGCTGGGGGTGATTTTTTGTTAAAAGAGAGCGAGAAATCTCACCAAAGTTCTACAAAAAGCCTGAAAAAAATCTACATGTGGATTACTAATTCATTTGTAATTTCATTCTTTTGTTTTATTTTGAATACCCATCAAAATTTAAAAGCCATAAAACTGAAAAAATTTTACATGAAAAGTTTCTTTTCGAGACTTATTCAGTAAATTTTCATTGAAAATTCAAAATGAGGATTCCTGAATTGAATGCTGGGAAGGAGAGGAGTAAAATCTAAAATTGGGGAAATTTTCATTTGGAGATTGACACATTGATTTTCGGTTCTTTCAGTTTCGATGTAGAGCAAGTACATTTTCTAAAACTCGAAAAATCCGAAAAATCTCGATAAAATGAATCATTATCCAGTACTGGTCTCGAATAAGATTTTTGCCTGATCTGTACTCGAAATTGAGAGAAATTTAGTGACGAATCATGCCGGAGGAGAGGTGAAGGAGGTGATTTTCTTTTGTAGTGACAATTTTCAATTTCAGTCAGTAAAATTGTTTTTTCATAACAAAAAATTGCTGAAAATGATGATATTTTTGTGGGAAATTATGTTGAGTGAAAATGAAATGGAAAAATAGTATTCTACACTAAAAAAAAATTTATGTAGTTGAAAATTTTTGATTTTTCACTCCATTCTATTGAGATTTTTTTCCTGAAGTGATTTGAAGTTTTGAAATTTTTGCAGCTTGGAAATCTGTGATATAATTTTGAAATCAATTTTCATCAAAAATATGAGCTGGAAATTGAAATCAATTTTTCATTCACGATACCAGCAATTCTTAAAAGTGAATGAAAAAATAGGTAACTTACTTAAATACCTATTCATCTAATTTTTTTCTCCTAAAGAAACTCCGACTACATTTAACCACTTCCATCTTCCAAGTTTTTTTTTTCTTTCAATTATTCTACGGGTAATTCAACTGTTGAATTTTCTTCCAGCGCCAAAAAGTTTTTTTTCTTTTTTTTTTCGTATCAGCGTAAATCAACTCTTAACGACGAGAAGATAATAACAATAATAACATTTGGCCACCGAAAAGGGTTTCTATTTAGCCATAAAAGACGAAAATAGTATGGTAGTTTTAATTAGCAGCGTTGCTCTTAATATAATGGAATAGTTAATTTTTCCAGAGTAGGTACGATGAATTTATGTAAGTAAAGGGTTTTGTTTACCTTAGACGGCAATTCATTTTCGTCTCTTGTCGTGTGATATAAGAAGGAAAAAAGTTTTTAAAGTTTTCCCCGTAGACGAAGTTTAAAAAGAAATTCTATAGGAAAAAAAGAAGCGACCGGGACGTAGTCGCAAATTGAAATAAATGGACGGTTTTTGGAAACTTGGGAATCGACCAGTGAAATTTTATTTATTTTTTTTATTATCGAGTGCAAATGGAATGATAATAACGAGTCGCCGAGGTATTATATTACGTATTCTTTCTACTCCGGCTCCTCACCCGACTCTAAGTCGATTCTCTGTATAAAGAGAGGATTTCGCTTGGACGATTGTTGGCATTGTTTGACCGATTTCAGATTTCATTGTGCTAAGTATGGGATGTCTCGTATGAGTGAAATTTTATTGGCAGTTCTATTTTCAAGCTCGAAGTTTCATTTGTTGAGAAAAACCACAGTTGTGCCTTGGTGTAGTGTGTTTTTACTCACGTCGGTTTCGTCATATTTCAGGCGGACAGATTATGCAATTTAATCAACACCGGATTTCTCGTATTTTCGGCAAACTGGTTATGCAATTTAATTAACATCATAGCCGAATTTGATTTGAACTGGAAGTGGTTCATCGGTTCAATATCTGTATGAGAAAGTGCTATTTCTTTATCGTTGATTTGGTGTTGATTTTGATTTTTCATCGACGGTTCTCCTTCCTCCCCTCCCCTTCATTTCAGGTCAATGAAGTCCTTTTTGCATTCCTTAAAATAAATTGCTCGCAATCGTGGAACAGATTTCTTATATTCTTTGTAAATGGTTGTTGGTAATTGTTAATAAAATTCCAGAAATGAGTACCTAATGAAAAAAAAAACCTTCAAGAGGGACTGAAACTTTTTCAAGATAAAGTTCTGACTATGAAGTATCAATCTTGCAATATTTCATCTAAAAATGTTACATTTTCTCAACCACTTTGTTAATAAGTATTAAAAAAAAATCTTGTTAATTTTAATGATTTCTCAACATTTTGCACATTTTTTGAAAGTAACTTTTAATCACTTTTACTTACACGATTTTTTTAAAGCAATTTTTAATGAAATTTTTGATAATTTGCGCGGAATATCTTGCAACTTTTATGGGTTTTCAACACTTTTTAATATTTTTAATGAACTTTTTCGATTTTCATGATCATCTTTGAGGACGTAACCAAACAAATTTTGAAAACAGCTCAGAAAAACTAATTTCATTGGTAATAGACCTTCATTTGGACTTGAAAAAAAAAACGAAGAAAAATTGTACCTTGACCAGGAAAAAATCAGGAAAAATCGTCTTCACTGTCATCAGATATTTTCGATTCCCCCTCCCCCTTCTCCACCAAAAATTCCCATTTGGTTCGTCTTCAATTATGTTAGCATGTTTTTGAAAATAAATTTCATAACATTTTTCGTCATTTCTACAACTTTTTGTAAAATTTTAATATTTTTAAATCCATTTTTGCAATTTTGCGCAAATTTTTATCACATTTTGACCAACTTTTAAAATTTCCTACAATTTTTTGACCATTCACAAAATTTATTTGATGTTTTGAACAATTTTTCATCACGGATATGTTCCAAATGAAGAGAGAAAGAGGGAAGGGGGTCAAAAATATTTTTATGAAAATTGAACCTTAAAATTGTGACCCAGAAATTAAACACTTTCTGATATTATAACATTTGGGATTCGATGTAATGAAATTTTATCAGAATTGGAAAAACTCAAGGGAAAATGGAAAAACCCTCGGTAGGTGGGCTCCGGCTCACGTCCCTTTTCATACCATAGTTACATTAGATACTCGTATTTTCGCAAATCTCTTGATAAGAAATTTTCCCCAAAAAATGTCAATCAATTTGACTAAAAATAGGTTGATATTGTATTTAAAAAATGACTCACGATCTTAAAATGTATTTTTTCATTGCAACATCAAATTTAACCATGAAAACTCTTTGATTTTTTCATGAAAATATAAATTTTATTGATATTAAAGTTTTAAGGAATGATGAAAAAATTGTAAGAAGAGCATAAGCGTACCCAAGGGGGAGGGCCTCAGGAGGCTCAAGCCTGCTCCCCCTTTAAGTTCGACAAGGAGATTTCTCATAATAAAAATGGCAAAGAAGGGTAGATATGATTTTTTTTTTTCAATTTTCGCCCTCGCTTCGTTCCGGCAGTATTTTAGTGGCTATTTTTTTGAATAGGCATACCATTCACTAAATTTCAATCAGTTAAATTTGCAGAAATTCTGTATCTTTGATCACTGAATTAATTTCTACTGAAAATTAGTGATTTTTCGCTGATTTTTCGGTCCAAAAATTACTGATGTTTTCGGTCAAAAATTACTTATTTTTTTCTATTTAAAAATACTGATTTTTTTCGATAAAAAATGACTGATTTTTCGGTCAAAAATCACTCATTTTTTTCTATTAAAAAATACTGATTTTTCAGTCAAAAATTACTGATTTTTCGGTCAAAAATTACTAATTTTTCGTTCGAAAATTACTGATTTTTTTCTATTGAAAAATTACTAATTTGTTTGATCAAAAATTACTGGTTTTTCGGTCAAAAATTAGTGATTTTTTCGATCAAAAATTACTGATTTTTTCGGTCAAAAATTACTGATTTTTTTTCTATTTAAAAATACTGATTTTTTTCGATAAAAATGACTGATTTTTCGGCCAAAAATCACTAATTTTTTTCTATTAGAAAATACTGATTTTTCAGTCAAAAATTACTAATTTTTCGTTCGAAAATTACAGATTTTTTTTGATCAAAAATTACTGATTTTTCGGTCAAAAATCGCTGATTTTTTTCTATTAATAAATACTGATTTTTCGGTTAAAAATCAATGACTTTTCGATCAAAAATCACTGATTTTTTCTATTAAGAAATACTGATTTTTTCGGTCAAAAATAACTGATTTTTTTTCTATTAAAAAGTACTGATCTTTTCGGTCAAAAATTACTGATCTTTTCGGTCAAAAATTACTGATTTTTCAGTCAATGCTCCATTTATCAGAAGAAAATAAATCAGCAATTTTAACTGAAAAAAAAACAACAGAAAATCTCATAATTTTTCAATTTTCTTTCACTCAAATTTTCATTTATTTATGTATTATCTACCAACCGAAACAGGTTACTTCATTTTTTCATTAAATTTTGACCTTTCCGACATTTTTCTGGAATTCTCAGCCCTTTCCTTGCACAATTTCTGGGTGCGCTTATGAAAAAGAGGAAAATTTACCTCTATACATAACAGGACATTGAGAAAAATTGTAATCAAATGGTTTTTAATCTCCTCTTTTTTTTTTCAGAAAAGGTAAATCTAATGGAATGGTTCTCTCGAATAAAAACCCTGACCTCGAAGGTCCTCACTCAGTGACTTGAAAAACTCACTGACAAAATATTAAGACTCTACGTACATAATTTGACCCAAAAATTAGCCTAATTCAAGCCGACTTTCGAAAACTTCGGTCACAGTATTCTCAAAATTATAATTTCCTCATTCGTAGGAACCCTTCAGCTGGCATTTTTTTCTCCCATCGTTTAAAATTCCGCTTACAATTTATCTCTCGGCAATGGAACACACAAATATCATCTTCGACCTGTCACCAGCGAAATCTCAACTCCGGCGCTATTCGACGAATTACGACGATAAAATCATATTCAGAATTATTCTCGTAGTAACTTTCACGAACGCCTGGCGCAATTTACATTCGAGAAATTCCACCATCTGCATCACCGGTCCGAACATATTTATAACGATGGTCTTGGCCGCATATTCATCCCTCTCTTCCTTTCCTTCCTCAAAACTGTACAATTCTCGTAAAGCGTATATTTAAATCAATTAGCACGACTGCGTTAAGTGGCCGGGGCGGGAAATACTTAGATGTAAACCGCGTTTTAGGGACGATACGACGGTACATATAACAAGCGCCCGGATAATTTGCGTCCGCCGTCGTGTCGTTAGTTACCGGTCGAAAGACAATATTCCAAGTTTAGTAAATTATTGTCGTAAAATCGCGTACCCCTGTAATGTACAAAAGCTTCGATTCCCTCATACGTATTATATAATTCGACTCGTCAAAAAGACTGGATTCGAGTGAAACATGCAATTGGATCGAAATACGGGGGGAGGCGAAGGGAATTAACGTTTTTGGGAAGTTATTGCTACGTAAATTTGGTATAGTCGAATGTACCTACGTGTACGAAATTCGACGAAATAAAGCAATAACTCGAGAGTCGAGATTACTCCTGTGTGATGAGATTATCGCATGTCGTATTCTCGTATCTCGTACGTTGGGTAAATTTTCAGATTAGATTAACCGGCTATGATAACTTTTCGGCTAATTGAATTTTTATACGGAATATCGTCGCTTGTCAGGTGTACTCTACGGAGGGTGAATTTTAGCCACGGGTTTTGGAATGTATCGTACAATCGTACGGGTTCGACTGGGTTACGCTGCCTCGACGTATGCGATGATTTCGAAGACCAGAGGGGGGTTAAAAAAAGGTCAAAACGACTACACGGTTGACCGGTTAGAGAGAATTCGTTAAAAGTTTACAAAGGTTGAATTAAACCTTCAACGACCGCGTAAAAGGCTTATGCGAAGATTTCAAATATTTCGCCTAATTTGCATATTTAATTCAAAACGCGAACGAATGTTTTCAACTTTCTTCTGCGGAGATAGGTGGTAAATGAATTTACGCTGAGGAATTTACTTACGTACACCTTGTATGTCGCCCGAATGTACTACTTTTCGTTTACATAACACATGCAAACGTCAACTTTTTGTTTGTCGATCTGCTGCGGAGTATTTGAGAGGTGAAGACTCGAAGTGAAGATGAACCTTTTGCATATTTATGAAAATACGAGGTCGTGAAGCTGGTGCATCGTTTGTAATGAAAAAATAAGGGCAAAATTGGTATAAAAAAGGGGGATAGAGGGAGGGCAGAACGAAAAAAATGTCTTGGATTTGGACGAAAATTGGTGAGATGGTTTAATTTGAGTGGACCCTGAAAAATGTTGAGACCCTTGGCCCAAATGAACAATGTGACAGGGATCCTCAAAGTGGGATTATTTTCCAAAAAGACCTAATTTTTTCTTCTTCTGGGTAATGCTACTTGCTGGGAAACTCGGTCACCTCTTAAAAATTTTCAATTTGAGTTTCTATATCTCTGTGAACCATTTACTTAAAAATTGGATACCACTTTTTGTCCTTTACCAGGGGGGTTGAAAAGTTGCAGGTTACGAATTCGAGAATTTTTTATTTTCACCTAATTTGAATCGTTCATTTGAACACCTCAACATCGAGCAAAGAAATTTCTTAGTCACTAAAAATAATTTTTGGTAAAATTTTTCAAAAAATTTTCATTGAAATGCTGCAATTTGCATTTTGATTTTTGAAATTTCCATGAAGTTCCATTTGTTCATTCAGAGACTCGAGAAGTGAGCGTATTTTTTTTAGGCATCAAAATAGATTTTAATTAATATTTTGAAAATTTTTTGTAGCAGAGCCAATCTTGCCAAATGATGCTTAATTTTGTGATGCGCAGCCCATTCAAGGAAGGGACTGGGGCAGTGGCGTCGTCAGAATCAAAAATTGGGACAAAAGGGACGTGTGTTGGACAACTCTTTTGGCTTTTTCGAAGTGGAAAAGGGGGTCTGACTTTTTTCACCCGCTAAAATGGGGAGGGGGTAAAAAGGGAACCTTCTTCCGCACTTTCGTCTCAGATAGATTGTAGAATTTTAATTTTATTACGCCCGAACGAAGCGGGGGCGAAGTTTTGAAAAAATTGGATTTTTAATGGCCTAAAAAGACATTTTTTCATGTTTTAGTGCTTTGAAAATTCCTATCTGATGTAAGTGTCATGTAAATTTTTAAATAAAACATATATATTTTTCTTGGGGGGGGGGGGGGCAAGCGGGGGTCAGAACTTTTTCGGGGAGGGCCTGGTCCCCCTGGGCCCTCCCTTGACGACGTCTCTGGAGTGGGGGTGAGGTCCATCGATTGTGCTCGGTTTGTGCTTTCATGTGCTGGAATTATTTTCGTTTCTGCTCCCCTCCACCTGAAAATTAATATAGGTTGGGGTGGGGCGTCAGAATGGTGCCCCGCCCATTCAAGTTGGATGGGTGGAAAAAAGAAAGAATTTTATTTTTTCATATTCGGTCGACCTCGTGGAATTTTTACGGGTTTTAATTTAATTTGCTAAACATTTGATATTTCATCAGAAAAAAAAAAAACATTGAAAATGTTCTACGTTTTCTGAAAAATTTCGTGATCTCTTATGCATGAGCGAATTTTTTTCTGAGGTGTTATCATGTCAGACGACAAATTTAAAATGTTCTCCAGCAGAATTTTATATTAAAGAGGGGGTAGCTTGTCTCCCATTATTGGCAAAACTAAATATTGAAGTAACAAATTAGATTTCAGCCGGAAATTTTTTTGAGAATGGTGATCTTTTTTTGAAAAATTTTTGTTTTTAGTTGAAGAAAAATTGAGGAAAATCAGCAAAAATTGACGATTGGTACCAAAATTAAGTAAATCAATATTCTCAGATGACAAAATGAAATAATTTTTCTCAAAAAAACCCGAATATATCGACCTTTTCAATTAAATTTATTTGTCGTCCAATAAATTTTTTCGTCGTTTGAAGACTTTTTTGTCTGGGTAAGCCTTTTACTGTCAAGAATCCACGATTCAGTCGTAGAAATGATTATCCAGCCGTTAAAGTTTCTACGTTCGTCATCAGCTAAAATTACACCCTTTTATTTTTAGGTGAACAGGGAAAGGGTCAAAATTTAAAATTTTCCGAAATTGAACAGCTGCATAAACTTCTGCGTGAGCAGTACGAACGATTGGTGCTGTAGCCATTTTATTTTTATCAAGATTTATTTCCCAGGTTTTTCCGACCCACCCATAGAAAGGAGGGAGCACAAACAAAAAAATAGTGTCCGCACATGAGAGCACGATCCAAGCACAATCGATTAACTCCACTCTGAACCCCCTCCCCGAAATGGGTGGGCTCCATTTCTGATGCCCCATCCACGATCTATCTTCATTTTCAGGGGATGGGGATGAGCAGAAACGAAAATAATGCTAGCACATGAAAACCCCGCTCTCACCCCTTTCCCTTGAATGGGCATGCAGTTAGCAGCACTGCCATGAAGTTTTCTTGAAAAGTTTCATAAAATTCATCAATTGATATTATTATAGGAAACAATTTTTTTGCCACGATGTTGAAGTGTCGGAGTGAAAATTGGAATTGGGTGAGAACGCGTACAACAACTTTTCAAACCTCTGTACTGGGCAAAAAGTGGTATCCAATTCATTTTCAAAACTTCCAGCTCAGTCTCCTTTGGGCTGAGGGGCTAAAAAAAATTGGGATGTCCTTCATTCAAAGTAAACCACCTCACCAATTTTCCCCAAAATCCAAGATACCCTTTTCTCACTCCATCTGCCCCAGGATAGTAAGTAATTCGTTGAAATGAAACAGTAAATTTTTATTTGTATAACATTAAGATTTTTATTACAAGGTGATATGATAAAGACATTGTTTCCATAAAAAAGTAAAAAAAAAAATCGAATACATTTTTTCTCTATTTTGATTAAAAAAAATTTACAAATAATAGTAAATAAGAAAATTCCAAAAAATACACGTTGAAAGAATTGTTTTTTCTAGAAAAAGAAATACCTACGTTACTTATCTCGCGCTCTGGGCGTTTTGACGTGTTTCATCGCCGACTGCCTCCTTTCGTCGGTCATTTGTTTCTTTCTACGACTATAAAATCGTCTCCTAGACTCCTTGTGGGCCACCTTCTGAAACGGATCTTTTTCTTCCGGAGTCATCTCTCTCCAAATTTCAGCTCCTTCGATGGCCGATTTACAGGCAGACTTACCTTTTCCATCGGGTAGCAGACGGTAGAGACGCAGAAGATTGAAAAACGGATTGACCGAGGTCTTGGCGCAAACGTGGTTTCGATTTTGGGCTTCTTCGTCGTACGAATCAGCCAAGCTGATGGTTTCGTCGGAGGATATATCGTACGTAGGTATAGCATTAGTTTGAATGCTGCAAGACGCCTCGGAGCTGCTGCAGGTGGGCAATTCGTTGGCTAATTTTGCGCTTTCAAAGCTCATGGCGCTTGGAGCGGTCGCGGTTGTGAACATTTTTTTTGAATCGAGTTCGTGATGATTATAAAGGCAGAGGAGATGAATTCGAGTTAAGGTGGATTTTTTTTACGAGTTTGCCTAGTAATATGATTTTTATGCTGGGTAAACTTTTTATAGGCCATCGAAGAGGTGAAATCGGTTAATCCATTAGCGCCGAGAGAAGTTTCGTGGCTTCGATTTCAAATGAAATATACCTAACGATCGGCGGTATTTTGAAAGAAACGTGCTCTAAATAAGATGAATTCTCGAATGATGGAAATTCTCGATTAATTTCTATTGATGTTTGCCGAACGAGTTTCCTGGTTTCGCTTTGGGGAATTATTATTGATAATAGACTTGGCCAAGTTGAGAATTTTTGAATAAATTTTAAATATTAAGTTTTAATGTTCGTTTGACGGTGTCGATTTTTTATACGGTTGCGTTGGCGTGGGCGGATGAAGGCGATTAGTGGCTTGTTGGTTTGTAAATACGCGAAAGAATTTTGTCGACGTAATTGGAGATTATTGTGGTGTAGTTTTTCGCCAACTGGTGCTCGGATACAGCTTAATGTCTCGTTTGATATTGCCGTGGGAGTATTTTGGCGAATAGGTGTTTACAAGGGCTTTGAAGTCGACCTACTTTTCATTTTATTTGTTTTATTTTTGAGAAATAGGTGTCGCATCCGGAAAAAGTTTTTAGGGGAGCAGGAAAATTGTATGTCAATTTTTTTGGATTTTCTCAATAGGATGAAATATTTATGTGGCAACGATGCCAATATTTGAAAAAAAACAGGGGAAAAATGAGGATTTTTGAACTCAATAAATTTTGGTTAAACATGTTTTTCTGTTCATTATTTTTTTGTTTTATCAAAGTTTCGTGATAATTTTTTCTTAAAGGATTTTCCGACTCATTTTTTCTTTTTTTTATTTCAAAAAATTAATCGAATGATTTGCCAAATTCCAATTAATCAATTTTTTGCCAAAATTTTCGATTCTTCTTGGGAAAATTATAATTTTTTTCTTTTCTGTAAATTTTTTATAAACTTTAATGAATTTTTTGGCAAAATAAAGTCCTAATTTTTCTAGTTATTTTATGTGAATACGTTGTTTGGAAGGGGGGATTAATTCAGGGTGTCTAACGATCCTGATAAGTTATGATTTTTTTAAAAAAAGTCATGCGGGTACTGAAAAGTCAAGCTTTCTGACTAATTTACTCAAATTAACTCGAAGGTCAAGTTTTTTTCAAAAATCAAAAAAAAACTCCATGTACTTACTCTTGATAAATAGTTTTTTAAAAAAGTTTTAAAATAGACAATTTTTAGTTAATATTTGTTTTAAGGCTCTATTTTTTTATTTTTTTTTTGAAAATCGCCAATTTATCTAATCATAGACCTCGCTTTGCTCGGCGATATAAGGTCTAAAATTTATCCAAGAGATAGGGGTTGAAGATTTTGCCTCCCTTTTAATACTAAAAGATTGATTAAACCAATGAAGAAATTTCAGCTTTTGAATGCCTTTTTCTTCAAAAATTTTCGCCCTCGCTTCGCTCGGACTCAGTGATTTTGCACAATTTTTTTTCAAAATAATAGTGCGAATCTTCCTCTTTTTCAGCCCAGACAATTGATATTTTCGTGTGAAAAAAATTGTGCTTCTCATTTATAAAAAGACTCAGTAACGATCTCGATTGGAATATTTCAAAAATGTTTCGATTTTTTGGAAGGAGATTTGGTGATGAGTCGATAGATATAGTGTTTTTTTTTTGGAAGTCAACATAACACCAAAAAAAGCACGAATATAAATAGAAGAATTTCAGATTCGAGGTGCTCTTTTTTCAATAATTTACGCCCTCGCTTCGCCCGGGCTCAGTGATTTTATACAATTCTTCTTCATTCTTCAAAATTATGATATAAACTTTTCTTTTCCATCTCAGACAATTGAATATTTTGAAACGGAAAAAAATTCTCGTTCCAATTTCTTAGAAGACTTGAAGGCGATCTCAAATGTATGGTGGGGGGGGAGCCCCTGGCACACAGATGCATAGAATTTTAGTTGGGAAGGATGGGGTGACCCTCAAAAAAGTCATTCCAACAGTTCAAGCGAAGTCAAGCTTTTTGCTCAATAAATTTTGTTAGACACCCTGTAATTGAAAATTTTAAACAATTTTAAAGGCTATAGTGATATTTAAAAAAAATTGATTGATTGATAAAATTTCTATATGAATTTTTCAAAGGATTGCAAAATGGTATTGAGAATTAACAAAAATAATCATATTTATTTAATATGTATCCTAAATTTTGAGCAATTTAGAAAATTTGGTTTCTTTTACCTATTACGAAATTTTTGTGACCATGCAAAGATTTTTCTGCGTTTTGCAGACCATCAAAAAATTATAAAAATCATCTTTACCTAACGATTATCACTTTTCACCACATTAAATAGGTATTGAAATATTTGCTGGACGATTTCAAAAATTGGCATAATATTCTTCAGTATTGAAAAGTATTTGAGATTTTGAGCTTTTTCACCCTTATATAAAGCTGTGTGCTCGTTTTTTTCACTTTTGGCAGAAATAATGATTTCTTGTTGGGATTCAATTCTCTTTGATCGGTTTGAGTGAAGTTTTTGGTCTTTTTCGCTAACAAATCAATTTTTACTTCCGTTGAAATGATTTTTTTGCAAACATCCAATTTTCAATGATCTTTGGTCCCCTTTTTTGGCGAACAACAGTTTTTCTTGTCCATTTCTATTTCTTGATGTTGGATGAAAAATTTCTCGATTATTGCAAAATTTTTCAGTTTTTTGATTTCGACTTTATTTTATGAACAATTTATTTAAAATTTATTTAGATTTTTTCGCCTATTTTTGCTGAAGTGAATTTTGAAATTTTGCCAAAGTTCAATCAATTGAATTAGTATTAGAATATTTCTTTTCAGAATTAATTTTCATCAATTTTTTCTGCAGAATTTTCTCGAATAATTGCTAATTTAGGTATCAATTTTTGGCTAACTTGGGTTAGTTTTTTTAGTCAACTTTTTAAAATCCTCCTTCAACTGAAATTCAAGTCGAACGTTTCTTTTGTACTTAATAGAGGAAAATTCAATCTACATTTTTGAAAAAAAATGAAAATTAATTCAAAACAAACACATTCCTCAATTTCCACTCCAAATTTTTTCTCAGCATTTTTCCAACATAATTTTGTTCTCTAATTTTTTGAAAACATATCGCATAGCTAAATAAATTTTACTTTTTCTGCTTCAGATCTCATGGGTTCGAAGAAGAGACTGGCACATTCTCACATTTGGACTGCTCACGTACACGAACGACGAACGATTCCAAATGTTACACGCCGAAGGCTCGGATGACTGGACATTGCAGATAAAATACGTTCAAAAAAGAGATAACGGAACGTACGAATGCCAGGTAAGAATTTTTCGCCGATTCTCCATTTATTCGTACGAGTATTTTCCACTACGAATATTTCATTTCAAGAATGAAAACGATTTACGGGATTTCCTCTGCGTTGAATGTATCATTTCGTAACTTGAACTGTATCAGAATAAAAAAATACTTTGCTGAGTATTATCCGAAGAGGCGAAGAGAATGTGATTTTCGTTAGGTATTTATAATGTAAGAAATAATTTTTTCTGACATTTTTTTCTTAAAAAAAAAATGAAAGGGAAGCGGATGTATCGTCGAAATGAAAAAATAACGATTGTAGGAGTTGATATTGGTGATGAAAATTCCAGTTTGTGAAATATTAGGCGAAAAGGTATAATTTTTTGAAAATTTTTAATAATATCGAAACTTTCGATGTTATTTCGTATGAAACAAAAAATAAATGAAAAGTAGGCGCATAATTCTGATTATTAAAAATTCTTTGTTAAATTGGTATCTGTTTATTGTATCGAAACACAAAATTTGTCAACAAAAAAAAGGAATTTTCAACTCGAAACTGTAAGCATAATAAAATGATTGAAATTTATTCTCAATTTTGGAATTTTTTTACCGTTATACCTTCGTAATAATTTCCGCTTTAATGTAGACAAATTTGAAAATTTTCCACCAGTCAAATTACCTAACACAGGCCGACACAAGAAATATGGGTGAATTTGATACTATTTTTTTGCTGATCTCGGAAGAAATAGTGAAAAAATTCCAGCATGTAAAATTTTTTCACAATTTGAATTTTTTATGGCGTTTCTTTACATTTTTTGATAAATTTTGACATTTGAAGTCAATTTTTTGAGCAAAAGGCAAGTTCTACGAAAAAAATGAATAGAACATAAATTGTAGAGCGTAAAATTTTCTTTCGATAAAATCTGCTTAATTTTTTGTACCTGGCCCTGTTTTACGGATCCGTGGGTGGTGAGCGGTTTTTTTTAAAAATACGCTTCATTTTGCACCCTAAATTTTCAAACTCTTAATTTTTTTCTTGTATGATTATTTTGTAAACTTCAAAATTTTTTCAATGCAAATTTTTCAAGTCTAAAATTATTTGCTCAAAATTTTTCAATCTTCTACATTTTTTCAACGTAAATTTTGAAACCCCGAATTTTTTTCCTGTAAATTTTTTTCAACGTAAATTTTACAAGTCTAAAATTTTTTCCTCAAAATGTTTCGAACTTCAACACTTCTTCAACGTAAATCGGAGTCTTTTTCAGGAATATTCTGAAAAATACAATTGAAAATTATTTTTAATAACAACATCGAAAATAATGAAAACTACAATAAAGACCTTTATTCTTATTGTAACTATATTTAATTATTTTCAATGTTGTTAAAAATAATTTTCAATTGCACTTTTCAGAATATTCCTGAATAAGGCTCCGATTCACCTAAAAGTGTTGAAGTTTGAAAAATTTTGAGGGAAAAATTTAGGCTGAAAAAATGTTGAAGTTTGAAAAATTTAGACTTGAGTTATTGACGTTAAAAAAAAATTTAAGTATGAGAAATTTTGAGAAAAAAGATTAGTCTTAAAAAATTGACGTTGAAAAAATTTGAAGTTTGAAAAATTTACAGGAAGAATTATTGACTTGAGAAATTGACGTTGAAAAAATTTTAAGTATGAGAAATTTTAAGAAAAAAAATTAGTCTTGAGAAATTGACGTTGAAAAAATTTGAAGTTTGAACAATTTTAGAAAAAAAATTTTAGTCTTGAAAAATTGAGGTTTTAGAAAAAAAATTCGCACCTTGAAAATTTATCGTGCAAAATCAAGCGTACTTTGAAAAAAAAAAAACCGCTCACCACCCACGGTAAATCCATAAAACAGGGCCAGGTATTTTTTGTAGAAAATTAAGCTTTCGGGATATTTCAGTAGAAAATTAAAAAATTCAACTTTTATCGTTTATTGAAAATATGTCGAAAACTAAGCTTCTGAGAAAAAAACTAAATTGAACTGCAGTGTTGGAAAATTTCACGCTCTACGATTTATGTGATATGCATTTTTTTTCGTAGCAGCCTTTCTGTGCCCAAAAAATCGATCTCAAGTGTCAAAAGTTATCAAAATTCAAAAACTGTAAAAAAATTTCAGCAAAAAATTAAAATAATGAAAAATCCTGACTTGATGAAAAAAAAAAACAAATAATTTTCGAACTCGGTACTAAAAAATAGGCCAAAATCACCTGTCAGTGTTGATTATCCAGAACCCCGTTTTAAAAATGCAGACCCGTGTAATTCGTAATCCTCGAACTATCTTCCTTTTTTATAACAATGTGCGAGGAAAAAAATCGACTGTTTATCTCTCTAGAAGGAATAAAAACCTCCTAAATCATGCCCTTAGCTTACGTAGACCTTTGCACACATTCTACCGCATTTTCAAATACTTACGAGGTTGCTTTTCGGGTCTTACGGAGTGTAGGTACTTGAGCTAGAAAATGTTTTTATGAAATAATTTAAGAGCCAAGATTACGGATGTTTGCTTAGAAATTCGCGTGTTCGGTGCGCTAACGGAAAAACACAGGGCATAGGGTTTTGTCTTTTCGTCGACCTTGAACTATGCGCTCGGTATAAGAACTTGAGTGCTTTTTATACTCTACCTTATCCGCGCGAATATCCGTTCGTGTTATCTCAACTTAATGCTGTTGTCATTGAGGAGGAAACCTGTTGAGAGAATTTATTTCCTGGTGGAGCTCGTACCCGGCTCGACTGTGAGATTTACACAAATTAAAAGAATCCCGCTGGCGAGAATCGAGAATAATTTTTCATTTGGGTGGGATAAAAGTGTATTGACAATGGCGATTTATTCGAATTTTTCGAAATGAAAAATACCTGAAAAGTACAAAATATGGGAGATAATTGAATTTCCATATGTTAAATAGGTTAATTTACCTATCTACTTATTACTTTCCTCGTATAACTTCGAAGAAAAGTATTTAAAAAAAGAAAAACACCGAAAAGTAATAATAGGTAATTTGAAAAATATTCCATTTCCATATTTCTCTTGTTTTTTTTCTCCAGTATTGTATTTTTTCTCCCTAATTTTCTTATCTCGTGAAGAATAAACTCGGAAAAGATATTTCTCTCCATGTTTATTATTATTATCCTTTTTTTTCCTCTCTCACTTGTTCAGATATATAAAAGAAGTACACGTTTTCATACTTTCTTTTTATATATAATATCGCAAGAAAAATACTTTCTCGTCGTTCATTTTCGCGAAATTTCTCTTTTCTAGTTTATTGCGTTCCATCTTTTGTTGCATATTTCGTCGTTCATCTTATTTCCATATTTTTACGTAATGCTTCATCATCATTATAAGCATCATCGTATCTGCCATTTTCGCGATGGTAATGTCTTCGACGATTGGCCTTCATTGCCATTGCGGAAATCCTCTTCCATTCCCTCGTGATTTTTTTTTCTACCACGTGGATACGTTTTGTTGAATCAAACAACCTCAATTTGTATGATTAGGAAAAAAAACACGAAATTGTCACGAGAAAATATATCGGGTTTGGTTTTTTTCGTGTATTTGTCCTGTTGACATATATCTACTGTATAGTTTCGTTGGGTTGTAAATATTACTAAGGACGGATGGTTTTTAATAAAATAAAAGCTATTGGTATAGGTTAACTATTGTACAACGAGGAAGAGGTTTTTGGCCCGAATGATTCTTTTTTTTTCGTGTCGAAGGTTTAAGTTGGGCGAGCCCTAGGCGTATTATTGGAAAAGAAGAAAACAAGCTATAAATTAGAATAGGCTTTTTGTCGGCTTTTTTATCGACATATGTTCGCATTTTAACACCGTGTGCTTATCAGCAATCGTTTGTTTTCATTAATAAAACTAAACCTTATATACTATGGTATATCCTGGCGCATAAATCAAACGAATTCAATAGCGAAAGCTCAGCTCTTGTGTTCAAGTACGTACAATAGAAGAGAAAAAAGTTTTTACAAACATATCAACAAGTAGATTTTACCAGAATGGCGGTGGTTTTGTTTTCGGTGTCGTTTTAGTGTTCGATAATTGAAATTGTTTGCTATTTTTTTTTACCCGGATGGCGAATTTATTCGAGAATAAGTGATTGAGATGAATTGATGTGATTTGTAGGTGGAGTGATTGTGAAGGAATTGAAAATCGAATGATGTGAAATTTCGAGATATTGAATTATGAATTTGAGTAAAATTTATGGAAATTGATTTCTCGAATATATTTTCAATAAATATTTTATAAAGATGAAAAAATGAATTATAAAAAAAAGTAGATACGTTTGGAAAACTGATAGGTACACCTGAAAAAACGTATTTTAGCAAAATTTAGAGAAAGGAGTGAACGTTACAGGTCGGTGAAAAAAATTTATAATTTTTCGTATTTTGTGAAAAAACTCAGTGAAAAATCAAATTTGTGAAAAAAATGATCATAATCGTGAATCTGACTTTGAAAAACAAATTTTTATATTTTCTAAAGTAACTTAATATCAGAAAGTCAGAAATAGGCAAAAAACCATTTTTAAGACCTAAAAGTCACAAAACATTTTCTAATTATTTCGAGTTTTTAAAAGTCCAACAAAATTCCAGAAAGTCTCTAAACACCTGAAATAAAATTTCTAGGCAAAAAAATAATGGATGAAGGTCAGAAAAACCAATCATAAAGTTTCCTCCACCAATGTTGACAGAAAGAAACATATCCCTGTTAACAACATTTCCTCTCTGAGGAAACTTTACTTCATTTTTTTTTTATATTTTCGGCGATGACTCTCAATAAATTTGGATACTTTTTTTTCCTAAATATGTGTACCTATAGGCAATTATTCTTGAGAAATTGATGAAAATGTCAAAAAAAATAAATGATATAAACTGTTAAAAAATACAATTTTATCTACCTACTATGTAGATTATAGGATTTTTCGATGGAATTCTGAAGGAAATGGAAAAAAGGCTTCTGATCGAAATTCCAATGCAAAAAAATGTGAATTTTTTTCGAGAATAATTTGAATTGTTCAAAATTTGAAGAGGTGCTTGGCAAATTCCATAAGTGACGAAAGGGATTTTTAAAAAGTCTTGCTATTGACCTAGTGAAACTGTAAATGAAAAAAACAATGAAAAAGTCTTGTAAATGACTCAAAAGTCTTGCATTTTTCATTAAAAATTCATTTTTTATGAATTACATTATCCAAGTAAAAAAAAGTAAATACCTACCCTATGTAGATTAGGGTGGATCGCTAAAAAAAAACATATCTCAGATTTCAACCAAATTCGCTGGAGTTGTTGGGTCATCATCGGAGACTACCCAAAAAAATTTTGAGCCCCCTAGGTGAAGAGGGAGGGGAGCTAGGGGCTCTTAAAGGGCACCTCCTTTTGAAAAAAACGCGGTTTTTTGTGTTTTTTAGCTCGAAAATATGACGTACGATTCACGAAAGAGCACTAAAAAGGTGCGATTTGAGTTTCTACACCCCCCTGAGCAATTGCCGCCCCTCGAAAATGAAAACCCATTCTGCTACCCGGGGGTCCAAAAGTTGCAGATCGCGAAATTTCAATGTTGTGAAATTGTATTTGGCCTCGAATTGATTACTTTGACACCGGACAATTTTATAATTTTTTTTTCTAATTTTTGAAGAAAATTTTGAAAATTTTTTTCGATCAGTGTGACCAACCGCAAATTGTAATATTCAAATATATGGGATTCGCGTTGATCTGATCATGTATATCTAATAGGGTGGATCGAAAAAAAAAACATATCTTGGATTTTGACCAAATTTGGTGGGATGGTTTACTTTGAGTGGGAGACTTCACAAAAAAATTTTGAGCCTCCGAGGGGCAGGGGGAGGGGAGCAAGAGGTGCTCAAAGTGCACCTCTTTTTGAAAAAAACGCCGTTTTTTGCGTTTTTTAGCCAATCAAAATTGTGTGAGAAGCCTTAGTAAGACTTAAAAGATGCGATTCGAGTTTCTACATCTCCCTGAACCATCGCCGTCCTCCTCCGATCAAAATTCTGACTGCTACCAGGGGGTTGAAAAGTTGCAGATTGCAATATTTCAATAATATGAAATTATCACTAAGCTGGAATGATTTTTTTTGTCATCGAGTAAGTCCTCAAATTCGAAACGTATTTCTATTGATTGGGAGAAAAAATTTGTCCAATCACTTGATGAAAAAATAATGGATTCGAGTTCATAATATCAGAATATCACAATTAGCAACTGGTTGCACTGACGTACAAAATGTTCAAAGAAAAATTTTTAATTTTTAATTTCTGATGATTGAAAACAAAATTATTGTGTATTTTTCAAAAGACAAAAAAATTAATTTGAGGTCAACGTAAACCCCATAGGTGTGTAGTATGCCACGATTTGCAACTGGCTGCACTGACATACAAAATTTTTGAAAAAAATTTTCGGAATATACTTTCAGTGATTGAAAAAAAATACATAATATTTTCAGGCGAAAAAATAATCAATTCAAAGTCGATATAAATTCCGTATTTTGGAATTTTATGATTTGCTGTTGGCTGCACTGGTGTACAAAATTTTCAATTTTTTTTTTCAAAATTCACTTTTAGTGGTTGAAAAAATTTTTTGTTCACTTACTCGATGACAAAAAAAAAATCATTCCTGCTTAGTGATAATTGAGGGGCTTGGTTCCAAAACTCACTTTTGCCAAAAAGATACTTTTTGAGAAAATAACGGAAAACGATTAGACAAAAGTGAGTTTTGAAACCAAAGTTACTTTTCTTACGTCTATTATAGCAAAGTCGAAACGTTAACATGAAAATGGAGATTGTAGAGTCGTGAAGCATTAAGAACGGAACCCAAATCCGCAAAGAAAACGTAGTAAATTTTCGGGCAAAAGTGAGTTTTGGAACCAAGCCCCTCAATTTCATATTATTGAAATATTGCAATCTGCAACTTTTCAACCCCCTGGTAGCAGTCAGAATTTTGATCGGAGGAGGACGGCGATGGTTCAGGGAGATGTAGAAACTCGAATCGCATCTTTTAAGTCTTACTAAGGCTTCTCACACAATTTTGATTGGCTAAAAAACGCAAAAAACGGCGTTTTTTTCAAAAAGAGGTGCACTTTGAGCACCTCTTGCTCCCCTCCCCCTGCCCCTCGGAGGCTCAAAATTTTTTTGTGAAGTCTCCCACTCAAAGTAAACCATCCCACCAAATTTGGTCAAAATCCAAGATATGTTTTTTTTTTCGATCCTCAACGCGAATCCCATATATTTGAATATTACAATTTGCGGTTGGTCACACTGATCGAAAAAAATTTTCAAAATTTTCTTCAAAAATTAGAAAAAAAAATTATAAAATTGTCCGGTGTCAAAGTAATCAATTCGAGGCCAAATACAATTTCACAACATTGAAATTTCGCGATCTGCAACTTTTGGACCCCCGGGTAGCAGAATGGGTTTTCATTTTCGAGGGGCGGCAATTGCTCAGGGGGGTGTAGAAACTCAAATCGCACCTTTTTAGTGCTCTTTCGTGAATCGTACGCCATATTTTCGAGCTAAAAAACACAAAAAACCGCGTTTTTTTCAAAAGGAGGTGCCCTTTAAGAGCCCCTAGCTCCCCTCCCTCTTCACCTAGGGGGCTCAAAATTTTTTTGGGTGGTCTCCGATGATGACCCAACAACTCCAGCGAATGTGGTTGAAATCTGAGATATGTTTTTTTTTAGCGATCCACCCTAATGTAGATACTTTCCTATTAAAAATTTGAATTTTTGTCTCATTTTTTTTTTCGTTCATTTTTTATTGCACCTATCGATGTTGCTTCAATAATTTGATTAACCCTTCAAAACATCAAAAATTATTGTTATTTTTGCAAAGGAGAATGGATAGGAAGTAAGGTTTTGTGAAAAAAATTAGAAAGTACTGCAGAAATTTTGGTTTTGATTCGGAAATTTTGTTGGGTACCTTGGTCGATAATTTTTGACAATTCGCCACGTCTCCATTTTAATCAAAGCTAGTAAAGAAATAGATTGGAATAAATAACTTTTGAAAAAATTAACCCGAATTTCATCAATTAAATTAATATTATGAACTACAAAAATCCTATCGAGGAAAAAAATTAGATAAAAAACAAAAATAGGGTTCAAAAAATTTCGTTCGAAAAAAAAATCATCAACATTTTTTTCGGTAAATTTCTTCCATGTAATTTTTTATTTGAAAATCTCAGGAAAATCTCAAAAAATAATTTAATTAGATTGAACCTAACTATAAAATGTGTGTGTGTGCGGGGGGGGAGGGGGTATAAATTAATATTTTATATTTCAAAAACATTCTTAAACCTACAATGACATTCCATTTGTCTATGAAAAATTATCAAATTAATATTTCTGTTTCTTTTCGTTGAGGAAGGCTCTGAAAAGAATGTTGCGTTGCGCTGTATTCCTTGAATTCATGAGTTTTTTGGAAAGAATAAAAATCTTGAAATATTTTTTGTCTTGATTTCTTATTGAAAAGTCAAATATTTACCAAGTTTTGTACCATGTTGTTAGTAAGCGCATCCAACTTTTTTTTTAAATTTCAAAAATCTGAGATAATACCAATAATTCTTTAGGGGTTAAAGAGGAGGAGCATGAGAATGTCGAATAAAACTTCTAAAAATGTCAAACTATGACCATTTTTGGACTTTGAACATTTTTCAGTACCCCTTCTCACACAAAAAATAGAAAAATCTGGAATTTACTGAGTTTTCAAAATAAATTGAAAACAATATTTGGAAAGTTTTTAAATGATAATACAATTCATTAATGTAATTTTTTATAGGAGTTTTTATTCAAAAAATTGAGCCATTCATCTCCTGTCTGAAAAATTGGGTCAAAAATTCTATTCTCAGAAAATTTCTCAGTAAAAAAGATTGCATATCTATCTAAATAAATATGATGCTTTAGTAAATTTCATCATTTCAAATATTTTTTACAAATTTGAACAGTTTTTTCAAAGTTTTTTCAAAGTTTTGAAATCTTGGTCAAGTTGAATAATCTTTTTAAAGGTGGATTTTTTGAAAATAGACTCCTACTGTACTTAATTTAATCAAAATTTTTCAAAATTTAGTGAGCAAAGATCATATTGCAGATTTATCTTATTCCATAATTTATTCAATCTGAATCTATAGGTAAAAAATTTACAAATTTTCTAAATTCAAAATTTTGATTTTTTGAAAATTTTCAGCTCAGGAATTGCTTATTTTCAAGATTCTTGCTATTATTGATTTTTTGAAAAATTGTCCAAAGTGCAAAAAAAAATGTCCATACATTGGAACAATTTTCATCACTCCCCTTCCCCACTGCTGCCATCAATCGAAATATGTACTAGCTATAGCAGAGACATCGTGATCTTCCTGAAAGCCTCGAAAGGAAATTCGCCTAAAAAATCACCATCTCGCCTTTACAAAATTAAAAATATAAAAAGTACACTTTGAATTATTTATATTATAATGGCATTGTATGTGCGGTTTTTTTTCGTAAAAAAAGAAGAAAAAAATGCCAACGTCGATAAAAGAACTCGCGTATATATTTACGTAGCTCATTTAGATAATGTAATCGCGACTACTCCCACGTACAACGCAATACACTTTAAAAGCTAAATAAATAATCTGCATTCGGTAATTTTCATTTTATATCATACGTAATCCATTTTGAATGTAATTTTTGAACTGCAGCTTTTCGAATCTATGTACTCTGTGTAGTTTATTATTAAGTATACAATGTACCTACGCACACATTCAAAGAGAACTATACTGTTAGTAATACGTGGTAGATCTACGTACGTGTAGAACGGAATAGATATACGCGTCCTAAATCACGATTGCGTGGTGTATTTAGTTTTCCTGTTTTAAAAATATAATACTCGGGCACGTTTTAGTATTCTTATTCACAAAACTAACGCAGAAAGGGAGAAATAAAGCCAGACATTGCACTGTATTGTATGTGCAATCTACTTCTACATGTACGGAAATAATATTGAAAATTGCCCTTATATTGAGTGGTCGTCGAATGTTTGGTTGGTTCTTTGTCTATATTTGTGGAGCATATCAACAGCTAATAATCTTCTTTACCAATCCCTCGTCATAATTGCCATTTTAAATTCATTGATAAATTACCTCGATAAATTATTCTCTCGAAATATCTGTCTCTATTTCTCCTATTTCTTATTCCAAAACACACATAAAAAAATTCATATGGTAGGTAAGTACATATTTATTGGCAGGAAAAACAAGAAAACTCATAAAATAGCAAAAATTTGATCTTATAGTAGGAAGAAAACCAGAAAATGGCAAGATTTTTAATTATTTTCCTGCACGTAAAAAGCAAGAGTTTTTAACAATTTTCTCTAGAATTTTTCAATCGAAAGATTACCTTTAAATGCTTTTTCAGCTTTGATTTTTCATTTTTAAATTTCCACCGTTGCTTCGCTCGAGCAGGACTTTTGTCTTTTCTTTTTTTTAAACATCGTTATTCGACTTTATCAAAATCTTTGGCCAGTGCCACGATTAGGCGAGGCCTAATTCTTCAACTTTGTTAAAAATTGATTACTTTTGTGCTTACCGAAAAAAAATCAGATTATTATCGGATAATGATAGTTTCATGCTCAGCTCTGTTTTGCTTGTAGTTGATATTTTGATTTTCTCAAACATTTTTGCTCTCGCCTCGGTTGGCTCAAATTATTTTTCTTTCTGAAGTTTGAAATTTTGATAAATTTATACCTATGGATAAAATTGTCATGATACTCATCCAAAATGTCCATATTTTGTGTTTAAAATTTCGATTTTTTGAAAATTTCAACCTCTTTATTCCAGCTAAATAATTATTCCCCTGAAATTAAATGATTTTTATAGGTATTTTAATTTGTTTGCCTTAAATATAGTGTTGCCATTTTTAACATAATTATGCCAAAATTATGCTAAATCACGCAATTTCTTTTTGTTTTGTTTTTGGCTTCCTGGCATCATAAAATTATGCCAGGAAGCGAAAAACACCAAAGAAAAAAATTATGCTAAATCTGGCATAATATGCTAGAAATGGCAACACTGCTTAAATAAGTATTGGTGAAAAAAATCCATTAAATTCTTTCCAAGAGCATTCTTTTGGTGTTTGAAATTTTACTTATTTTCTTTGTCCTTTGATTTCGCTGGTGCCAATCCAAAAATGAATTGGAGTACAAGTTTTTAAAGAGGAGGAGAGGAGGAGTGTTGCCTTATATGGATCTGTCCCTAATATATGGACCTGGCCCTGTTTTACGGATTTACCACTGGTGAGTGGTTTTTTTTTCAAAGTACGCTTGATTTTGCACAATAAATTTTCAAGGTCTGAATTTTTTTCTGTAACCTCAATTTTTTAAGACCAAATTTTTTTTCAAAATTTCTAAAACTTCAAATTTTTTCAACGTCAATAAGACTAAAATTTTTTTCTCACAATTTCCCAAACTTAAAATTTTTTCAACGTCAATTTTTCAAGTCTATAATTTTTTCTCAAAATTTCTCAAACTTCAAAATTTTTCAACGCCAATTTTTTCAAGTCTATAATTTGTTCTCGAAATTCCCCAAACTTCAAATTTTTTAACGTCAATTTTTCAAGACTAAAGTGTTGAAGTTTAAAAAATTTTGAGAAAAAATTATAGTCTTGAAAAATTGAGGTTACAGGAAAAAAATCCAGAACTTGAAAAATTTATTGTGCAAAATCAAGCATACTCTTTTAAAAAACGCTCACCATCTACGGAAATATGTAAAACAGGGGCATGTCTAATATGGACTCCGGCCTTTTCTCGTCCGTTATGAGTGCTACCTGCCGGAAAAAATATACCTAAGCAGTTGTACTCGATGCCACAGATGAAGTACATGTAGAAACTTTCATCCTACAAGCCCCGCCCCCTCCTCCTCCTCACACCCCCCCCCCAAAAAAAAATAGTGCCGAAAAACAAAATTTCACTTTTCAAATCTTTTTTGCCAAACACCTTTTGTGGGATTATTACTCATCGATTCTTTTTAAAAATCGTTTCCTATAGTTGTAGTGTATTTCAAGTACTTTCAAAAAATATAATTAATTTTTTGACATCTGATGTTCCCAGTTCAAGATAAGTCGATTTTAAAATTACAATTTGAAGGATCTTATGTTGACTCTTTTGTTTAAGTTCTTATCAAATATCAGGTATCAAAGTGATCAAAATTTTGTAATCTTGTGTCATTTTTGACTCATAATGTTACAGATGAGTAAAGGTCGGAAAGCACGGACCCCTTCACCCGCAAAAAATGAATTCCATGGTTTTTGAAAGACATTTTGGAGAGTCCATATTGAGCGCTCAATTTTTTTTCGAAAAATCACTTTTTATATTTAAAAAATTGGCAAAAATCAAAATTCATTTTTTGGTATAATTGTTTCAACACATAATTAGACAATAAGTACAGACATGTTTTCTCATGATTTTTATGGTTTTAAAATACATTTTGGAGGGGTCCATATTAGAAGCTCAAAAAATTGTTTTTAAAAATCACCTTTTTACAAAAAAAAAATATTCAAAATTCGAGAAATTTTTTTTAAAAGCAGTATGGGGAATTGGGGAGGAGGGTGGTCAACCCTTGTAGGTACAATTTAAGCCTATTCCCACCTTTTTTGGGGCTAATGTGGGTCACTCTGGAGCCCAAAAACAAGATGGAGTCTATCAGTTGAAAAAACTATTAGAGAGTAGGGAAGAGCATATATATGTCTTTCCAAAGCTCCAGGCAAATGTTCTGCGAAATTCGTTTGAAAGGTCCTGCTAAAATTCTGCCTATTGATTTTGGGAATTTGTTAGACATCTTGAATGTTTTTATTTTGCTTGTCAATTTGCATCATTTTTTACCTAGGTACCTAATGAGTAGTAATATTTCATCATAATGAAATCGCGAAAAAAACCCTCGAAATTCCCTATAATACAAATTATCTACCTACGTAAGGGGAAGATATCTTTTTTGAGTAATTTTGAGGCAAGAAAAATAGTACGAAATTGACTAGAAAAATCCAGAAAATAGCAAGAAGAATTTTAATTTTTCAGATCCATTAGACGCAATGATCCAGCAAATCGAATTCTTCAAATAAAATTCCACACATAGTCGAACGATTCGTTGAAATTTTAATTTTGGCGAAAATTCGCCAATTATTTCAATCAGCCATCACATAATTGGCCAATTTTGCAACCTACACACGCCATATCGATGAATCGAATCCATCGTCGAACTTCGCTCCGATGCTTTTGACCCTTATACTCTCTCATGTAGCTCGTTTTATAAACAACATTATACTTTAATCTACACAAAAGAAAATTCGCCATTTCGCCGAAATATACACTAAGAAGAATTTTTAACATTATAACAGAAAGCAGAACAAAGGGATATTTCGTATATTTTATACTCGCCTAGTTATAACTTATATAAAGAAAACGATCGCAGTTTATCGTTCAAAATAAAATATCGCTCGAAGAAAGATAGCGAATTTTTTCGATTTATTTTATAGTAAAAGTTTTGTAATTAAAAGAGCTCTCTCCCAAGTTTTCTCCACTTTTCATCCATATTTTAAATATTTTCCCGAAATAAAAACGCCGCGTCGGGCCGGCCCGGACGCGTCGCCGTCTGAGTAAATTCTTCTTCGTGTTTGTACGATACTTTTTTGTTTCTTCCTCCTTTCCGTCGTCATTTATTCTTAATTTTAAATATCTTTACACTACGTTTGTCGCGAAACCGTTGTGTACGAAATACGAATATAAGTGTATTGTGCAATGAGCAAAATTTTTATTTTTTTGACGTTTTCTGCCCAAAATTCGTAAACCGTAAACACGTGGTATGGTAATCTCGCAATTGTCGCTTCAATAAACAAGAATTAAAGTTTTTACTAGTCCATTGTCATCGTAATATTTATTATCGTTCGGGTGGTTCGAAAGTTTCGAAAAAAATTCTCTGTACTTGAAAAACACAACGAGGAATCGATGACGTTGGATGTAAATTGAAGATGGAAAAAATTGGTAATTTTTCGAGCACTCTTAGCATAGGAACGTGGTCGATAAATTGTCTATTTTTTCGCCTCCATCGACAATTACGAAATATTTGTTGAGTCGGTAGCATTTAGTTTTTAAGGGGTTGAAGTTTGTCTGGTATTTCTCTCTGAGATACCCTACCATTCAAAAGTATGGGAATATTTATACAGTTTGTGAAATTTTGATGTTTTTTCAACGTCGTATTAGGTACAATGAAAAGAGCGAATATAGTACTACTTACCACATAGTTTTGGCAAGGCCAGAACATCCAGTTTCTAAAATGCGTTTGGATTTTAGAAAACAGCTGTGAAAAAAAAATTATCCACGAAATACCATCAGGTATCGAGGTTTTTAGTGATAATTGACTATTATAGTGAAACGTTACTGTTTTTAATTAAAAACGTGTTTGCTTAGTGAAAAAGTATGTTTGAAGAAAAACCTACTCTCATTTTAGTGAACCATACCGCCTACTAGTGTTGATCGGAATTTTTCATTTACATAAAAAAAAACAACTACAATGTAGTAGGTAAAAAATGTCATTTTTAGTAGGTCAAAATTGTCTATTTTAGTGAAAATCGTCATTTTTGGTGAAAATTGTAATTTTTAGTGAAAATTGTAATTTTTAGTAAAAATTGTAATTTTAGCGAAAATTGTCATTTTTAGCAAAAATTGTCATTTTTAGTAAAAATTGTAATTTTTAGTGAAAATAATAGTCATTTTTAGTGAAAATTATCATTTTTTAAGTATAATTTTTGTTTAGTGAATACCTATGGTAATTTTTAGTAAAAATGGTAATTTTTAGCAAAAATTGTAATTTTTAGAAAAAATTATCATTTTTAGTAAAAAAAATAAATGAATAATATTGTCATTTTTAACAAAAAAATGTCATTTTTAGTTAAAATTGTCATTTTTAGTAAAAATTGTCATTTTTAGTAAAAATTACCATTTTTAGTAAAAATTACCATTTTTAGTGAAAATTGTAATTTCTAATGAAAATTTTTAAAAATTGTGATTTCTGGTGAAAATTGTCATTTTTAGTAAGAATTGTCATTATTGAAGTAAAATTGTCATTTTCAGCAAAAATCATCATTTTTTATAATTTTGTAGGAAACAATTTTCATGTATGCTGAAAATTACAATTTTCACTAGAAAATTACAATTTTCACTAGAAAATGACAATTTTCACTAACAGTGAAAATTTTTACGAAGAATGAAAATTTGTACGAAAAAATTATATTTAAAAAAATGATAATTTTTGCTGAAAAATTAAATGACTATTTTCACTAAAAATGCCATCTTTAGTAAAAATTGACTTTTTGGTAAAAATTGTCATTTTTAGTGAAAATTGAAATTTTTTTAGTGAAAATTGACATTTTTTAGTAAAAATTGACTTTTTCAGTAAAAATTGTCATTTTTTAGTACGTGCATCTACTCAAAAATTGTTTTTCAGTAAAAATAGGTTGTTGCGATTTTTATTAGAAAGTCAACATTTTCAGTGTAAATTTTTGTTTGGAAAAAATTAAGATTTTTGAGAAAACTGCCATTCTTATTAGAAAAATATATTTGATACAATTTTTAATTTTTTGTGAAAAGGGAACTTATTTGTGGAAACCTTATAATTCGGTAAGTAAAAAATTAGGTATAGTTTGAAATAGGAATATGATTTTTTAGCAAATTGCCTTTTTTTCTCGGCGGTATGAGTGTAACACATTTGGTGAAAATTGACCTCTTTTAGTGAAAATTGTTATCATTTGTGACGAATTGATATTTTTTTGATCGATATTCTTTTAAAAATGTAATTACCTACAATTTACAATTTTTTTTTCGTAAATATTTCATAAATAGATAAGTATGACACGCAATTTCAAATTTTTAGCAATATCGTGAATTTTCAATGATGATTTTTTCATTTTTTATACATTTTAACTAAAAGCTACTTTCTTACATTCGAGACTACATTGAGACATTGGCGTGGCGTGAGGAATTTCAAGATTTCTAAAATTTCCCAATCTCATCGGATTTTTTCAATTTTTTGGAATCTGGAATCCCTGTACTATCCATTATCCATCTGTCAATCCTAAACTTCATTTAAAAAAAAAACACACACTTTCGATGGAACTTTCTTCAATTCGCCTAATTTAAACACCATCCCAATTACCTGGCGGAAATTTCCTTCATGATACAAAATAATCTATCTATGGCGAACAATTCTCTTGTCACTGTTGGTAGAAAAAACAGATCTTACATGGACTCCTCCTCACTCCACACTCTGCATACGTGTCACCTTAAACAAAGAATGATTAAGTCACAGATGAGAACCGCCGAGAAAATTCCCTCCGCTAGAAAACTTTACACGATCGAATAAAGTTTACAAAATTCTATCAAATATTTAAGCAAACATGTTCGAAAGTTGCCTCAGCTCGGGGTGTAAAATAGTCTAGGCGAAAACTCGCGCCAATATTGAATGTAAATTTTTCTGATGAATTTCCCTTATAATGTTAGGGGCTCGACTCGCGAAACTTGTACATTTAGGAAATTAAACCGAGATTTTAATCGATTGTTAATTTTTGCAAAATTAAATAACGAAACGCTTTCGTTCTCTAATATCTTTCCGGATGATAATTTGAATACAAAATAGGCTATTTTTATCCATTTTTCTGCACCATTCTAAAACTCAAACAAACATCGGGTAGGTACCTATAATTCGAGGTATTCGACACCTAGATCAATAGTAGCTTTCGAAATACGACGAAAAATAAGAAAAAAGAGACCTTTAATGTCAAATTAACAGTCTGTAAGGAGTTGGAATAAACTTTTATGCTTTTTTCTCTCTCGTTTTCCAATCTCACGAGACGTTCAAAAAGAACAAAATTATCAACTTCGTTCTTTTTTAAAACACTAACGCGAAAACATACGTGAGGTAAACAATACGAAATATTACGACGTATTCTAAGACGTACTTCCTATTCCACGATTGGACTCGACTCTGTTCGTACGTTTGTTGATAATTGTTGTAAAACTACACGACATCCACCGTCGATATACTCCATCTTCGCAGATAACTCGGTAATTCAACCGAAGACATTCTTTATTAATGCCAAAAGTTGTTTCCGCGCAGGAAGCGAACCCGGCAGTCTTCGGTTTAATTGAAATACTGCTGGTTTTCGTGGTTCGAGCGGTTTGTGCGAATCTCAAAGCTCAGAAGATGTCGTGTCAAGCTGAACGCAGCTGAATGCGGATTTTTTTGCCTTATCTGAACCGAGACGAGTTTCGCTACCAGCAATTAACGTCGTCGATCGAACTTGTCAAAAGTATCTTACCCATCGAACTAGTGCGAGAATATTTTCGATATTTATGGCGGCTGGGTACGAAATCAGTCGCTTGTGTTATTCGGCAATACCTTAACGAGCTTCGTTGAAAATTCGTTAATTAGAATATGCCAAGTTTATCCCCTGCCGACGACCCTGGCTCGTATGGAATATATGAATAAGTGTCGTTATATCCTTTTGTTTCCGGCTTTTGTTTGCCAATTTAACCGAAACCAACGTGTTTGATCTGTAGCTCGGCAAACGTACGTAAGTTTGTTTACATTTAACACGACGAGAGAAGCCTGAATGCCTTATACGTGTGCCCTTTTTGCCAATACATCGCCTGAGTCAGGTCGACGGTTAATTATGCTTTTAGGTTTTGACAAACACATGTCTAATCAGTACCGAGTTCTTTGGTTATTGCCGAAGTGAGATTCCAATTGCCACATATGCCCTGGTTTTTGGTGTTTTGTCGCGCCTAAGTATAACTTATGCACGTAGGTGTATCTTTTTGTTCGCTCCCCTCCTCTGTTTCTCGTCTCATCTTCGAAACACATATACCTACCCGATGAAAATTTTTTAGATCTAATTATATCTAATGCTTTAGATATGATTAGATCTCAGAAATGTCCCAATCTAATCATATCTGTTTAGATCTAATTATAGCCCAGGAAAAATAGCATCGAAAAATTGGTTAAAAAAGAAAAAAATATTAATCGCAATTTTATTGCTGAAAAAGCTTCTATATGATGTCCAGAGTCTGTGATAAATTCGCACCGCCCGCACCCCTATTGCTTTTTGAGGGGGGTGGACCCCTTATGGGGGAGAAAATTGTTTTGCACCGATTCCGCTCAAATTCGCGTGGAGGGTTATGTAGGTGTAGAAGTACTCCCCAAAAAAATTTGAGCTCCCCCTGATCTCAAGGGGCTGAGCCAGCGCTTCCCAAAGTTGGACATTTTTGACCAAAATGCCAAAAAAAACGAGTTTCTCAAGTATAAAATCACCCCAAAATTTCAACTTCCAAAAAATTCCATGTTTTCTGTATACATTTTGAGATGACGAATCCGACTAGCCCATCAACTTTTTCATTTGGGGTTTTTAACCCTCCGTACGGCCCATTCGAAAGTGCATAGATCGTGTTTTTTCAGCAAAAAATGACCTCCAAAACCACAATCTGTATACTTTCGAATGGGCCGTACGCGGGGTATTGTAGCCTACCAATGTTTCTTTTATTTTATATAGATATGATTTTATCTGAAGAAGTATTAACATGAATTTTCTTGCGTACTCTCCATTGTTTCTTACCTTCTGTCTCTTGATCTTGGTTTAGAGGAGGGCGCCACCATGTCGAGTTGAAAATTTGGTATAAAAAGTTGTATTTAAGCTTGAAGTAAGAAAACATTTTTTTCTCAATTTTAAGTAAATTGGCAAAATTTTTTGATTTTCTTGTTTGTTATGTTTGTAAATATTCTTGCGATCATCGAATAATACACGGTTAGTTTTTAATAATTTAGTGACTGCGTCCAAAATTCTTTTTTGTTTTCATCAGTTCAAACTCGATCGTTGAACCTTTGTACCGTTATAACCCTCATTGTAAGAAGTTTAAAAAACGTTGTAATTTTTAGGCTCTTTTCCTTCATGGGAAATAGAGTCGTCACACGATTTTGTGATTTTCAATTGAACCGTGTTAAATCAAAAGAGACCAAGCGACATCAAAAATTTCACCAAAAAACAAACTTGAAAGTACGATAACTTCTGAAAAAGTTGAAGAAGGGATAATAAGTATGAGAAATATGAACTCTAGTAACATTAATCTATCAGTAATTCATGTGTTCAGAAGCTTATTTTGTGTTCCCAATGAGAAATACGTTAAAATCTCAGCACTCCCAAATTTGTCGCTTGGTCTCTTTTGATTTAACATGGTTCAATTTAATAAAACAATTGAATTTAACTTGTGAGTTTTTAAATTTTTTTTAAATAAAAAATTTTGTTTCCGATAACTGGTATCGTAACGCGTAGAAAAGAAAATCACGGAAAACTCTCTTCGTGTAAAAAGAAAATTCCGAAAAACTCGGGAAAACTCGTCGTGAATTTTTCGAACGATCGGAAAATTCAAAAATCGGTTTACGCAAAATTCATCTCCTTTTCGATAATAAAGTCGAACGAAAATATTGCTAGACGATAGAGTTAATTTTCACGTCGTATAAAAGGAAATTGAATTTCCCGGATTTTCCGAAGAATCGGAAAATCACATTTTTGAAAATTCTTTTTCACGCTCGCTTACACTCGCTTATTTACGTGAACCTCACTCAAATTTGGTTTTTCACGCTCCTCTTTGGAAAAATCGTAATTTTCCGTTCAGTTTATTACAATTTTATAAAATTTTTGCACACATTTCGCGAATTTTTTTCCCATACCTTAGGGGGCTGGAGCCTAAAAATTCAAAATTTAAGAAAAAAAGGCCAACATGGAAAAATCGAAATTTAACAATTTTCTCAGTGATATATCGAAATCTATGTTTTTGAGGGCGTAGAATACGAATTCGTCCATATTTTTCCATTAGGAATGAAGGGTTGGGCGGGGGAGAGATGGGAGGGTGAGACTTGGAAAATTTCAATTTTTCGAGTGATATATCGAAATCTAGGTTTTTGAGGACACAGAATACGAATTTGATATTTTTTCGTTAAGAATTCAAGAGTTGTGTGTGGGAGGAGTGGGGAGGAGGTGAAACTTGAAAAATTTCAATTTTTCGATAGATATATCGAAATCTATGTTTTTGGGAACGTAGAATAAGAATTTGACAAAATTTTTCCGTTTGGAATTCAAGAATTGGATGGGGAGGGGTGGTGGTGACGAGAATTGGAAAATCTCAAATTTTTGAGTGATATATCGCAATCTATGTTTTCGGGAGCGTAGAATACGAATTTGACAAAAAATTTTCGTTAGGAATTCATGAATTGGGGAATTGGATGGTGGAGGGGGAGGGGAAGGTGATGAGACTTGGAAAATTTCAATTTTTCGAGTGGCATATCGAAATCTATGTTTTTGAGGGCGTAGAATACGAATTTGGCAATATTTTTCCGTTAGGAATTCAAGGGTTGGGTAGGAGAGGTGTAGGGGTGGAGGTGAAACTTGAAAAATTTTGTTTTTTCAATTTTCGAGTGATATATCGACATCTATGTTTTCGAGGGTGTGGAACACGAATTTGACTACATTTTTCCATTAGGAATTCAAGAATTTGGTGGGGGAGGGGTAAAAAATGGCGGTGAGACTTGCAAAATTTCAATTTTTCGAGTGATATGCCGAAATCGATATTTTCGGAGGTGCAGAATACTAATTTGACAATATTTTTCTCATATACGAAAAGAACCTGTATGAATAAGTTTCCATTTATACCTAAGGCCTTAAAATGCTTCTAGTGTATTCGTATCACCAATATCTGTGATCCCTTTATAGGGCTTTCATTCGAAACGAATTAAATTTTACACCGATTCCATTTATAAATTAAGCCCGCGTTAAAGGTCGCTTTCATTTAGGCTTCAACCTTCAACGCCCTAAACCCGATGCCAATCTTGATAAGAGATAGTTGACGATTGGTAAGAATCGTCGACGAGCCCGGTACCCACGTTAATGACCATTATGGAAAATTTTCACGCCGGTAAAACAGGCCTACTTGGAATCGAACGACACGTACAGCATGGTCCGGGCCCGTTGTTAAATAATTGGCCGAAGCGTAAACCGCATAGGATGAGAGGTGTACTCGAAATCCGAAATAATAGCCGATGAAATTGCCTCGGTGGTAATTGGTGGACGAGCATTGCCACTTGAAAATAATTGGCCGGCGACCAACGAAACGTAATGCTGAGTCGATGCGCCCGGATAACTCAAGGTCGACCGAGATCTTCATCTTTTTTTCGGTCATTATTGTTCGATAAAAGTCACTGTTATGGGGTAGTTTATTATAGAGAATGAGTCGTTTGTTATTATTTTTCGAGTAGTGATGTAGAAAGAGAGGATGGAGTTGAGAATTTGCTTTTGGGTAGGTGGTGATTATAATTTTTATTGAGGTAATTTGAGAATTAGGTGCTTGAAATAATTCGCGGGAATTTTGAATTTTTTCATTCGACTGTAATTTTTTATACGAAAATGGCTGCTGAACCGTGGAACCTGGACTAGTTTAGTGTATTGAAATTATGAAAAAAATCTCCACAGGTATCTAGTCGACAATTTTTGTTCATTTTATTGCCATAATAAATCATTTTTCGTGATTTTCCTTTTCAAAAGTTGTTTTAAATAAAGGATATGTAAAACTTTCAGCTTTACTTTAAAAATACCATAATGAAGCATTTTCTGTCTGTACTTGATGTTTGTATTTTTTATTCTCTCGTCTCGCATAAAAATTGGTGTTTCGAAAGTTTTCAAAGTTTTCATTTTTTTAAACCAGCAAGTATAACTGAAATGTGAGCATGTTTCCAAAAATACTGGCTCTTGATTATTTTTGATAAAAATGGGATATCAACCAGGCAAGTCTAAATTTATTTCAAGTTCAAATTTTTCCAACCCTAAATTTTTTCAGTTTCGTTAATAGTAAATTTTTCTAAAATTGTATTCAATTTTTAAAATTGTATTCAATTTTTAAAATTGTATTCAATTTTTAAAATTGTATTCAATTTTTAAAATTTTTCAATTGTAAAATTTTTTTACATTTACTTACATTTTTCAAAATTTCCAATCCTGATTTTTTCAAATTTTTTCAATTTTATATTTTTTAAAATTATTTTCAATTATTTAGTTGGAGGAAATTTTGAAAAACATTGGGTAAGTTGAATTTTAAAAAAATTCAAAGTTGAAAAAAATTGAGAAGAAATTTTAAAATTATTGAAAAAATTTTTCGAGCCAAGAGAAATAAAAAAAAAATTATGAAGTAGAAAAAAAATCAAAGTTGGAAAATTGAGATGTGAAAAAGTTTTAGTACCTAGACTACCTACCTACATATTTTTCTGATAATACGGCCATTTTAGGGCTTAACCCAAAAAAAAGTTAGCTAAAAAAGGAAGTTTTGTATAAATAAGCCTGGTAAGTTATGTATTTTAACATAGATACCTCAACTCCCCTGAAATCGATGAGTATTTTATTCCCCTTTTGGGGAGGGGCGAGAGGGTTTAAATTTTGGGTTTTCGGCCACGCGAAAAAAATTTCGAAACAAAAATTGTAGAGCATCAAAATACGAACAATTTTGTTAGCCGTAGTTTTTCCCTAAGACGTCAACGTAGGTAGCTGGAGCCTTCAGAATTTTTTTTGTTGAAAATTTCCCATTATTAACATAAATAATTACCAAAAATCGGGGTAATTGGCTTTTAGAAGCGGTTCTTTTGGGTAGTAAGTCCTATTAGTACTATGAATTTGAAAAAATGGTTCAAGCAAGCGTTTCACCAAATTTCAACCGACTTTTATAATAATTTGAACCCTGGACCCAAATTGGGCCCCAAGTGGGGGGTTCAAAATTCGAATCGTTACCAAATATTGGGCATGGTATCGATAAAAAACGTTTCAAATGAAAGTATTTTGCTCTTGGACCCAAATACTTTCGAAAATCCGTAACATCATATTTGAAACGTCTCGGTGTGCAAAAAGAGCAGAAAAAACAGAAAAATGGACACAAAAGAGCAGAAATTCTTACTGTCCGCTTCTTTGAACCTCTGTTGCACGTTGAACGACTCTTTCTGAGCCCCTGTCGCGCGTTAAACGACCCATTTTGACCCCCCCCCTCCCCGGTGCGCGTGCATCACGCATTGGAAGGTCAGAAAGGAACAGGAGCAGACAGGAGCAGAAAAGAGCAGAGAGGAGCAGAAATAATGCATGAAAAGAGCAGAAATTCTCAGCAGAAAGGAGCAGAATTTGTCTGCTTTTTTTGGGCGCGGAGGTTTTATATCGATATCGTTATCTAAATTTTGTAAAATTTCGATTTTTTAACTCCTCTTTTTGAAGAATAATTTGGGTCCAGGGTTCAAATTATTATAAAAATCGGTTGAAGGTTGAGGGTTGAAAGTTAAAGGGTAAATTTTCAAGGTTCAAAGTTCAAGGTTCAAGGGTCAAGGTTGGAGGTTGAAGGTTGAAGGTTTAAGGTTAAAGCTTAAAGGTTGAAGGTTGAACTTTCAAGTATGATCGTTTTTCGATGTTTTTGAAAAAACTACCGAATTCAGCGCCCACAGAAACTCCAGAACCCCGCTTGTTTGACTATCGGTTCGCTAGATTTTATACCAGGCTTACAGATGCGTAATTTATTGAGTCTGAAAATTTTCGAACTCCGATTTTTTTTTGCAATAGCTCGTTCCCAAAAACCAATTAGATAAAAAGTAAAAAAAAGTAAAATTCTCGTCTTTTACCCTCATACAAAAATACTACTGGTATTTTCGTATTACTAGTTTTACTACTAGTTTTACCAAAAAACCACTAGTTTACGACTAGTTTTTGTTAAAAACCACCAGTTTACTACTGAAAACTTGTAGTAAAACTAGTAATACGAAAATACCAGTAGTATTTTTCTATGAGGTAACGCCTTACAACGTTTGTTTGAACCAATTTTTCGAATTCTTCACTGTAGCTAAGCTGCTCTGGGGAGAAAACGCGAATTTTTCTACAGAGCTTCCACCTCTCCCATTTTGATACTTTTTTCTTATTTTACATAGTAAAGAACCGTTCCTAAAAGTCGATGAATCCGATTTTTGGCAATTATTTGTGCTAATGGGAAATTTTCCAAATTATTTTTTTTCTGAAGACCCTAGCTCCCTCATGTGATGTCCCGGAGAAAAATTGTAAATAACAAAATAGTTTGTTTTTTAATGCTCTATAATTTTTGTTTCGACTATTTTTTTCGTAAGTACGTGATTTCGAAAGTTATAGCCGAAAATCCAAAATTTTAATCCCTCATCCCCCCAGGGAATAAAATACTCACTGATTTTAAGGAAGTTCGGAACTTCCCCTTTCTGCCAATTTTTTGGGGTTAGGGCCTTTTTTTAGTTAAAATTATCTTATTACAAAGATTGTTGTTCATTTGTGTAAAATTATCATTTTTTGTAAAAATTATGTTCTTTACCAGAAACTGCCATTTCACTGAAAATTATCACTTTAGAAAAAAAGTTGTCGTTTTAATGAGAATTTTCAAAAAGCCTTTCCTGATGAGAATCAAAAATTCCCCTTGACCCATAATCGATCAAAAGTGACCAAAAATCTAACTTTTTGTATAAAACCACCGAAAATTTTTTTTTTGCCCCCAACACCCACCCTACCCGGAATTATCGTACTTTCAGGGGTGGTTGAAGGGATCAAACATTTTTTCCGATGATTTTATACTAAGAGTTACATTTTTGGTCTCTTTTGGTCAATTCTGGGGTCAAGGACCATTTTTGACCCTTTTCGAGAAAGGCTCTTTAGGTGGTACAAATTGCTAGTTTCACTGAAAATTATTTTTGTATTGAAAAATTGAAAATTTTCAGGGTACCTATAGGTATATCTTTTTATGAAACTTTATATTTTTCGTGGTTTTTTTTAGGTAAATAAAAGTTGACAAAAAAAAGTAAGTACTTGAGGTAATGAAAAATTTTTTTAGAATAGGTAAGTAGGTGCTTCAAAAAAGTGAAGCAAGTACCTAAATGTAAAAGTTTGGAATTTATATTTTTTGGTGAAAATATCTACTTGATTGAAGTTTTTTTTTTCAATTGTCCTCAATTTGGTACTTTCTTTTCCTTATCAAAATTTCTCACCCCTCCCCACCTCACAATTTTGTCAACTACACATTTCGTGAAAAATATTTTCCACCAATTGCTCCCTCCGTTGGAGTAATCCCGACGTGAAAATTATCACCACATACCTATCGAGAAAAACGAAATTAATGAAACAAACTAAACGCCCTTAACCGCACAAACGACTACCACGACGGACAACGCTCTAAACCCGTCGCATAATTTACCCCTATAAAATAATAATACTTTGCATACATATAGCGACAATATCGTACAATTATTCACCCCATCAACTTCAACGATATCAATTTAAATCGCATCTCGGACCATAAAAAACCGCAATACTCGTTAAAAACATCGCATTTCGCGAATTGTCTGCCTCGCGCTTCGCCGACGACCTCCTCAACGTTGTCTCGCTCGTGCCGAGCAAATACACCATAATGCAACTCAACGGACAATTATTGAAATTGAATGTAATAGTTTATTACAAGCGGCGTTAATTAATTAACACCAAAACGCAGATTTAATGGGTGTAAATGAATTAATGTTGTAATATTTACCCTTCTCTCGTCGTCGTCGGAGTTAAAACGCTATAAATTGGCCGTTTTACTGTTTCGATGATTATAACATGCAGAAGCGACTAATTTTATTCCCCGACTCGAATAAACAGATAAAAATCTGACGTATAGTAAAACTTTCACCCTAATGAAAAAGCTATTTCGAAATTTGATGTTCAACAATTTCCCATTACTAGGATTGAATTCGTGTTCGCAACGGTTCAAAGTGCTAGTGCGGTGTTGTAAAATCGTTTTTGTAAAGGGTAAATATTGAGGGTGATGGTTTTGCACTTTTTTTTCAACTGTTGAAACGAAGGCCTGATTGAAAGTTGTGTCTAGACCTCAAACAATGTGGTAAAAATGTTACCCCTCCGTCTCTCCATTTAATTCTCATACCAGGCCTTGAAATTCTGACTATGCTCAAAAAAATTGAAATTTTTTACCAAAATGGCTTTTAGTAAGTATGGATATATTTACTTTAGATACGTACCATTCGCAGTCATTTTTCATTTTTGTCCTATTTTTTGAAAGTTCTTAAAAAAAAAAAATTTCTCGTATTTTTTCAACAACCAAAATTCCAAATAAGGAAGGAGTAAAATGTATCTGTTGATGATGTAGGTACTCAGCTTTTCCAAGAAGTTATTAATTTTGAAAAATTGATATTTTTTTAAAAATTCGTCTTTTTTTGACAAATTAACATTTTTTTTTTTTTCGAAAAACCAACATTTTTTTCCAAAAAATCAACGTTGTTTTCAAAAAATTGGAATTTTTTAGAAAATTTACATTTTTTAGAAAATTGTCATTTTTCAGAAAATTGTTATTTTTTTAGAAAACTGCCATTTTTTAGAAAATTGACATTTCTTAGAAAATTGACATTTCTTAGAAAATTGACATTTCTTGGAAAATTGTCATTTTTTAGAAAATTGTCATTTTTTAGAAAATTGTCATTTTTTAGAAAATTGTCATTTTTTAGAAAATTGTCATTTTTTAGAAAATTATCATTTTTTAGAAAATTGTCATTTTTTAGAAAATTGACATTTTTTAGAAAAATGACCCTTTTTTAAAAATTGACACTTTTTTAAAAAATTGACATTTTGTTGAAAAATTGAAATTTTTTGAGAATTATTTTCAATTTATCTTTTTATAATTTTTAATTTTCAACATAGTAAATTTTTCAATATTATTTTTATTTCAATTTTATGATCAAAAATAATAAAATTGGAGTAACTATTACCAAGATTTTCTAAAAATAATCTGTTTAGGGACATTATGAACAATCCATTAGAAAAATTGTGAAATTTAATGAAATGTTATTCAGTTTTATAAGAAGGTAGGTATATCAATTTCGATAAATTAAAAAAATGAAGTTTTTTGGACGATTGGATTTTTTTGATAAAAAAATTACTTATCATAATTTTCTAAAAATTAGGTGTTATTTTTCTTGGACTTTTTTGGGTGAATTTTTTCAATTATTCGTGAAAAGTCAATGAAAAAAGTGAGTTTTAAGACTTTGAGAAAAATGACCGCAGAAAAGGATGTTTATCGAGGTACCTATTTTGATACGCTGAGTACGAATCTGGTGTTTTTTTTTTTTTTTTCATTGGGACATTTTATTCTGTACAATCTTGCATAAAACAGCCAAAATTTGGAATATCGTGAGTAAAAAGTGAATTCTGATATTTTGAGTAAAATGGTTGCTCAAATGGCGAATAAAGGGGTATTTTGACCTGCTAGGCACTAATCCGAGGTTCGTTTTTTGATTTAGTCATTGCTTCCCTGAAAATTTGTTGTTTTAAAGTTTAAATCGGGCTTCACAGGCAAGAAAATTACTGTGGACAAAAATTAACGCCAGATTTGTGTTCTACGACCTAAAATTATTCAAAAATCTACATTTTTCCAATCTTCAAATTTTCAAGTCGAATTTCGTAGAATGCACTTAAGGTACCCTACTTCGAGCCGTCACAAAACCCCACCTGGTACTGGTACTATCTCATTTATAAATCAGTGAAAATTATCGAAAATCACTGGAAAACACTCAGAATTGCAGCACAGTAATAATTTAGAGAAAAAAATTTCACTGAAAGCAAACAGTGAAAAAAATTGTTGGAAACTCAGTGAAAATTCACATGAAAAGTTGGTATAATTTTTGAAATTCTCTGAAAAATCAGTGAAATTATATGAAAGATCAGTGAAATTTGCTGAAAAATCAGTGAAAATTCGCTGAAAATCAAAGAATTTTGCTGATTTTTCCTGTGCTGCAATTCTGACCATTTTTCAGTGACTTTTCACTGATTCAAAACGAGAGAGTAGAGTAAAAGTAAAATCTCTATCATTACGTGATCTCCACGTCCTTGGATTCGAATAGAGCTAAAGAGTTTCGATTTTACTCAACTGGAATTCGAGCAAGCATTTTTTGAATTTTTTGAATTTTTTTCACCTTAAATTGCAATTTTTCATTACATTTTTGGTGAAATATTCATTTGTATTTTTCGACGGAAAAAGTGAAATTTTATTATGTTAAGTCTCTGAAAAATTCCTGAAATCGAAGATCGGGCATTTTCAAGTAAAGGATCCGGAACTGGAAGGTTCAAGGGTCGAAATGAGGGTTCAAGATCGAAAAAATTGACCGTGATTAAAAATGGTGGATATTTTGAGGAAAAAAATCGGAATATTTAATCAATTTCTGTTTTGATTCTTCGTCAAAAACGCCCTTTTTTAGAGATTTTTTTTTCAAACCCAACCACATTTTTCGAAAGGAGAGATTCTGGGCTCTCCAGCGACATAAATATTATAATATTTTTACATTTAGATTTTCTATTTTGCTAAAACACGACTTTGAAAAAACAATTATGCAAACCTGAAAAGCTTGTTCCTATACTTACTTATGGATGATAGAGTAGGTGCATGTTTTTTTTTAAAGGGAAAAAGCTTGGAAAATTGACTCGATGATTTTTATGGGCTGAAATATTCGTATTAGGTAATATTTTTTCACATTTTTTTTCAAATTTTTCACACTCTATGAAAAAAATTTGATTTGATCAGATCTCAAAAATGTCTCAATCTTATTTCATCAAATTACTTCAAAATCTAATTTCATCAATTCATATGAGAAAATGATAAACGTTTATATTCAATTTGACGTAATCTAATCAAATTACATCTGGAAAAAATCAGATGTAATTATATATAATTTTATTAGCACATTTTCGAGATATAATTTTGTCAAAACGCATGAAATTTGATGTAATTCTAAATAAATCAGATAACATTTTAATGATTTTATGTAAAATTTTTCATCGGGAATTGTGTACTTGTTGAAAAAATATATATTTTTAAGGAACCCTAAAAATGGAGCAACGATAAAAAAAGGAAGTCAGTGATATTTTTGGGTGAAAACATTCAAACAAAAGCTATTTTGGATTTTTTGAAAAATTTTTCGAACATTTTTGAACGTAGTTCGATTTTAGACCAGATGGGGAAGGGTAAATATGGGAGTCAGAGAAATGAAATTTTTACCAAATCGTTTTATGGTCTGCATTCACCTTTCTAGCTATTTACCTCGATCACTTCTGGCAAATTTGAATTTGGGTCGAATTTAAAGTGAAGAATAATTTTTTCTACAATTTTTTAAAGATATTAAAACTTTCTCGAGAGCTGAAAAAACACGAGAATTGGACCTGCAGAGATGCAAAAACAAAGCCTCAAATAAGCCTCAAATTGACCGATTGAAAGCACCTCCTGTTCCTAAATCATTGAAATAACCTCTTCTCCCAATTTACGAATCGCAATTAATTAATTAACCTTTCGATTCGCTTTTCTTTTCTCATCCACAAACACGTGGCACAGCTTCGATAACCAAAAAAAGCTTAAAAAATTAATTTCACCGATTACGTTTTCTCCATAGCATCACTCTACATACAAACGAAAGGCAAAAAGGCAGCCAAAAAAAAACCCACCTCGAATGCTAAAAATGATGTATCGAGTATAATCAATCAATCTAAAAATTATACCATACACGAAAAAAAAAACTGCATCGAACAGTAAAAGGAAATTGAAGCTCGTTGGAAAAAAACCGAGCGAGATAGAGAATTCCTTTAAAGTATCCAGTGTACCGGAAGCAATATCAATGTGGCGACGAGGGTTATACAGTAGCTTGGTTTATAAGGCACCATATATTTCGGCAGACATACGTAACCTCGGCACCCAACAAGTTAACAAATTTAAAAACATATTGCCATATTTCGGGAGGAGGTCGGTGAAAAGCGATACTGTAATTTGGAAAAATTACAGGTATTTTAGAATCGGTAAGAGAGAGGGAAAAAAGCGTCGTAAATAAAATTTCTAAATTAAATATGAACCTCGTAAAACTTGTTTTACGATTCTTTCAGACAGGCATAAATCTTTCCCAGTTGATTGCTTCGCTGTTATAGGAAAGATATAGAGGCGCCCGGGCGCGCATTGCGTCTTGTGTACGCGACGTTCTCCGCACCGCGCCGGATACCGATGCGGCCGCAACTCTATACGGATAAAATTTGATTAAAACTACATTCGTAGATACACAAAGTCGATATAACCCGGTAAAACGTCGGTTCATTCCTTAATTAATTCATTAAACGATCTTCATTTTCTTTGGCTGCGGTATATAGCAGGCTATATATAAACCGCATTATACAAGGCCCCGGTTCTCGTTAAGGATTCATTAAAAATTTCTATTCGACGGAACGCGTTCGGAGTCGAAAATCAGATCCACGTCGATGTAAATTTTTTAATGTTGAATTAAGTCGGCATCGGCCAGGTTTACGGAAAATATCAATTAAGCCTAATGAGACGGCTCACGCAGGTTATTAAAATTTTACACCGGGTTAACCGAATAGTAGGCTGTATTTTTTTATAAGTCGATATTTTGCACCCTAATGCTTCGGAATAAATAGCCATGTATTAGCCTACGTGTAATCTTATCGTGGTTTAGAGGGCTGCCTAATGTCAGGGATCGTTCGATATGATGGAGGATTAGAGTATTTTCGAATTTACTGTGCAAATTATATTGATCGGATTTTATGTACCGGGTGTTTCTATGGAGGTTTCGAATATTTTGAGGGTAAAGCAGCGAGCCAATGTGAAGTTTTGAAGATCATCAGAATTGAAGGTAATTCAGTCCAATTAGACATGAGTACGTGCAAAACTTCCGATCCAAGGTTTTTTAGGCTTAATTGATTTACAATAAGAGAGGTACCCCAACTCGAAGTGAAATTTTGAGCCAAACAAAAAAAAATCGAAAGTAAGGGTAAGGGCGCCCAATTCCGACCACTTTTGCGAAAACCGCCACAAATCGAAGACTGTTTGACCTAGGAATACCGTAAATAGCTTAAAAGATAGATCAAACCTTCCCCCATGTCATACTAAAATTTTAGGGCCCCACGATAATATTTAGTATTTTTTTTTATTTTTTTCCCGAGACACCTCGAAATCCAATTTTGAATTTTTGGTGCCCTAATTCCGACCACCAAAAAATTTTTGGTACCCTAATTCCGACCACTTGCAAAAATGTACTAATAAGCATGCAAATCGTATATTCGAAGTACAATTAACATTTCAGAGTGTTAAAACGAGCAAATTAAGTAATATAAAACACATGAGAATCATTTCTTCGACTCTAAATTGACTTTAGTCATTCGAAAAATAAGTATAGACGTACATCTCTTTATTCAAATAGTCCTCCGCCGCTGCGTCACACACCTCGTGGCCCCATCCATAACATTGAGCGCACCTAATCCATCTTGGGTTTCAACATAGAATAGGTAACTTTTCCCTTAACGTCCCCGTTTTCATATTCCAAGCTGGGCTTAAACGCATCAAAAACATATATTTTGACTCCTAACATGACATTTTTCAAAATTTTTGGAGTTTCCCTCCTCGGGAGAGGTTCCCAATGAGCTAGGGTCAAAATATGTTCAAATATGAAATTAGGATATCAAAAAACATTTATTTTGACACCCAACACAACATTTTACAAAATATCAGATTCTGCCCCCCCCCGGGGGGAGGGGTTGCTCATGACCTAGGGTCAAAATAAATTCAAAAATGAATTCAGCACATTGAAAAACATATATTTTGACACCCAACACGATATTTTTCAAAATTTTGAGTTTTAAACTCCCCAACGATGTAAAAATTAACACGAAAAACTACGGGTGGGCGGAATTAGGCACCACCTTCATTTTTGATACTTGATAAAATTTTAATTATTTACCTGCAATTTATTCAAAAAACTTTTATTTTATGAAAAACTAGACACTTCAACGATCACAAATATATCTTCACATTCCTAAATTACTCAAAATTAATATATTATTTTTGACTTTGAACATTGAAAAAAAAACGGCAATTTGACATGCAATTTCTTCAAATTGGACTTTCTCGGCGAGTTTTGGCTTTATGGTTGCCGGGTCGGTTTTAAATTAATCGTCTTTGATAAAGGAACACGACAAAATTTTTTTCAGCGAGATCGCGCTATTAACAGACGAGATAGGTGGGGTGGTCGGAATTAGGCACTGGTCGGAATTAGGGCACCTTACCCTTACATCATACTAGGACTACATATCCGAAATTTCAGGTGCTGAAGTTTATTTCTCGAATTTTAGCGAATTTTTGAAATTTAAAAATTGCCTCATCGCCCTGAAAAATATGGAAATTTGATCCAATTAACAAAAAAAGCTAAAATTGGATATATACCCTATTTTTGACCTTCCGAATCGATTGGAACCAGATTTGGGAAGTTTCGGAGCCACCAGAAAATTTTGGATTTTTTCAGCGCTGTAGGAGAGCCCATAAAAATGGTCCATATGTACTTCAGCACCAATAATCACAGATTATCCATGTTGGTGACCTATTTGATCGATTAAAGCACAATTTTCCAAAATTCTTGACTTTGAGTTCAAATTTACATTTTGGACAGGAAATTTTTCTTGAAAGTGGTAGAAAATCCCAAAATTTTCTGGAGGCTCCAAACTGCCTTGAAATCACTGCCAATCGATTCGGATGGTTAAAAATAGTGTCCACCAAATTTAATTGTTACATATGGACTATTTTTATGGGCTCTTCTCTGGCTCTTCTTCAGCGCTGGAAAATTCCAGAATTTTTTGATGGCTCCGAAACGTCTCGAATCCGCTTCCAACTGATTCGGGAGGTTCGAAAATAGGGAATAATTAAACTAAATTTCAGCTTTTTTCGTTGATTAGATCAAATTGTCATATTTCCCAGGGCGATGATGTAATTTTGAAATTTCAAAAATTTGCCAAAATTTGAGAAATGAACTTCAGCATCTGAAATTTTAGATATGTTGTCCTATAATGATGTACTTTCGATTTTTTTTTTGTTCGGGCTCTAAATTTTACTTTGAATTGGGATACCTCCATTGTAAGGGGCAAAGTCCCAAACCTGAGAATACTGATTGTATTTTTAAAAATTGCGATTAATTAAATAGGATTAATGGGTAAAAGTTAAATTTCTTCTATCTATTTTAGAGAAAAAATATTCCTATTTCTGGCGAATTTGCTCTGAGATGAATTCTTGCCAACTTTGAAATTTGAGGAACTAAAAAGCTTCAAAAGTTGTCCAACTGCATAACCAGCACCTTCAATAATTTTGAAATTTCAAAGTTTTGCTGCCTTTGAACTATCCCTTACAATTTTAGTGAGTGGCAAAACTTCATGCGATGGTTCAACATCAGTTTCTGAATTATCAGGAAAAAAACTCGAAAACTTTGACTAAATTACTTGGTATAGTCATTGAATGTGATGAAATATGAGGGCCAAATCAGGGGCTCAAAATGAGTCAATTTAATGACCAAAACTAATGAAACCCTTTCCAAACTTTTTTTATAGAGTTGAGTATCTGCTGCATAGTTCGAATAATCCATATCTTCGTTAAAGCTTGGAAATTGAATTTTTTGGAATGTAAACTTGGCAATCCAAAAGTATCAAAAATGTTTTGCAATGTTGTTGTGCCAAAATAAAAATACAAACAACAATAAATAATTTTTCAGATCAATGAAAAAAAATTATTCTGCCCAGATTTATCTATAATGGTTTTCAAGATATTTGTTCTTGAATTTTGAAAATATTCGAAAAATTTGAATTAAAATTTTTCAAGAAAAGTGCCGTACAAAATTGGTAATTTTTAGGAGCTACCTATTCAAAAGTCCAATTTGAAGAATTTTTTGACTATAGGTAGTTCGAAGATGTCGATTTGGAATCCGACATTGATTTTTGACGCTCAAATTCGACTTTTAAGATGCATGTCGCCAATTTTCACCTCAAAAATGATAATTTTTGAAAATACTAGAACCGTATAATATGATCAGCTGTGTATTTTTTTTCAAAACTAAAGTGTTTGGACAATTTTTTGAAATATGTATATGGACGATTTTTTCAAACAATGTGACAATCATCCAAACTCTGGAGAGTTTTCCAAAAAAATTGATTCATTTTCTAAAAATTGAACAATTTTTCAAAAAATGGAGTTTTTCCAAAAAATTTGGCAATTTTTCAAAATGTAACGTTTTTCCTGAAGTTGAAGAATTTCTTAAAACTTAGACAATTTTCTAAGAATAATTGAAAATTTTTTTCAAACGTGAACAATTTTTTAAAAGCTGCATGATTTTCCAAAAATTGGTCAAGTTTCTAAGAAATTGAACAGTTTTCCAAATAATAGAGAGTTTTCCATTAGATACTTTGAACGATTTTCTAAAAATCGCGCATCATTTCAGGAATTGAACAGGTTTCTATGTAAAATTTGACGAATTTTCTCAAAAATAGAAGAATTTCACAAAACTTGGACAGTTGTTCAAAAATTAAAATTTTTTCCAAAATTTAAATAATTTTCTAAAAATGGAACAATTTTCCAAATTGAGCGATATTTCAAAAATCCTTTTTGTAATATCAATGCACCAAAACTGGCAAAAGTAAAAAAGTAATTCAATTTAATATTGAGACACACTAGCTTGTCCAAAATTTACACCGAGGGGGAAGAGGAAAAACAGAAAATCAACAAAAATATGACTCTTGCGGGGAAACAAATCGAAATGTCTTGATTTCTGAAAAACTTTGAAGATATTGTAATGAGGTAACGATTTATTGAAAATTGATATTAGAAAAACAAGAAATTTACCTGTTCAATATTTTGAACACTTCAAGAAAACATTTTTGTTGCCGAGCGAGGGAAGCGAGCCCTTCTTCTCCCTAAGTGTGTCATCGTTAAGGACATTTGGTATAATTAATTTATGTTCTTGGATAATCATAAAATCTAAAACTCATTTTGGAATGAACCCAAAAGTTTTAATTTTAGAGTTGTGATTTTTTTTGGCATGTTAGTTCGTCATAATTAATTCTTCCTAAATTTTTGGACGAAACTCGAGGTGTCTGATTTAATTATTTTCGACTCTTAAGAAGTCACTAAAAATATCGAAAAATTAGGATGATTTTCGGTAATTTGATTTTTCAATTTTTTTTTTCAAATATTCAGCAGAATCTGAAACGTTTAAAATACGATTTCATTAATTTGAATTATTAAATTAATTTTATTCAAATGCCAGTTTCTTTTGATTTTTTAGAGAACCACCTGTGACATCTGTAGCTGAGTTGAATAAGATCTTCTAGCAGAAAAAAAAAATGAAATCTGAGATGATAAACAATCATTTCCAAAGTATACGTAGTTACGTGTGTTTACCATCAGTTGAATATTCAACCAATTTAATCATTTTCCCAGGATTTTTTTTCGAAATTTTAAAAGGTGACCATACAAAATTCTCGAGGGCGGGCGTTGAGTTAGAAAATCGTTGTCAACGTACTCAATAGAAAGTGGACATGATACAATTAGCTTCCAAAATTGATTTTTATGGCTTTGGCAGAAACATTTTCACGCGTTACAACATTCAATCATCAGGTTAGTCAAGTTGCCTATCGAATTCGCCGTAAATACAGACACATTTGCATTTACGGCGAATTCGATAGGCAATTTTATTAACACGGATTCTTCTTCACCTCCAGTCTGCTATCTGTTCTGATTTGAAATACGAGTATTTCATGGTTTTATTTTCTTGTGACAAACAATAATTTGAAAGCAAGTGAGACCCTAATTTTTTTGCTGGCCAAATAAATTTTTATTTCCCTGCTTTTGTGAAATTCTAAAACACTGTGGATAAAATTAAATTCTTATGGGAAAAGAGAGTGGTTTCAGAATGACTTAGAATACGAAAATTCGGTTTCAGGAAACTAAAAAAACTATAATTTTTCAAGCCTGGATGTTAAAACTACCCTTAGTGGTCAAAAATTGATTTTTGAGTTGAGGTTCCCCCTTGATTCTACTCTCTCTGAAAGTCCCAAAAATCAATTTCAACTCAAAATCAATTTTTGGCTTCAAGGGTGGTTTCAGCATCCAGGCTCACATATTTTTTCTAAAAATATACAATTTTTAAATTTTTGAAAAATCCTAAAAAATTTAAAAATCAATTTGTTGGTTGTATCGAGCTTTTGGACCATACTCTTTCCAGAAATCCCACTCTAGTTAAAATCGAAATTAAACACCTTTTTGTGATTCCTTTGCCAGCTCAAAAAAAGCAATAATATCTCGACAATTTTTTTCATCGAAAATGTCTACTTCTTCAATGCTTCAAAATCAAAAAAATATACACTTTTCTTAAACCTTGACTTGGCACCTGAATTTCACAACCCAACGTGATATTCGTAGCCAACCACAACTCACCGCAGACTTTGATTAATACGTCGACAATAATCGTACAACGATGAAAGTTTATACACCGCGAGCTTCTCGAGTTACGTGTATTTTTGTAATTAGCTCGAAAGCTCGGACCCGCTTCGTTGGGGGTTTTGTCACGTAATAATATATCATTTATTTATGACTGGTTTAATTTTAATTGCGGCATAAATTTCGCCGCAAATAAAGTAGAAAATTATTAAAACCCGTTTAGAACGTCGTAGCCGTTGTCAACGGTAGAATGGCGAATTTATTACGCTTTGGTGAACGTGCTAAGAGTATTTAGCTCGAATGTGTAGTACCTACGTATAATATGAAAACGACGCGTGTATGTAGATACATCCGAGTATACGCTGCTGTGCGAAGCTTCGGCGTGTATGGTAAACTCGCGTAGAACCGTACTCGTATGTTAACACAGAAGAATGTTCAGCAAACCTTAGAGCTATTTAATTTATGCGTTTAGTGGCGCAGAGACGTTGATAATGGTGTTAATGCAATTGTAATCTTGTTTGGAAATGCAATAAGGATGTTTATTATGTGCTAAATAGTAAATACTCGCGAGATGATTTTAGATGCGAAAGAAATAAGTACCTTGGGGAGTGGAGAAATTACCACATATTTTACTTTAGGGTGAAGTTTAATCGATTTTCATCTTATCAGCAAGACAAGTTTAAAAGGTGCACAACCTGCACACCGAGGGTGTGTCTTAAACCGAATTAATGCATTTTGAAGGTCTCTCCTCCTAGATCAGTTCGTTTTTTTTTCCAAAAATAAGATTCCCATAATTTCAGACTCTTGCATCAATTAAAGACCATGCACTGGGTCCTCTTTTTTCTGATGAGATTTAGCTTTGGGAAACAAATCAAAAACGAAAAAAAACCTGGGAAAATGATGCCCAATTTCCAAATGGGCTATTTCATTCCAATTCGATCCAATAAAAGAAATAAGAGACTTGTTCTTATTCCTTGCATGGATTATTATTTAAAAGCAAATGAGCGAAGAAATACAATTTTTGGGGAAAGGGGGCTGGTTGAAGCAGGGTCTCGAGAGGGGCTCGGATCAAAAAGTACGCCGATATTCGAATTTCACACCCTCAAATTAGTGAGAATCGATATGCATCACGCTATTTTCATTTCTTGACATATTTTTCCCTAAAATGGGGGTGGGGGCAGGGGCACTGAAGAGTCAAATGCAAAAAATAAGCAAATATTCGAACTCAGTACCCTCAAAAACCTAACAAACGACAGGTCACACGTTATTTTTCATTTTTTTGAATTTTAACCTTATCAAGGGGACTAATGGGGGGGGGGGGTGTCAGAAGTGTCGTATGAAAAAACTGAGTACATATTCGAATTCAAAGCCTTCAAATTAGTAGAAATCGATGTATTACTGTACTTTTTAGATTTTTTTGGATTTTAGTCAAAATTGTAGGCCCCTGTACCCCTCAGGGGTGTAGAGATCCCATCTTGAAAATTCTCAATTATGATTTTCAGAGATGAACTTTGGACCCAAGGAACCATCTTAGGAGGATTCATTAGCTTCTCAAATTTTGTAAAAATGCCTAAAATGTACTATGTATTTGAAACGATCCGAATAACTCTTTTGGATGGTTCTTCAGGTGCAAAATTTATCTTAAAAAATCAAAGTTGAGTCGTATTTTTAAATTTTTCAGGAATTTTTGAAAATTCTGTATTATTTTTTCTCACTATATATTTTTGTTCTTAGTATTTTATCTTGCACATGAATCTCCATCCAGGTCCAGTACATGGCCTCTAATTGATGCAGAGGGTACGAGTTTGGAGGCCTCTCCTCCAGGAGTTGTTCATTTTTCTCTAAAAATAATATTTTTTCCAGAATTTCAGCCTCTTATATAAATTAGAGGCCATACACTGGGTCTTCTTTTTTTCTTCGCGAATACAATGTAGGATAACAAGCCAAAAACGAAAAAAAAATTGAGAAAAATGAATATTTCTTAAAAAAGGTACCCCGCCAGGGTAAGGTAGGTGAATCAGCCTAAGAGCTACTTTTTGAAACTAACCATTAGACATTATTAAGGACTCCAAAAGATAATTTTAGAGCTCATTTTCCACATACCGACTTTTTCCGTTTCACACCCCCCCCCCCCCCATATAGAGTTTTCTTCAAAAAAAACACATTTTGGAACTTTGCTGCATAGGTGGTCATATATGACCACAGCTTGCCCAAATTTGAAAAAATTTGAAAAAATTCAAAATATTTCCAAAATTTTACTTTAAACATTTTATGAACATCCCAATACATTAAATTTCATGATTCATTCGCATACTTTGGTAAATATTTATAATAGCTAAAAAAATTTCCCCAAAATTTGAAAATTTTTGGAAAATTTTGATGGGAAATTCATGCAGTAGAGGGTTAAAACCGAAAATTTTGAAATTTATGTGGTATACTCGGGAAGCGGTAACCAACTTTTGAGAATTTTTCCGATTTTTTTTGCACCGCCTTCTAGCCAAAACCCCACTTAAAAACCTTAAAATCGCTCTAATTTCAAAACTAAAAGAATGCATTTTTTCTTTTTGGAACAAATGTGGTCCTACCTTGGTACAATATAATGGCAATTTTTTCAAATTTTTTGGTTTGGGAGAACAGTTTTGATGGTGCTTTGATTGAAAAATCGTACGAGACATTTGAAGGCTCCGATTACATATTTGATGTCATTTTCGTACTCGGAAGGTCCATATTGCCGACCTTATATCAACTCAAAATAGGGGGTTCCGAAAGTTCGGGTCCCTGGGAATTTTTGAATAGAAACGCATTTTTTTGCCTGCTCTCCCACCAAAAAATCTGAAAAAATTTGCATTTTATTGTACCAAGGTAGGGCCATATTTGCATCAAAAAGAAAAAATGCATGTCTTTTAGTTTTGAAATTAAAGCGATTTTAAGGTTTCTATGTGGGGGTTTGGCTAGAAGGCGGTGCAAAAAAATCTCGAAAAAATTCTCAAAAGTTGGTTACCACATCCCGAGTATTCCACATAAATTTCAAAATTTTTGGTTCATCGGGTTCCAAAATGTGATTTTTCAAAGCAAAATCGATATTGTTTTTTTTGGGGGGGGGTTGATGGGGGGTGTGAGGGGGGTGGAAAATGCACCCTAAAATTATTTTTTGGAGTCCTTAATAATTTCTGATGGTTAGTTTCAAAAAGTAGCTCTTCGGCCGATTCACCTATCTTAACCGGGGGTACCCTTTGAGAATATGACTCAATTCTGATTTTTGGAGACAAACTTTTTGGAACTCGAAACCATCCTAAGAGAATTCAGAGGGCCCTCAAATTTTGTAAAAATGGCTCAAATGTATTATGTATTTCTTTGAGCCCCCTCCCCAGATCTCTATCTAAAATGGTTCTTCAGATTCAAAACATATCCAAAAACTCAATATTTAGTCATATTTTATTAATTTTTAAGGAATATTTTTTTCATTAGTTTTCTTGATTTTTTCGGTTTTTAGTATTCTATCTCATGTTTACCCCCCCCCCCCCCTCAAGGCTCTATACATCACCTGGAGCTAAAATGAACCACTCCAAGGGGTGAAACACCCAAAATTCGAAGAAAAAAAATTGTATCATAAGAAACACCCTACTGTTTATATGTACTTGAAAGAAAGCTACGAATATAGCAATGGTAAAATTAGGCAACGTGTTGTTAAATTTAAATGGCTCACGTTTCGATACCTAAGTCTAAGTACACAACACAATGTGTAGGGCAAAGAACCATTCTCGGATAAGAATCGATTTTCAAATTGAATGGCCAAATTAAGAAATAAGCCTTTCTCTTTTTTTTTCTCTCGGCAAAGATGCTACGCCATTAATTCGAATATTCGAATCGCTGAACGTTTTTATAGTGTTGTTCAGGTATCCTTTTTCTTTGTTCAAAAAACAATTTTATATCATGCTTGGTACTCGGCAGTATAGAATGGAAAATATGACTATACGGTGTGTTATAAAATGACTATTTCGGTGGGAAATTCTCTAGTATTTTTTCTTGGCTCGTGTAGGTACGTCAGTAAAATTTTCATTTTAAAATATTCACCTGCATCGTGTAAAGAATTACAACGTTGTTGTAAGTATATAGGTACGGAGCTGGGTGAATATAAAGCCAACGTAACCTTCTACGTTACTCGTATTTGTCTAAGAATTTATATATTTTTAAAGCCGCGTTACATTATGGTCAATATTGGTCATACACGGGGCCATATTCGGTTTTTTATTTTCGCTCGTGTCGGCGAATTTATTCGTTACTCGGGGTTTAAATTATTTCGCTGTATGTTTAGCCTGGGCGGCGTTATTTTTACATATAATAAACGTAACCATCGAAAACGTTTATTTTTACATTCCACTATTTCTAGCGTGTTTTTTTCCTAGCCTGACGTCAAGAAAACAACATGGCGCGCCGCGCTGCCGCAAAATATGTAAACAACTGAAACGTATATATAAGGCGAAAGAATATAAAAAATTATTATATTTCCGAGAGTATTCGACTGCCTACTTTTTTTTTCCGGGGGAGGTTCTTATTCTAGTTGGGAATGGGTCTAGATGTGTATACCAAATCACAGTTATAAATTCGTTGAAAAAAAGAGAAAATTTTTACTCGTATGGAGCTTTTTGAAAAATGTAATTTATTTTAATGGCTATATATCTACTTCAATATGGAAATATAACCGAGAAATGTGCTACAAGGTAAATCGAGCAACTTCTATTTGTGTTGAGATAATGGCATATTTCGGCGTTTTTACTCGTTTCTTTAATACGTGCATAAATCAATGAGATTTTTATGACCGCCGAATGGTAAACGGTGTTGTGAGAGTTTTTCGAGGGGTTTCGTGAATTTAGACTGTGGTTTTTTATGTGTGAGATTGTTGAGGGTTCGAATACTATCATAAGCGCACCCAGAAATTATACGTGGGAAGGGCTCAGATTTCGAGAAAAAATGGGGGGGTCAAAATTTAATGAAAAACTGAAGTAATCAATTATATTTCAGTGGGGCTGGAGTGGTTAGGACATTTTTAGTAGGCAGAAAAATACATATTTACAGATTTTAGCGAAAAAAATTTAAAAATAACGAGATTTTCTGAGTTTTTAAATTCAAAATTACTGATTTTTTCAGTAAAATAGGGCATTGTCTGAGAAATTGGTAATTTTTGACCGAAAAATCAGTGAAAATTCATTTATTTTCAATGAATATTATTTCACTGAATAAAAAAGACAGAATTTCTGTAAATTCAACCGATTCAAATTTAAAGAAAATTTTTAAAAAAATACTCTTTTTTGACAGTTTTATAATAAAATTTCCTTGCCGAGCTTAAGGGAGAGGCTCGAGCCCTCTCAGCCTCCTGAGCCCCCCTGTGGTGCGCTTATGGATACTATAGTTTGGAATTGAGAAATTATGGTTGATTTTTTTGTGGGAGGGGGATAAAAAAATTGGAAAAATTGAATCTTCTTCCCCTCTCATCTCGAAAAAAAATTCAACAAAATTACAAGGAGATTGTGAAAAATTTTGCAATCTACGAAGTTTGGGTTACGATTCAACAAACTTGGTAAATTTTTTATAAATCAAGGATTAAAAATATTATTAAAAAATTTTCCAGGAAAACAGTCAAGATGTTCTCTAGGAGGATAATTTTTTGTCCTTTTTTTGAAATCTGAAAGGAAGTATTTGGGAAAACATGTTCAGTGTCAATGTCTAAACCTCAAGGCTTGGTAATGATTTCACCCCCTGACTCAATAATTGTAAAAATGTTGTCAAAAACGTCGTTAGTGTCCATACCTTTCACCTTTAGCCAATTTTTCAGGAGTTCTAGAGGAAAGATTTTTGATGTTTTTTTTTTTTTTAATTGTAGATACGTGAAAACCAAAAAAATTCTTGAAATGGTTTCGATGAATATGGATATCTTGACCCAAAAATTCATAAGTGGCGAATTTTCACTGTTTTCTCAATTTTGAATTGATTCATTTCTAGTCATAACAAAAAATCGAGCTGAGGTGAAAAGTGGGGACAAGTGCCATTTTTGCCATTTTGTTGAGGTGTAGCCCTGTAGGGACAGTTTTCTAATTACTTTCAGATATTCCAAAATATTTTTGAAAAAAAATTCATTGAAATTTAGGTATGATAGATGCCTATCTGGGTCTCTGTCCATTACCTCGAGTCTCTAATGAATCAAGAACTCTGAAAGCTTCAGAATTGCCAAAAATGGTGAAATTCGAATTGGGTAATTCAATTTGAGTAAAGAAAAATTATTTCCTTTGGGCAAATTGAGTCGTTTTGGCATTTTAATTCAATTTTTTTTTTGAATTTTGTAACTTACCTAAATCGCTATAATTTTTTCAATCTACTACAAAGTTGTAATCAATTTTTCAACAATTCAAGTTGATTTTTACGCCATCTAAGGAAGATTATCGGAACCGCCATCAACTTACCTGCATTGTGTTATTTAAGTTGCCTATCGAATTCGCCGTAAATACGCGACCCACGTGTATTTACGGCGGATCAGTTAGGCAATTTTATTAACGTCTTCTTTTTTTCAATCAATTCCAATGTTCAAAATATGCAGGTATAACTTCGCGTTGATTTACTTCCGAAAGGGAAACTTTCAATATTTTTCTTTTGAAATTTCTATCAATAATTTCTATTTATCCTTTTGATTTTTGAAATTTTTTTCACTTGAATTGATTACTTCGAGAATAAGTTACCACCGACTAAATATAAAATTAATGTAACAATTTTATTCAATTTTCAGAAAAGTTTTTCATCTTCGAAATTTTATGAACTAAAGTATCCTCATTGCTCATCTCAAAATTATTCAAATTAATATTTTTTGAAAAAAAATTTTCAAGTTCAAATTTTAAAAAAAATGTTTTTAGCTCCAAAATTTCTCCTCACTTGCGGTGACGTTCCACTTTCAATGCATAAATAATGATGTCGATGTCAAAAAATTGAAAGTTGGAACCAATTTTCAAAGAATTTAAATGTGAAAAAAGTGAATGAATTTCCAACTTGAGAAATTTTTGAAGAGAATTATGGAAATTTGGATGTGGAAAAAATTTAAGAAATTTCCAACTCTACTCTTTCAATTATAAATCAGAGAAAATGATCGAAAATCACTGAGAAACAGTCAAAATTGCAGCACAGGAGAAAATCAGTGAAAATTTTTCTAATGAAAACAAATCAGTGAGAAAAATCATTGGAAAATCAGTGAAAATTTTCTGAAAAGTCAGTGAAATTTATAAAATTTGCTGGAAAAATTGGTGAAAATTTTTGAAAAATTATCAAAAATTTGCTGGAAATCATTGAATTTTGCTGATTTTTCCTGTGTTGAATTTCTGACTATTTATCAGTGACTTTTCACTGATTCAGAATGAGAGAGTGGATTTTTTGAGAAAATTGAAAACTGCATTTCTTTCAGAAAATTCAAATATGGAATTACTTGACAAAAACTCAAACTTGAAATTTTGTGAGAAAATTAAAAAATTGAAAAATTGATTCAAACAGGTGGAATTTTGGATACCAAATAATTTGGATGAAGTATCACATTTCCAAAACTCCCAGTCTCGTTGAAATCAGAAGCAGATTTCTTCACCTTGAAAAAAATTATTCAATTTTTTTTGCCGGTAGAATTAATTTTTCGTGCGTACCTATTATTTTGGTTCTATCATGTGAATCTAAAATGATGCTTCAGAGCCCAATTTTTGATGAATACTTGTAAGTAACTCCCCTTATGATGCCGAATATTACCTACTTTTTTAAAAATAATTTTCAAGTAATACCCATTTATTTTGTTCAAATATCCATGTGGTAGGTCACATAAAATGAATGATCTTCTCGCTCGCAATCGGTAAAAAGCATTTTCAAAAAATGAGAAAATATTGCAAAGATGAATTAGTTACAAAACATTTGGCACCCATTGTTCGCAATTTTTTTCCAATTTCATGTTCTGCTAGATTCGTTACCAGCAATACTCTGAAAATTCATTGTTCCCACGTCAGGAAAAAAAAAATCCCACATGTTTCACGCCTTATACCTACTCATTATCTCGGTTCGAGATCAAATTCACAGCCGAGACCATCGCTCGATACGTTGGTAAATTAAAGCAGAATGTTTTCCGCTCAATATCCTTTCAAGGTAAACTCGCCGGGAAAAGAAAGAAAGAAAAAGGTTAAAAAAACACCTCTAAAGATATATCGCTTACGAGTTGAGTAACCTTTGTGATTTTAAAAAGAATATTTCACGTCGGACACTTGATAGTGCATAAAGGACAATGGACGATGACACGGTCAGAATTTGGTACAAAATGGGGAAAAAAAGTATCTACCTTCAGCCACGATGGAAACGATGATACGACGGCGCTGAAAATTATACACACGTTGAAAGATGAGTCGAGTCGGCGAGGCTGGAGGCAAATGGAGTTTATAAGGCGCACACATACATAATAGAGGGCGCCGACGGGAGGGGATCCGGGGGACGGGTTCGCGTACGGTAATTTAAAGAAAAAAGCTTTCATTACCCGCTGTTAAACGGTAGCTAGCGCGGTATTTTCCATTTTGGGAATAACTGTTCATTTATTATACATGAAGGTATACCTTTCCATTCAGTCGAGATAATTTATAGAGACTATTTCGTCCATTTAATGTATATATCAGCTGCTTTGATATAACCGTTTAAATTCAGCCATATATTAACGGGGAGAGCGCGTGTAACGTGCGCAACAAACGCCCAGAGATAGACTGACTAATGGTGGAAGAGAGCTGGTTAACAGCGTCGTCTCGACATTTATCACGTAACCTAAAATACCCTCTACCTGGGAATTTGATTCTTTTAAATTCGCGCCACTAAATTCACGACGACGGCGACTTGCTCCGTGTGTACAAAGGCGCCCGACGACGCACACCTTTGAAATAAATGTGGCGCGAAAAAATCGCCCATAAATCAGCGCACCGAGGTACAGCAAGGCAAGACCGCTATCTTATTATGGTTTTTTTCTCTCTCTTCGCTGGTCCGCTGATGTGACAGTTTTTTCCAGCTACCCATTGCGGTGTAATACACGAGACCGACGCTGTAAAATGTCAGCTAAGAAAATTAGCATTTTACTTCGTGTGGCCCAAATCCGACTCGTGTTGCGTAGGTGCCTGGATTCCGGGATTTTTTCGGGGAAATCTGAAAGACATGTATTACGTTGTTCTAGTACGGTGGTGAAGGATTTCTGGTTGCAGAAAGCAAAAAATTGGGTAAAATTTATGGTATAAGAGGCTGTGATTGGGAGAAAGATTTGTAGCCTTTTTTGGTAGCCGAAGTTTCCCATCAACCTTGATGTGGTCGAAAGGAAAATTAAAATAAGGTAGAAGTTTCGCGACATTACTACCCATAAATTTGTGGAAATGTGGAAAAAAATCAACAACATTATGACAACATTTTGTCAAATTTATGACCATCGTTGCACCAATTTTATAACAACACTGACATTGTATCACGTTTATGGCACGTTGCAAATTTTATGGCATGTCAATTTATTGACATTCAGTCCATTTTGTTACATGTTGCCAATCTTGTAATCAAGTTATGATATTTTGTCATTTTTGTGAAAAAATTGTGACAAGACATTTTGTCATTTTTGTCACAAAGTGAGAAATTGTGTCAGTTTTGTCACAAAGTGAGAAATTGTGTCAGTTTTGTCACAAATTGAGAAATTGTGTCAGTTTTATCACAAAAGTGAGAAATTGTGTCAGTTTTGACACAAAATTAAGAGATTGTGTCAATTTTGTTCACAAAAGTGAGAGATTGTGTCAATTTTGTTCACAAAAGTGAGAAATTGTGTCAATTTTGTCACAAGGTGAGGAATTGTGTCAATTTGGTCACAAGGTGAGGAATTGTGTCAATTTTGTCACAAAGTGAGAAATTGTGTCAATTTTGTCACAAGGTGAGGAATTGTGTCAATTTGGTCACAAGGTGAGGAATTGTGTCAATTTTGTCACAAAGTGAGAAATTGTGTCAATTTTGTCACAAAGTGAGAAATTGTGACAATTTTGCCACAAAAGTGAGAAATTGTGTCAATTTTGTCTCAGAAGTGTGAGATTTTGTCAATTTTGTTTCGCAATACTAACATTTTGTCACTTCTATGACTTGTTGCAAATTTTATGACAAACGTCAATTTATTGATATTTCGTCCATTTTGTTACATTTTGCCAATCTTGTAATAAAGTTATGATATTTTGTCAATTTTGTGAAAAAATTGGGACAAGTTGTTTCTTTCCATCAATTTGGTGACAATTGTGTGACATTCTGTAAATTTGGTGACAAAGTTACACCACTTTGTTAATTTTAGATCATGCCAATTTTGTGACAAAATTATGACTTTTTATCACTTTCATGACGAATTTTATGACATGTTAATTTTATGACATGTCAATTTATTGACATTTCATCCTTCATATGTACTTATTACATTTTGTCAATATTGTTACAACATTGTGACATTTTGTCAATTCCATAAAAAGTGACATTCTGTCAATTTTATCAGAAATTAGTGTCATTTTGTTAATTTTGTCACCAAGTTGTGACATTTTTTCAATTTTGTCTCAAATTGTAACATTTTGTCAGCTCTATGACCCCTTGCAAATTTTATGACATACCTATGTCAATTTATTGACATTTCATCCATTTTGTTACATTTTGTCAATCTTTTGACCATAGCATGACAAGTTGTTTATTTTCATTAATTTTGTGACAATCGTATGATATTTTGTAAATATGGTGACAAAGCTGCACCATTTGTCAATTAATTGCGACATGTCAATTTAGTTTCGTTTTGTTGTCAATTTTGTGACCAACTTGTCACATTTTATCGTTTTTTGACACATTTCGAATTTCATGACGTCAATTTATTTGCATTTGGTTCATTTTGCTACATTTTGTCCATTTTGTGACAAATTCGTGACTTTTTTAAATTTGTCACAAATTGATGACATTTTTTCTATTTTTTGACAAAAGTAAGACATTTTGTCAATTTTGTTTCGGAATTGTAACATTTTGTCATTTTCAAGACATGTTACAAATTTTATGACATACCTACGTCCATTTATTGACATTTTGTTGGTTCTGTTACATTATGTTAATCTTGTGACAAAATTATGACAAGTTGTTTCTTTTCATTAATTTTGGCATCAAAGTTACACTCCTTTATCAGTTTTGTGACATGTCAGTTTAGTGACATTTTGCCAATCTAGTAACATTTTGTCAATCTAGTGACATTTTTTCAATCCAGTGACATTTTGTCAATCTTGGGACAAAGTTGTAACTTTTTTTTTCCTCAACTTTGTTACAAAACTGTGTTCTTTTTGTCAGTTTTATGACAAACTTGTTTCTTATTGTCAACTTTGTGGCATTCTGTCTCTTTTTTATGATAACGTTTTGCCATTTTGTCAATTTTGTGGAAAATTTTTGACATTTTTGAAAATTTAGTGACAACATTGTGACATTTTGTAAACTTTGTAACATAATCATGGCAGCTTTTTCTAACAAAGTTGTGACGAAGTTTTTCCATTTTGGGACACGTATTTCGAATTCTACGACTACATTTCGTCAGTTCTGTGACTACATTTTGTTAATTCATTTCGGTAACATTTTATCAGCATTTTGCCGAATTTGCGACATGCTGTCAACGTTCTGTCAAAATTATGAAATTTTTAAATCAAGGTGACAAAATTTTGTCAACGTTGTGACAATTGACCATTACTGTAGACATTATGGCCACTTTTTTTTTCAATATTGGATCTGTTTTTTACGAAATTTTTAAAACATGTGGCAGTTTAAATATCTTGGATAAATTTTTTTTATGAAAATGCATCATCAATCATCAAATCATCATAATATTCTTTTCCATGGCATGAACCTGTGATCGTGAACTGGCTCCCACACGATTTTGCCTTCGATTGATGCTACGATCTTTCGATCAAAATAAAAATAACGACCTCTCCTATTCAAAGGTCATTAAGCCCGAACACCTTTGTAATGTTACCGAAGATGGATTAACTCTTGGATTACATCGGTACCTATATCGAATTTTCGATGTTATTTTGCATTGTCGAGGGGCATTGGGAATATTGCGGAAAATTGCGCTACATTCTTATTTTCTTTCTTTTCTGTTTTTTTTTTTTTCGCACCTTTCTTTAGTAATTTCTCAACTGGATATATGGGTATTGCGTTTCGGTATACGCGGAGTTAGTTTTGTAATCGAGTAGAAAATATATTGATTTCGCCATTTTCAAAGATAATTTGAAATGTAAAAATTTCGCTATTTTTTCGCGATAATTTATTGCAACGTTATATGGAGTCGCGTGAATGTACGGTGTGTGTTTTGAATTTTGCCTGGGAAAATTCGGGTGTAAAGTCGTGTTTACCGTCACGATAAATAAAATCCAATTTCATCGGTTTTCGCGACTATTGCAAACACAATACATCGTACGCCGATAATTTATCCGCTGTTTTACATACTTAGGTATATCCACTCTTCGTGTAACCTATTTACAAAATCGTGAAAAAAATACACTCACGCACGGGCTCCGCTCCAGCGCGGTACGACGGTAAAATACAAACAGTTTATTTGAATTTGTACGCTGGGATGTGTTTTCAGCAATATTTAACAACGAATGTCGGCGTACGTATATTTTTTTTTCACTTCTAGCATCATCGCAAACCGTTGATGAATCGCGTAAATGGAAGAATAATCATTTTCGGCGATAATTTACTTATACGAGTATGCCATCGCACGTGTAAATTTGTGTAAAAAAAATCGCAAAATGTTAAACTTGAGGGCGCTCAGAGAAACACGGCGTGAATTTGATAGCTGATTTTAATGGAAATTGAAAAAGTATTCTAGCGCATATTTTCTACTCGAAACGTTCGTTCGTTGTAACCTAATCGGCGAAATTAAATGAGACATCCGAGCGAAAACGAATACGTTGATGTCTGTGCCGCGCGAGTAAATTATATGCGTTTGTAAATAACCATTTTCCTCTCGATTTTTATATTTATTTCCCCTTCGAACTGATATGATCTAATTTATGAAATAAATCTCGTAATGTATGGAAACGAAAACACGACGATGGTTTCAAATTTCTTAATACGTTTCGATATCACGTATGTTGATCGCGTTTTTTCAAAGGTTTATTTACTCGCGATTACCTATCGTTCGGTGATCTTTTCGCGTGCGTATACGGTTTAAAAAGTATGTAATGGGTTTGATAAACTAATGGGCATTGATTTTTGATATGGTTGAAGAGCGGAGGAAGTTCAAAGTGAGTCTTAATTAAATTTTATGAAAATATTTGTCGTTGATGAAGTAAATAGTGAGTATAAAGCTGATACTTCAATAGAAGAAAATTATGTGGAGTATAGAAATTCACATTTGTCTCTCTGACTGAAAAATTTATTCAAATTAGGAGCTTTGATATGATTTGAAGAAAAGTAGGTATAGTAAAAGTGGAAAAATCGAATTCAACGAACGAAAGTTTTCCCCATATCATCAAAAGCTTCATTAATATCTGCACCACACCCATTTACTGGTGTTTATACATTTTTGGGGGGAGGACGATGGGGAAAGAGAAATTTATAGTAATGAGAAAGTCGTTTCAATTTGGGGCTCTTTTCATATAGGGAGATCATTCCAATTTTATGGAGTCTCATTTCATGTGGGGAGGAGAAAATTCCAATTCTCAAGGGAATAGAAAAATAAATTAAAAGACAAAATTTTCTTTGTTTTGGAGGCCTTTATAGTTTTTAAATAATTGATTTCTTCTATTCATTTCGTGTAGGTGAATATCTATTTCTTAAAAAATAGAACCTGGTCACCACCACCACCACCCCCCCTCTCCCCGGTCAACGAGGAATTGCTTCTCAAGAATAAAACTGGAACTTTTCAACTCAGATTCAAATGAAATTTTCCAGATTTAAAATAAAATTTTTCCAAACTTTCTGAACTCAAATTACAATTAGTTTTCTAAAAAAAATTACCATTTCCCCAAACTCCTGATTCTTACTATGATTTTGAAGTTATTTTTTGGGAGGAAGGGTTCTGACATCTTGTTCGATTTAGCTTTCATTATAACCCTTGATGGAATCTGTTGTTTTGTACCTATTTTGGAACTGAACTGATGACTTCTTGCCCTTTTAAAGCAAGAAAAGGAGACAAAAGATAATTTTAATAGATGCAATGTTTTTTTTTTCTGCAGAGGAAAACTGAAAACCAATAATTTTATCAATTTATCGCAATTTCAGTAATTTTTCGGAATTTTGGTGATTTACCGTAATTTTTTATTAATTTTCCGTAATTTGGTGGGTACATGTAGGTACATAATTTACTAGAATCTTCGTAATTTACCGTAATTTTGGTCATTTGATGTAAGCTCGGTAGTTCACCCAAATTGTTTTCTAATAGCCGTAAAATTTTGGTGATATGCTTCAATATTTCATAATCTGCCATAGTTTTGATAATTTACTGTGATGTATTTTGATAATATGCTGCAATCATGGTAATTTACCATAATTACCCTGATACACTGCAATTCTGCCGATTTACTGTAGTTTTGCTAATTTACCATAACCTTGGTAATTTGTCGTAACGTTGGTAAATTTACCGGGATTGTGGTAATTAACTGTAATTTTGGAAATTTAACATAATAATTTTGACCATTTGCCTTAATTTTGATAATTTATCATAATTTTGGTAATTTACCATAATTTTGGTAATTTACCATAATTTTGGTAATTTACCGTAATTTCGGTAAATTTTTGTAGTTTTGGTAATTTTCTGTGTTTTTGGTAATTTACCATAATTTTAGTAATCTATGTACCGCAATTTTGGTAATTTACCGCAATTTTGGTAATTTACCGCAATTTTGGTAATTTACCGCAATTTTGGTAATTTACCATAATTTTGGTAATTTACCATAATTTCGGTAATTTACCGCAATTTTGGTAATTTACCATAATTTCGGTAATTTACCATGATTTTGGTAATTACCATAATTTTGGTAATTCTCCATAATTTTGGTAATTTACCGTACTGTTGGTAATTTACCATAATTTTGGTAATTTACCATATAATTTTGGTAATTTATTGTGATTTTTCTGATTTACTGCAGTTTTGCTAATTTACCAATCTTGGTTATTCATCACAATATTATAGTACATACCTTACCGCAATTTTGGTAATTTAAATAATTTACTCGGATTTTCAAGAGTTACCGTAATTTTGATAGATTACCATCATCGTGGTAATTCAACATTATAATTTCGGTAATTTTCCGTAAATGTTCAGTTTACTGTAATTTTGGTAATTCTTCATAATTTTGGAAATTTAGTGTAATCCGGATAATTTCTCAACTTTCTTTTGACAATTACTGACTACAAAGTAGCTGTGGTAAGCTGCCATTATTTTGGTTATCCATTGTAATCTTGTTGATTTACCTGAATTTTGGTAATTTACCGTAATATTGAGGTTATTCGTGATAACGCGGATATTTTACCCCAATGTTTTGATTATTTATATAACATAGGTAACTGTAATTTTTGGCAATACAAAAATGATTTTGATAAATCACTGTTAATTTAGTGATTTATTATAATTTTGTTCAACACCTAACAGATTTACCATTTTATTGAAACAGTTTTGGTGATTAATGAAAATAATGGCGTAGCAGTTATTTTATTTTCAGAAATTATTCAAATATAAAATATTGCAATCTGTTTTGGTAATTTATGAATAGGTATTGTAACAATTTGCCATGTTCTAGATACTTCACAGTACTCTCTAAATGAAGGATACAGGGGAAAAAGCAGCAAATTACAAAAATTGTATATTAGAAGAGGGACGTAGACGTAAATTAAAAAAAAATTACATCTAAGTCCCTTTTCTAATATACAATTTTTGTTATTGGCTGTTTTTTTCTCTGTACCCTTTTAAATGTAAATCAATAAAATTTGGTGAAATTTCACCTGTTTGAATCAGTGAAATAAATTTTACTAAATATCAGCATTTTTCACTGATTTTACTGATTTTCTATAAAATAAATCTCACGAATTCAAAAAGGCAAAATTTCACCAAATCTGACTTATTCAAAACTACAGAATACTTCTACTTGCCTATATTTCGTTAATTAACCAACTTTCGGCAATTTTCAACTTTCAAGTATTTTTGCTCATGAATACCAGGTAGGAACCAGTAATTCTTCGATTTTTCATTGCACAAACTTTTTTTTCAACATCGACTTTGTTGCGGCCTAAATACAGGGTGACCGAAAAGTAGTTCTAAAAAAAAAAATACTTAGCAAAAATTCCCTAATTAACTTATCCAAAAAATTTCAACTCTGGCAGCATCCTTGGTCCATTACTATTCGAACACAGGCCTCTTCAAAAATTCTCAACCATTTTTAAATTTTTTGTGAAGAATAATTTGATTTTCGCTTACAATGCTATAGCTAAACCTAGTCGAACGAAATTTAAAAATTGCGTGGAATAAAATCTAGGAATTTCGGTGGATAGGTGACGAGTTCCTCAAAATCTTGAATTGAACCCTTAATCTGAAAACAGTGCGTTCAATTTTGAAATAAGGAGGATTGCATTTCAGCGCTTCACAAATTGGAGTCAGGTGATTTAATTCAGCATTATTGAATTAATGCTCTGGTTTAAGGGAAAAATTGCGCAATATTGAATTTTTTCGGATTATAAATTATACAGAGATTAGAAGACGATCTATATTGGTAGAATATGACCAAAAAAAATTTACCCTATCAATAATAATTTTTTACCGAAATTTTAAATTTTTTTGGGGTAGTAATTCAGCCACCCTGTTGGTAATTCGCCCTCTATTTAAAAAATATTCCCCAAAAATTAATTTAAAAAATTGTCATCTCTCTCAAAATCGTCGTCCGGATCTTCAGCCAAATTTTCAATATTTATCAATGTTTTGAATTTTTCATTCTAAATAATTCTTATCATACTTCTATAAAGTTTGCAAATCGCTTTCTTTTATCCTCAAATCAAACAAAAAATATTTTTATAAGTGATCCGGAGACGGTTTAATTGACATTTCGAAGAAGCTCTTATCAAGTACGATATCACCGTGCTTACAAATAAAATAATACCTTTACGATCCCCCATTTCACTTCGAAAACGACCCCTTCTTGGAGGTAAAAAATTACCGCTCTTAATATGTGTTAAACCGAAGAGGGCACCGATCGTAAATTTCTTGATACGAAATGAGAAAAACGTGTCCAACGGTGAGAAAAACCTCGACGAAAACGTAGCGGAAAACCCACCGCAACCGTCGAGAAATTATAATTGAATAAATGGAACAGTCAAGGTACCCGCGAACGCGCGGGATAATTTGGTCTTATTTAATTGAAAGTACGCTGAACCGAGCCACACAGGCACATGCGGTGAGCCAAACCGAAGAATTCGGTTATACGAGATAACCGCCGAAAAAATACCTTTAAGAAATATCAGCAGCCGTCATAAAAGACACAACCGACCGAGACCAAATACGTTGTACGTTTTTTTCTTCTTCTCTTCTCTCATCTTACCACGTCGCGTAATCAGGCCACACCGACATGAAAAACCTCAAGAGTTTTCCTTTCAACTTAAAAGGAACAATAAATAGTTTTTAATTACCTTTCGCCTGCTCGTTGCTAGTTTTCCAATTATTTAGTTCTTCCATCTCTAGTTTCTTTTGGCAATGCCTTTTTTTTTCATCCTTACATCTCCTCTATTTTTTTTTTCAAACTAGACCCCTGTGTGCTTCTTTATACACGAGCAGCATCTTTTTCTTCTATGAGCTTACCTATAAGCTTTGAAGTTTTTTTGTCGAAAATTTGTCTACGGAATTTTTTCATTTCCGTCAAAGTAATTCGGCTTCTTTCTTTTGTACCCGTTGCGTTGAAAATGTTTTTGCTATTTTCAATACATACAAAAAAAAAAAATGACGACGGCGAACTAAACCCATCCGTAAATTGGTATACTATATTTTGCGAGTAATTTCACGCTTTCGCCTTATACCTTCGTGTTCTTTAGTCCTTCTTTTTCGCCGCCTCTTTATAAAATACTTGCGATATTTTTAATAAATTTTATAAACTTAGCACGTTGTTTTCTGTAAATTTTCTCTCGGAATTTATCAACCTCTATCCTCATACACATTTCTCCCCACAGACGTGTATTCGACGTCGAATGTAAACCTATTTCACGAGCTATTCAATTTTTGCAATAAGCAAAACCATAAAGAAAAAGAATAAACAAAGGTGGTTTCCAATTTGACACACGTTGGGTAATACGTACAAAAACATCGCGTATAAGAGGTACTCGCGCAGCTTAAAATAAATAAAAAAAGGAAAGAAGAAAAAAACACAGTCGATTCGGATTCTAAAACGAGTATCCGCGATTGTTTTAATTTGCGTCATCCCGGAAAAGCGAGAAAAAAAGTTTTCAAATTTTAATTAAATTTATCCGTTGATTTACATCGAAAATTTCTCCTTAAAATACGAATATAAATCAAACAAATTAATAATTCAATATTCTGGAAAAAAGGTGAAAGAAAATGATGGCTTATTAAATTATAAAATTCGTTATTGAAAATAAATTAGAAATTGGGACGTAATTTATAACCAATCGTCGATGCGATGTTTTCTATTTTAAACGTTCTTCGACGTTTGCCGCTTGTAAAATCAAAACCTTTATCGAATCGGAGCGATTTTTCTATTCTTGACCTGTAATTAAATTTCGCCGAAGACGCGAATGTAGAATAATTCGATAATAAACTCGGGTTTGTGTATTTAGTGTTGCGATGTTTTTTTTATAATCATTCAGCGATGATGAGTGTGGTAAAATTCTGTTTTTTGAAGCTTTTGAATACAGGTCAAGGATTTTTTTTGTATTGAGGGTGGAAAAAACTACACTTGAATGTACTCGCAAAATAATTGAATTTAGGATTTTCCAACAACTTTCCTAATCATACAGTAAGTAGGTATTGATTCTCGAAAAGAAGCAGATCCCATTCTCCCTCCATCATTAAAATGCAGACGTCAGAGACCTAAATCGAAGTAAAATTTTCACAAGCCAGCTATTCTTAATATAAAAGCAATAATAATTCAAATTTTGAGGTCAATTTTCAGGATTTAGATGATTTTTACATTTTAATTATTCATTCAATAATTTGTAGGAGATTGAAAAATTTAAAAATAGTCCAATTTTTGAAAATCTGCAGGTACAAAATTTCAAAATTTATTTTAATTTTAAAAAATCTATATTTTTTGAAAAAAGAGGTTTTTTTGTAAAAATTTGTTCTTTTACTAGAAATCAATACCCTTCTTTACTTTTTTTCCACGTTTTGAAACTTTTATCGTCCTATATACTAGAAAACTGTTCAAATTTTTAAAAATTGACCAACTTTTAGAAAATGGTTCAATTTTTTAATTTGTTCAAACTTTAAAAAATATTTTTCAATTTCCGCTGTAAATGGGCTGGTAAACCTCGGAGTCTGAACCCAGAGGGAAAGGGGAAAAAATTAGAAAATTCAGTTTGTTCAGAATAGTCAAAATTTTGGAAAATCCTCCCAATTTTAAAAAGTGCCCAATTTTTAAGAAGAATTTTCGAGTTGTATAAAATATAGTCCCACTATTATTGTTCAAATTTTGGAAAATAATCAAATTTCAGAAATTGGTCAAGTTATGTGAAATATCGTATAGATATGATTTAAAAGATTACCCAAATTTTGAAAAATCCTCCAATTTTTAAAAAATGATTCGAGATTTGAAAATTTTTTAATTCTGCTAAAATCTTTTAAAATACAATATTTTTTAGATTTTGAATACCTGTCCAGTTGGTGAAGAAAATCGTAGTTGTAAAGCGTTGTGCGATAAGGGACCTTGTGATGAAAAAAAATCGAATGTCAGATTTTGTATGATTCGCCTAGAAAACATGTTTTTTAGGCGAATTAGGCAAACTTCAAGTCCGATTTTTCTTTCACCAAAATGTCTCTTATCGCACAACGCTTCGAAGTTTTAGAAAATTATCAATTTTTGAAAAATTGTCCACTTGTTATGAAACCCTGTAATTTTTTGAAAATTGTTCACTCGTTGGAAAATTTTTCAAAGTTTGGAAAAATTGTCTAAATTTTAGAGTACATATTATGTAATTTTTAATTTTCAAAATATCATCTTGGCTGTGGATGAAGCAGCCTAATTTTAAAGATTTATGCACTCTCTCATTCTGAATCAGGGAAAAGTCACTGATAAACGCAATCAGAATTGCAGCACAGGAAAAAATCAGCAGAATTCACCGATTTTCAGTGAATTTTTGCTGATTTTTCAAAAATTTTCACTGATTTTCCTGCTAATTTCATAAATGTTGGTTAATTTTCACTGATTTTCTAGTGATTTTTCTCACTGATTTGTTTTCATTGAAAATTTTTTCACTAATTTTCTACTGTGCTGCAATTCTGACTGTTTCTTAGTGATTTTCAATAATTTTCACTGATTTATAAATGAGATTGCTCAATTTTAACAGGAACCTGCAATTCTTAAAAAATTATAAAATTTTCATAAAATTGCCAAATTTTTGGAAAAAATTCTACAATTTTTAAAAAATTGAACTTTTTTTTTAAAAAAAAACCTAATTTATTCAGAAAATTCTACTTTTGTGAAAAAATGCTTAAATTTATTGAAAACTGTACTTTTTAAAAAAATTGTCAAGGTTTTGAAAAAAATTTCAAACATTAGATTAGGCATCTTCAATTTTTGAAAAATCGTCTTGACTATTGAAAAAATGAATGCACTTTTGGAAAATTGCCAATTTTTAAGAATAGCAACAATTTAAAAAAAATTATGCAATTACATGTTAAAGAATTTTCAAATTTTTAGCTAATTCTCCAATTTTTAGAAAATTTTCAAATTTTTAAAGAATTTTTCGAGGTTTCCAAATTTTTTTAATTTTCCTATAAAATCGTCCAAGTGTCAGAATAGGTGTTCTATTTTTGAAAAATCGTTTAGACTAAGTATGGAAATTTGAAAAATTATCAGAGTTTTGAGAAATCATTCATTTTCAATGAGCTAAAATATAGAAAACTTCATGGCTCAAATAAATTCCACATTTAATTGTGATGTGCTATGTGAAAAAGGGCCATTTATCTGAAAACAAATTGTTTCGGGAAACTAAAACTATCGAATTGTGTTCAAAAAAAAAAAAAATGCAATTCTCAAACTTCAATGAATTTTGAAAGAACAATATCGACCCCAAGAACGTCGATCTTGCTCAATCTTACGGCATGGGTGGCTTGAGCCTCAACAAACCACCCCCTCGCACCCCCTATGGTGAATTGAAAGTGACTCTCATTCTCTAAAATTTTGTTTTGTTCTTGTTGTTTATCATAACAACTTTCTTGCTTCTCTCATCAAAAGCCATTTTTTTGCAGTTTATGACTATACTAATTAGGATGTGAATTATAATTTTTTGCACCCTCCCCCCATTTTTTTTTTTTTTTGAAAAACATGATAGCTCTATCGGATGTAGAACTGGACGAGAAACACTTTCAGTTCTTACTAATTTTCCTCTAAAATGGGGTTTAAACCCATAATAAGTGTATTTTCAGGCTGAAATTGAAAAAATGTAAAAGGGGCTAACTTTAAGCACCCCTGACTGAGGTTAAGATCGAGTTATCTCGAAAAATGAAAAGCCCGTTTGATAGGAAATTTGATGTCGATTTTTTTTATACTTGTTATTTTTCGATTTGAGGCTTCCCTGACGCGGTAGAGACGAAAAACCACTTTTTGGGGGTCCCCTCCCTCCTGGACACTTTTTTATGTTGTAACTGACACCATTATACATCGTATAAACCAAAATTCAGCTTATTTGGAATTTTTTCCATGTTCGGCTAATTTGACTGTACTGCAACACAATTTCTCAATATTTTGTTCTTCCCGATCTCAACTTCAAAATAACATATCTCCATCAATTTTCGACCATTTTTCAATGTATTTTTTTCAAAACATTTGAAATTTAATTCTCCACAAAATGGACTGAAAAAATCCATTTTCCGCCAAATAATCCCTTTTTACACAACCACATTCGCAACACAACCCCCAACCCCGAAAACTTCCTCCACCGGTAATTAAACCTAAAAAAAAATTCGCCACCGCTTTCAATCCTACTTCTGGTTTAATACGCGAAATGCGAAATTATACGAAATTTGTTCATTAAATTTATTCGAGCACAAATTCCAACGGTTCGGCGAAACCAAGTTATTCGAAAATTTACATAATCGAATTACAATATGTAGAAAAGTTTTCTTACGCATACGATTAATAATTCATTTTTCTCCATAAGCGGATAATTTTTGCCAGTTAGTTTCATTAAAGAGGAATTTTCAACTTTGGCGAAATCCAATTTTACTCGAATCTCTATTCCAACGCGAACTACGATACCTAACTTTTTTTTTCTCTTTTACCATGCCACATACGTATCCTCCGTTCAAATACAGTTTGTTTTATTGTTAGAGGATGAGAGACGGTAATAATTCTCCATTTTCAAAACCGAATACTCGAACATGATATAGAAGCTCACATCTGGTACAGATTGATTCCAGATGTATTAATTTTATTTTTTCTTTCCCCCAATCGAACCTCAGATCGTATACGAAAAGATGTGCACAGTATGGGATAAAATTGCGGCTCGTCGCCGCAAAAACTTATATCATTATTAGCACATAAATCGAAACACATCTTTGCACTCAACGTGTCGAGGATAATTTCCGAAACATCGGAAAGTAAAAACCCTCGAAGAGTAAAATCCTTATTATTTGTCAAGCTCAGTCGATGGTAATTTTGAATATCTCAACCGCTCTAATAAAACAAGATAGAGGAGCACGAAGCTCGAAGTGGGAAAAAACCACCGCGCGAAATAATATTACCTACTCGAAGTACACCCAGATAGTACGACTCGGTATTAAAATTTTTCAAGCGGTGGAAAAAAAAAAGTACGATGGCGAGAAATATAAATATTCGCTTCGTGAATGGAATAAGAAGAGTGTGCGATTGCGGGCGTTGATAAGATGTCCTTTTTTTTACGGCCGTATTACTCCGGTGTATACCTTTAGTTTTCTTCTCTCTTTTTAATAGTTCGTCGAGTGGTAGTCGCGTTTGGAAATTATTTGGCCTGTGCGTTGAAAGCGCAAACCACCGACGCTCGGCACATTAACCATTTCGGCGAAATGATTTTTTTCTGTACGAGCGTTTTAAAATTGGACGAAGAAGGAAAAAAAAAAAGTTGAAACTTAATTTTCTTAAAGAGAAATTCTATTTGTGTCTTTTTCCCTTTTTTCTATGTGTACACGCTTTCTAAACCTTTGAAATAGGATCACGTGACTTAATTAAAGTACTCGCTAAGGAGAGACTTAAAAAGGCTTAAATTAGCAAACTGAAACGAACCGATACGCTTCTAAACCGAATATAGTTACAGATTTTCCAAAAGTGTCAGTCTGTTTGAGACTTTAAATTGGCGGAAAAGGAGAAACAAGATAACCGAATTATACGTTCGCCCAATTAAAAAGTTAATCGATTTCGGTGCTTTTTTTTTCTCCAGCTTCAATTCCGACGGGAATGTCGAAATCGATTCTATTTCCAACCCTTCCCCTCCGGCTCCGGACTACCAAACTGTTCATCCGGGCTACATTATGCTTTAAAACGGTACTCCGGTAGTTGGAAAAAATTAATTTATTCGTCGCTTTGTCTTATTTACTCGCTCGTATTCGAGATAAATTAGTCAATTTCATTCCCTATACTGCAATCTGAGCTATATCTGAAGTGATGAAGTACTTCAGGACCCCCCCTTTCCAAACCGATGACTTGAGAAACTCCAAGACTGTGTACAAGTGGAATTCTTATAGAATTCAAGGAAACGAGCTACAATTCTTCTAATTTGTTGGCTTTTTTGCTTTTTAAATTATGAAAATAATAAGCGAAGTTTCAGGTATAAGTAACTTAACTTTGGTAATGCTTCTCGGCGAGTTTAACATCTTGTACGCATAACGAGACTAGAACGTTAATTATTTCTCCTTTATGCTGGAATTCTTCGCGTATAAACGCGTTTGAAGAATAATTCGTCAAGAGATGTCATTTAGGTTGTACCCGGCATATTTGCGTAATGAGAAAAATATTTTTTGGCGTAAAAAAAGCAGCATTTCGAGCCACGAAAACGCCTCTAGATGTGTTGTCGAGTGTCTGTCCTCTTCACACAAAAGTGTGTAATCAAAGTTCTATACGTTGTTTGCACGATTATATCGTTCGGTTGGTGTAATCTGGAGAGTGGGGTTTCTTGGGGTTTTAATTAAGATGGAGGTTTTATTAGCTCGATATGTATGCGAGGTATTGTTGGATTTGTAATTTTTGATGACGTGAATTGGCCGAGAATGAGGAATTGTGGGCAGGAAAATGACAAATTGGGGGATAATTTGAGTGAAAATTTGTTTTTCGATGAAGTGAAGATTGTGGTGATATTCTATCTGACTGAGGAGTAAGGAATAATGGTGTTAAGAGAGGTAGTTTCACTCCCTTAGTGAATTCAAATTTGGGAATTTTGGCAAAAAGATGGAAAAGGGTCTGGCCGGATAAGGAGAGAATTTGGCCCCCGTTCAGATTTTCAATCTAACCCCCCTCCCCTCGCAGATGGTGTTCCTTGACGTAAAAAATTCTGGAGATTTTTTTGACACCCTCCACTCCTCCCTTTCAAAGCTATGGTCATTTTATTGCATTATTTTCAAAAAATTTCAATTTCAACGGAAGTAAAGGAAATTTACTATTCTTTGGTACTAAATTACTTACATCTTATGGAGGTGTATTTGCGATAATTTTTTTTATCAATTTTGATGCACTCATTCGTGAGTAGAGCTCGGATTTTTATGCACGAAAAACTTCAAAATATGCATTCAAAAATCGAAATATGCCTAAATATGCAAAATCGATGTGGGTGTCTTTGGAAAACATTTTTTGATCAGATTAGCGCAGTATACTTTATTTCATACTCTCTCATTCTGAATCAGTGAAAAGTCACTAATAAATGGTCAGAATTGCAGCACAGGAAAAATCAGCGAAATTCACTGATTTTCAGTGAATTTTTGATGATTTTCAAAGATTTTCACTGATTTTTCAGCAAATTTCATAAATTTTACTGACTTTTCAGTGAATTTTCACTGATTTTCCAGTGATTTTTCTCACTGATTTGTTTTCAGTAAAAAAAAATTCCACTGATTTTCTCCTGTGCTGCAATTCCGACTATTTCTTAGTGATTTTCGATCATTTTCACTGATTTATAATTGAGAGAGTAATGTTATTCGTTTTGAAAACTTTAAAGTAACAAAAATATTATTTGATAATCAAATATTAATAATTTAATTATTGAATAATCAGATTAAAAAAATTTTAATTCCTTGGAATTTTTTTTTAGGGGGGTCACTACTTGTTTGAAAAAAATTAAAATATAAAATTTCGAGGGTTTCGGCCAAAATATGCAGAAAAACGGCGAAAATGAGCAAAATATGCGCTTAAAACACCTGAAATATGCAAAATCATGCAAGTATAGCCAAAATATGCAAAAACGTAGATTCATCTCACGTATTCTTTTTTGACGAAAATAGCGACAAACTGTACAAAAATGTTCTTATTTTAGCAGATTTTTCAAATTTTGTTCGTTTTTTACGGAAAGATATGACCGAATGAAAAAAGTAACGTCGGATTAGTGTTGAGGAGATCAAAATACCCCAATCAACACCTTTTTCGCGATCGTTCTACTTCAAGTCTCAAAATTATTTTTTTTCATCGATTTTTATGACAAAAAAAGTTAATTTAGAGACTCGAAAGAAACTTCATTTTTTCCAATTTCTTCAGAGTTGAAATTTTCAAAAAATAAATTTAGGTACCCAATTTTTTACAAAACATAAACCAATTTGAAAAGAAAGTCGAGAGTTCGTCGAGTTGAAAAAACTCTAAAGTTAAAACAAATTCTTGAAAAATTTCAACTTGAATTTTTTTTTGAAAAAATTTGGAAGTCAGTGAGTTGATTTCCTAAATTTAGAAATGTGCAAATTGATTCCCATTTTTTTCAAGGTTCCGAACTTCTTTCAGCCTATTAACGTTATCCAGGAGATACCACGAGGTGGGATTTTCATTATTTTTTTTCAGGTTCAATTTTTTTTCAATCTTAAGATTTTTTATCAATTTTTTCAACTTTGAATTTTTTGCTCAAAAGTCAACTCTGAAAGTTTTACAACTTTATTCAAACCCTTTAATTTTCTTGAAAGATTTTTTCATCCTGAACTTTTCTGAGAATTGTTTTACCTTTAGATACTTTTTTTTTTTGCAAATTTACATATTTGTTTAATTTTTTGGGGGGGGAGGGGGGTTCGGACAGCTTGTTGCATCAGCCCATAATAATTTAAATTTGTTTCTCAGAAGTTAAAATTTGGTGGAACTTCAATTTTATTTCTTAAAACATTTTGCAATTTCAACACCAAAATTTCTTCCCACCACAACGTCCTTGCTATTTTTTCTTTTTTTTTTCAATTAAATATTTTTATCCAATTTGAAACTTTTTCAAAATTTTTGGATACTAACTTTAAATTCGAAAAAGCTGTTTAATAATTTTAGAGTTTAAAAAAATGGAAAAAACCGTTGGGAGTACAAAGAAATTTAAAGTAGAAAGAAATGGGGAAAAATTTTAGGGTTGGACAAAGTTCAGGAAAAATTTCAAGACTGAAACCTATTTTGAGAAAAAATTCAAAAAATGTATAAACACAAAAAAATCTGAAGAAATTTCATGTTGAAAAAAATTTTGGCGTTTAAAATACATGAGAAACAAATGAAGAGATGAAAATAATTCAAAAGAAATCAAAGTCGAAATTTGAAAAAAAATTATTGGAAAAAATTTTGAGCCTCAAATTCGAAGTTGAACGACTGAGAAAAATTGGGAATCAACTCCTACATACCCCCCCTCCTCGCCCCCCAAAAATAGAAATCAATTCGCTTATTTTTTCACGTAAATATTTCGTTGGGAATCAATTCGCCTGAAAATTTCAATTTGAAAAATTTTGTTTTTGTGAAAATTTGAACTTGGAAGAAGATATTTTGTGTGATGAGAATTTTTTTTTTAATTCCAACTTGAAATTATTTTGAAATTTTCCTCATATTTTCAAGAATTTTCCCAACATTCTAAGTTAGATTTTTCTCAAACCTTTTCCAACTCAAACATCTTTTTCATCAAGTTCTAATTTTCAAACATTTCACTCAAAACTGCAAAAAAATTTTCATTTTCCATGCAATTCTGCTTTTTCCAAAAAAAATCACAAACAACTTTACACAAATATTGCGAAATTACGAAAACATCTCTCGATCAATACACAATAAAAACCCTCCATAAATCCGAACAAATGCTCATTATTACCTTCTCACCATCTGTTCGAGTACTCAACCACCACTGTCAATCATTTCAACGCATTCCAATAATAAATTCAAACCTATAACAAAACAGAACTAAAACTCCAGTCCAGTTTATATCTTCTAATGAATAATTCCGAGGAAAAAATATCTCTAAACTCTTCACCCAATCCATAAACGTTTCACTTCTAAGAAAAAAATCTCCAAAAAAAAAAACAAAAAATAAATTTTATTCGCCCGACTATTCTTCGGCAGCAACGTTATTCGCCATAAAATCTATAATACTTTGTCACCCTGTTACATTTTTGATTCGTATATACATTTGATAATAAATAATAACAGGACTATAAAGACAAATCGTAAAATTTTCAACCATATTTCTTTTACGGTTTATTTCCATAAATGGAACAGTGCGCGAAATTCGATTGTAGATGCGTTTTATAGTCGCGTTTTTAAAACGCTACACCGAAACGCTGCCATTTAAATTTTATCGTCTACCGTTTCGTAATAAAAATACAAAATGTTTGTTGATTTTTATAAACCATTGAATTATTACCGTGTTTGGCGAATTTATTCGCGTACGTGCTACGGTACGATCTCGTGTTTGATTTGTACTAAGTACACGTTTAAGAAAAGCCATCAGCCAGTCGAAGAATTTAATTCGAAATTTTCTCTGTTTTTCTCGTGTTCACAGGTATCAACGAGTACGGGAATCATGTCGCATTATGTAAATTTAAATATAGTCGTACCAGAAGCGTTTATCCAGGGAGGTCCTACCGACCATCACGTAGATCTAGGCAGTCCGATACATTTAATCTGCGTTATAGAAAAGGTAAGTGGAATGTGTCTATGTAAAAGCTCCTCGTTCACCCCTAGACTCGCCATATACCGGCATTCGATTTATTATCTAAGTTTATAACCGCGGTGAGCTGTTTTTAAATAATTTTCTGCCATAAATAACAAAACTATACCGGTAACATTTTCAGAGCACACAACCACCACAATACGTATTTTGGTTCCATAATTCTAAAATGATTAATTACGACACGTCTCGAGGAGGCATTACGGTGGAAACGGATCCAAGTCCACGTACCCAAAGCAAGCTCACAATACTTGACGCTACGGAGGCAGACAGTGGGAACTATACGTGTTCCGCTCCTAACACATTAGGTGCTTCAATTTTAGTATTTGTATCAGAAGGTGAGTAAAAATTGATTTTTTTATCATTAGAGTACGCCCTCCTCAGCTCAGGGACGCGAGTCTACTCTTACCCACTTGTGGAGAAAATTTTACTCCGAAATGAGCAATTTCGCTCCGTGGAAATTACGCGTATTTTACCAACACGTAAAACACATCATTTTACACGATATCGAAGATATTATTACAATTAATTTACCCAAGTGTGAATGAACTTTCTCGCCATTTTTTCAAAATTCAAATTTTTATCTCAACATTCTCCCAAACTTCAATTTTTTTCAAAAATTTTTTTCAAACTTCAAATTTTTTGTCACTTTTTTTTTATTTCGAATTCCTCTGTCAAAATTTTTCCAAAATTTTTCTCCAAATGCGTTTTCAAGTCAGATTATTTTCTAAATTTTTTCCAACTCGCAATTTTTTCAAACTTCGAATTTTTCAAAAAAATTGCAAGTCTTTTCCTATTTTTATCTCAAATTTTTTTAAACCACATATTTTTCATTTTTCTTTCAATTTCTGGATGTTTAATATTTCGAAATTTGATTTCTTTTTCAGCAAGAAAAAGTTTGAGAAAACATTTCGGAGTTGGAAAAAATTTCCAGAGTTTGAAAAAAATAAATGTTCAGAAAAAAATTTTGAAAGAAATTTCGAATTGAAAAATTACTTACCAAGAAAAATATTCGAATTTTAAAAAAATTTTCAAAACATGTAATACCTATGAAAAAATTTAATTGAAAAATTTTGATAACAAAACTGAGTTATGTAGTGTTGAAAAAGGTTGTAGTAAGGTCTGAATTATACAAAAAAAGGCTTCCGCGCGAGATTCCTGTTAAAATTGATTTTATGATTGATTTTTACTCTAGAATATGTACTGTAAATTTCGCTTGGATGCCTATTTTTCCTCTCTCCCCTTTTCACAGGGCCCACCCCATACATTTCAATCGTGTGGTCCGCCCAATCTATGGGTCGTAATGAAAAAATGTTCAAACAAAAGTTGTTCCTCAACACCTAATGTACATTTTCATTCCTTGCCAAAATATATTTTGGAGCAACTGCTGCCGCCCAAATTTGGAAATGAAACGTTTTTTGAGAAAACTTCAAAATTACGATTTCTTCATTTTCAACGAAAAGTTTCGGAGGTACGGAAAAATTTGTAACCACCAAAAGTATTTAGAATTGAATTTCCTTTCCAATGAACTGTTTCACGACCATTTTTCTCAACTTTTCTTAACAGAGTGGACCTCTCCCCCTCCCCTTATCTCAAAAGTTGGACCTTGAAAAAAAAACTTGAACGACTTTTGTTCTTCAATATGCGGTGTACAATTTCAATTTGTATCTGAATTCATTTTGGAGCAAATTTTTTTAGTGGGTCCAACTTTTGAGAAAAGGGGGAGGGGGAGAGGTCCACTCTGTCAGGAAAAGTTAAGGAAAATGGTCGTGAAACAGTTCATTTGAAAGGAAATTTAATTCTGAATACTTTTGGTGGTTACAAATTTTTCCGTATCTCAAAAACTTTTCGTTGAAAATGAAGAAAACGTGATTCTGAAGTTTTCCCAAAAAACGTTTCATTTCCAAATTTGGGCGGCAGCAGTTGCTCCAAAATGGATTTTGGTAAGGAATGAAAGTGTACATTAGGTGTTGAGGAACAACTTTTGTTTGCACATTTTTGACCCATAGATTGGGCGGACCACACGATTGAAATGTTGTGGGGTGGTCCATGGGAAAAGGGGGGAGAGGAAAAATAGGCATCCGAGCGAAATTTATCTATTTTAGTGTTTAGAATAAGAATCAATCATAAAATCAATTTTAACAGGTATCCCGCGTGAATATACAATTGAGACCTGACTATTGAGAACAAATTCTGAATTGGAGTTGATGAAAATTTTGAGAAAAAATTTTGGATCGATGAAAATTGTTGGAAAAAATTTTGAGTTGGTAAAAATTATTTTAAAAATTTTGTGAGTTGATTAAAATTTTGAGAGAAAAATCTGGAGTCTACATAAATTTGAAAATTTTTTTTTTTTTTTTTTTTTTTTTTTTTTTTTTTTTTTTTTTTTTTTTTTTTTTTTTTTTTTTTTTTTTTTTTTTTTTTTTTTTTTTTTTTTTTTTTTTTTTTTTTTTTTTTTTTTTTTTTTTTTTTTTTTTTTTTTTTTTTTTTTTTTTTTTTTTTTTTTTTTTTTTTTTTTTTTTTTTTTTTTTTTTTTTTTTTTTTTTTTTTTTTTTTTTTTTTTTTTTTTTTTTTTTTTTTTTTTTTTTTTTTTTTTTTTTTTTTTTTTTTTTTTTTTTTTTTTTTTTTTTTTTTTTTTTTTTTTTTTTTTTTTTTTTTTTTTTTTTTTTTTTTTTTTTTTTTTTTTTTTTTTTTTTTTTTTTTTTTTTTTTTTTTTTTTTTTTTTTTTTTTTTTTTTTTTTTTTTTTTTTTTTTTTTTTTTTTTTTTTTTTTTTTTTTTTTTTTTTTTTTTTTTTTTTTTTTTTTTTTTTTTTTTTTTTTTTTTTTTTTTTTTTTTTTTTTTTTTTTTTTTTTTTTTTTTTTTTTGAAAATACTTACCAAGAAAAATATTCGAATTTTAAAAAAATTTTCAAAACATGTAATACCTATGAAAAAATTTAATTGAAAAATTTTGATAACAAAAACTGAGTTATGTAGTGTTGAAAAAGGTTGTAGTAAGGTCTGAATTATACAAAAAAAGGCTTCCGCGCGAGATTCCTGTTAAAATTGATTTTATGATTGATTTTTACTCTAGAATATGTACTGTAAATTTCGCTTGGATGCCTATTTTTCCTCTCTCCCCTTTTCACAGGGCCCACCCCATACATTTCAATCGTGTGGTCCGCCCAATCTATGGGTCGTAATGAAAAAATGTTCAAACAAAAGTTGTTCCTCAACACCTAATGTACATTTTCATTCCTTGCCAAAATATATTTTGGAGCAACTGCTGCCGCCCAAATTTGGAAATGAAACGTTTTTTGAGAAAACTTCAAAATTACGATTTCTTCATTTTCAACGAAAAGTTTCGGAGGTACGGAAAAATTTGTAACCACCAAAAGTATTTAGAATTGAATTTCCTTTCCAATGAACTGTTTCACGACCATTTTTCTCAACTTTTCTTGACAGAGTGGACCTCTCCCCCTCCCCTTATCTCAAAAGTTGGACCTTGAAAAAAAAACTTGAACGACTTTTGTTCTTCAATATGCGGTGTACAATTTCAATTTGTATCTGAATTCATTTTGGAGCAAATTTTTTTAGTGGGTCCAACTTTTGAGAAAAGGGGGAGGGGGAGAGGTCCACTCTGTCAGGAAAAGTTAAGGAAAATGGTCGTGAAACAGTTCATTTGAAAGGAAATTTAATTCTGAATACTTTTGGTGGTTACAAATTTTTCCGTATCTCAAAAACTTTTCGTTGAAAATGAAGAAAACGTGATTCTGAAGTTTTCCCAAAAAACGTTTCATTTCCAAATTTGGGCGGCAGCAGTTGCTCCAAAATGGATTTTGGTAAGGAATGAAAGTGTACATTAGGTGTTGAGGAACAACTTTTGTTTGCACATTTTTGACCCATAGATTGGGCGGACCACACGATTGAAATGTTGTGGGGTGGTCCATGGGAAAAGGGGGGAGAGGAAAAATAGGCATCCGAGCGAAATTTATCTATTTTAGTGTTTAGAATAAGAATCAATCATAAAATCAATTTTAACAGGTATCCCGCGTGAATATACAATTGAGACCTGACTATTGAGAACAAATTCTGAATTGGAGTTGATGAAAATTTTGAGAAAAAATTTTGGATCGATGAAAATTGTTGGAAAAAATTTTGAGTTGGTAAAAATTATTTTAAAAATTTTGTGAGTTGATTAAAATTTTGAGAGAAAAATCTGGAGTCTACAAAATTAAAATTTTGAGAGAAAAATTCGAAGTTTGAAGAAATGTTTAAGAAAAATTTGAAGTTTAAAAACAGAAAAAAAATTGAAGAGGGTTGGAAATTTTTTTTAAGAATTCAAAGTTTCAAAAAAATTGTAACTGTTAGTAAGTTTAAAAAGATTTTGAAAAAATATTTAGAAAAAAAGTTGAAGTTTGAAAAAATTTAAAGGTGGAAAATTAAGAGCAAAAAATTATTCGTTTGAAATCTTTTTTTCCAATTCGAAGTTTAAAAAAATTTTAGAACAAAATTTTAAGTTGAAAAAACATTTGGAAAAAAAATTTGGTGTTGGGAAAATGTTGAGAAAGTGTTATACTGGTTAAAAATGTCATACATTACATGATTAGTAAAATACGCGTAATTTCCACGGAGCGTATTTCCTCATTTCGGAGTAAAATTTTCTCCGCAAGTGGGTAACGTAGACTCGCGTCAGCCCAGGGGGAAAAAAATCGAACGACAAATGTCAAAATTGTACCTGGTAATAAATATTTGTCGAAAGGATTATTCGTTCGAGGCATCGCATCGTGTGTTGAAAAAAAACCTCATCGATTTATACCTATATCGATATCGATGCTATATTTCTTCGAATCGAGGGGGGCACCAGAAAGGATGAAAAAACCAACAGTTTCGCAGAAATGCTATAGGCGTGAGTGGAAACATTCAATGAAAAATAAAGCGAAATACGCTTTAATGCATCGTTTGCTTTTGTTTCGTAATCGCGAAAAAAATAATATGTTTCGGACGTATACGACAACTAAGAATAAAAAAAGGATTTTCACGATGAAAGAAAAAAAAAAGAAAGGGGAAAGTTTTGAGATAAACTAAACGTTATGACAAATAAGGGTATAGAAATGGGACTATTAAACGCCGGCCAGGGAGGGAAAGGATGATTCACTCCCGAGATACTGATAACGTTTATTTGTTCGGCTCGGTCTGGGCAAAAAATTTTATCGATGGGTGGAGTTTTTTCGCGTTAAATTTGCGCCCAAAGTGTTAAAGGTGCCTTGTCTGGTGTGAATATGAAATTAGCAGCGGGGATATTATCGTTATCGCGAGATAATTAACAGACAAGTTGGTAATTTTTAATGGTGATGATCGAGGGTTTATGAGTGTAAAGTGATGGAAGTGGGTGTTAATGGGGTTGTAGGAATTTTTTTTATTTTTTGCAGTTTTTTTTTGCGTGATTCGTTGGATTGGATTTTTTTTTGGAATTTGGAGCTTATTTTATGGTGTGGGTTTTGAATCGAAAGCTGTAAAGATGATCGACAAATATTAATGCTTTTTGGTGGATAAACCGTGTTGAAAAACGATTCCTTTTCCAACATTAGAACCATGAAATTGAAGAATCTACGAGTGTCTTTATAATTATTTTTATCCTAATAATGAGGAAAAATTCATTTACTGAACAATGAATTTCAATAGAGAGATGATGTACCTATGTAGTATAGGGTGGGCTGAAAACCCCAAAATTTTGATTTTCGAAGATATATTTCATGCAAAATTTTCAAAATTTATTCATATCTTCCGATTGCGCAAGAACCTTCAATTCTTCAAAAATTGCCAAAATTCAAAATTTTAAAAATTTCGAAAACATGTAAAATTGAATGAAATTAATTTTAGAGCTTATTTAGTGACTATTTAGTCCAAAAAGCACTTTTTTTTGAAAAATTGGTGTTTTATACCTTTTTTAACCTTTTTTTCGTAGGTCAAAAATAGGCGAAATTTAAAAAGCTATACCTAAAACATGGATTTTTTTTAAAAAAATTGATTGATTTTAATAAAATTATGATTTTTTTGCAATTTTCTGAAATTTTTGAAAATATTGAATTTTTGGAAAATTTTGAATAATTGAAGGCTCTTGCGCGATTGGAAGGTATGAATCGGTTTCGATTTTTTTTCAGTCTCCCTAGCCAACAACTTTTGCGTGGGATATATTTTCAAAAATCTAAATTTATGATGAAGCCATTTACGTAGTGAAAAACTCATCGAATTAGATTTAGAAAATTATTATTATTTTTTTAGCACAATTAAACTGTCAATAATCCACCATTTTTCCAACATCAATGCGTCAGTCAAGTTCTTTTGAACTTTTTCCTCTCAAAAGTATGTTTCAAAAAATTCGAAAGAAATTACTCAAGAAGCACGAAAGATTTGAAACAAAAAATCATGAATTTTTTTGTAATGAAAACATTCCAAAAATGACATTTGCCCATTTTGAAAAAAATCAGCAACTTAAACTAAAGTCAAGAATTGAAAAAAATTCTAAAGTGGAAATATGCCTACTTTCAACATGATTTTTTTTATGTCATTATACCAAAATCAAATTCCCACCTAAGTTTTTTTTGAAAACATTGAAAATTTTTTTCTTTGGATAGAAAATCGCAAAAATTAACATTTTTGGAATATGCAATTGTGCCAAATGCTAGAATACATTTTTTTTCATTGTTAGTGTGCTGAAATGTGAAGAATAAAGATAACTTTTCAAATTCAAAATTTTTCTTTAAAGTGTAAACTTGTCAACTCTTGAAGTAATTTTTTATTTGTGATGACGATGCCAAAATTTGGACGTAAAACTTATGAAATTAAATTTTCAAGAGTTTTGATTTTGCACAAAACCTCACCTATTTTTTTTTTTACGAAAGTTGAATATTTCTGTCCTTGTTGTTTTTTTTTGGAATTAAAACGTGCTCAATTTTAAATACTTTTTTTTTGTAATATCAGGATACTAAGATGATCAAAAAAATCATGTTTGAAAACAATTTTAAAGAATTTTGTGCTCAAAAATGGGGAAAAAATTAGAAATTTTGCTATGAAAATGTACCATCTCCTGAAATGATATTTTTGTGCAATATCAATGGAACAAATAAAATAATTTTTGAACAGAATACAATGATCTCAATTAATTTTCTTAAAAACTGAAATTAAAAATTGTGAATTTTTAAAAAAATCCAAATGACTAATTCTTGAGTCAATCATTAATGATTGTGAGGTTACTGTGTCAAAACAGATGAAGGAAAATGGCTATCTTTGAGTTGAAAATTACAGCCATAGAACTTTTTTTCAAGTTTTATATTAAATATAAATTTATTTTACCAATTTAAAAAAAAGGATTGAATTAAATTTATATGGATGAAAAATGATTTAAAAAAAATCTATCTCTGTGAAATAGTTTGGGCCAGTTTTATCAATTTTCAGACCTTTTTTGTGAATTCAAAGTTTATTCGATCAAGTTTAAAATTTGACGTTTTTGAAGAATGAAATATCAATAGGTGAAGGTGATTTTTTAATTTTAAGCTTTTTCGTCGAAATTTCAGAAAACTGAGAAAATATTCACATAGAAGAAAGATCATAAATCGTTGCAAATTTCAAGAATTTTCGATTTTCAATTTTAAAAAAAATTCCTTTTTCAAATTTCCATCAGAATTCTTTTGAAATAAAATCGTACCTTCAGTAGTTAGCCAAATATATCTATACTTGATGGTTTCAAAATTGAGGGAAAAAACCTGAAATTTTTCTGGGATGCCAACATACCATTTAAGTTTTTTTAGGATGTCAACTCGTCAAAATAAGCACGATGATATTTTTTTAAATTGTTTTCAGCAGAACTTTAGTGAGCAAAAACAAAAAATCTATATTTTACGTAGGACCTGCATTTTTCAGAGAACTGGTCGAAGACCTGCAAAATATCGTACATCCTTAAAATCTTATGAAATTTAAAATGTACCTTAACCAGTACCAAAGTAGTCATAAACTGAACAAAAAATTGGAAAATTTCTGAAAAAATAAAAAATAATGAAAAGGGACGATAATTTAAAAAACAAATTAAATACCTACTTAAAAACTGTAATGAACGCAAATTCTTGAAAAAAAAACGAAAATTTTTGGAAAAAATTGGTCAAAATATCTAAATGAAATTTTACAAATATTTCGACATTTTAAGCATACTGCTTAAAGATCAGTTTTTGGTACATTTTTAATTTCCAATACCTATATTTTCCAACATTTTTTATGTATCTACTTGACCCGAATCAATGAAAATTCTTAAAATCTCCAAGATTTATCCCCCTCGGTAATAATTAAATTCTACATTATTTTCATTTTAACAATTGTGTCAAAAACATAAAAATTTTGATATATTTTGCCAAAATTATAAGTAATTTTTCAAAAATTTTCTCTCTCAAATTCAATAGAATACGGTATAATTTTTTTTTGCTAATGAAAGATATGGCTTTGTTAAACATTGTATTTTAAATTTTTCAGAAGAAAGGAGGGATATTTAAACTCATTGACATTAATTTTTAGATTTGACTCGAAATGCCTACCAAAAAACATTCAGTTGAAAAATTTAGATAAAACTATAAAAATTTTTCAGTCATATTTTTCATGGTATTAAATTCACCAATTTTCAACCATTTTTCAAAAAATATGAGCAATTTGAGGCATACAATTGTCATTGCCGATCATTGAACTCCAACCTTGGAAAAATTTACATAAAATTCTTTTTCAAATTTTCTTCTTTTCTTCAGCCTCAACCACTCTCCTTCCCATCCCCTCAACCCATAAGTAGTACATTTACCTCACTTACATTCGGCTGCGTGAGAAAAAGCCTCCCGGCGGCAATAATTCGAACGCTTACGCGATCATATCGACGTCATATAGCACCGCGCCGTTGGTAAAACGACAAAGCTGGCCGTAAAAATTTCATCGCCGCGTTCAATAAATTGCCTAGCTCGTAAATTACAACCTCCTCCAGGACCGTTATCGTTTTTCATCTGAGGCAAAGTGCAGGAGAAAAAAAAAGCGAAAGAGAAAAAAGCGTCGAGCGGCGGCTGCTCGAATTTCCATACAAACGCATACAGGTGTACTACATACTCCACCTATACCAAGCCATATACGTTTTTAGGTCTAGGTATCGGTACGATGGGGCTGGCGGTGGAGAAGGGGACGCATTCCAACACAACAGCCAGAGAACGAGTATATAGGAAAACGTGCAAAATAACCTTTCTCCATTCTAGTCGTTTCCTATACTCGAGCAATATACTTTTGTTTTTCGCGCATAGGAAATACATTTGTTTCCTGCAACCATCGCCGCGTCTCTGTTTTTCCTCCACCACGTATGTATAGGTCTAGGTATACCCAACCGTTCTCGCAGCTTTCGGTATACTATAACTTATACGTATGTGTGTGTATGTACAGCACACTAAAATCGTACCGCCGAGAAAAGTTGCAAACAGAATAGAAAGTTGAGCCGAAATGCTTCTAGAACGTTTATCCATTTGCGGAAATTATTAAGGGTCATCATAAACTTTACTAGCGCGCTCGGCGAAACCGCTGAAAATGTACAAAGGCCCGTAAATGCGGCATTTTTAACCACCAAACGGGGGTTTTTGGCGAAAATTTATGAATGTTGAAATATTTCGCCGACGAAAAAAGGTAGTTTTAATATGCGGTGTGAAATTTTTGGATTTAATACTTGGCAAATGTACAAAAATTAAGGAGTTTCCGCCCGCCTGTACCTATACGTTCGCAGCTAGCCATCCCATCGGTGGAACGTTTATAAAATACCATACACGCGGTCGAGATATTAGAAGGAGAAAGCAGAAGACGAGAAAACAAAATATTTAAATTTTTTATTACCGTGGCAGCATATTCGAGCGAAAACACATTTATAAAAAATACCTATGTTTCGAATACCTAGTATGGGTTTTGTTCGAGGTATTTGGACGAGTTTTCGCCAATTTCGTATCGTCTGCTGTTCAACAGGGGTGGAAAAAGTAGCCAATGAGGTGTCACGAAATAGGTGGGTTTTTTCATCGGGTATGTTTTTTACGTGGAAAATGCATCGGGCGTCGAAGTGGAAAATGTTCCAAATGAACGAATCGTTCATTCTTACGAGTATTTTTTTAATGATTGATGTTTTTTTTTTTTTATAAATCAACGTTGGAAAAATGTTGAATTTTTTCTTTGATTGTTGATATAAATTTTCTCAAAAGTTTTTGTTTTTTTTCTACTTTGAAATTTTTCAAGTTCAATTTTTCTCAATTTTTTTACGTAGATATTCCAGAAATTTTTAAGTTTCAATTTTTACAATTTTCTCAAATTGTTTCTTTTTTTTATCTGCTCAGATTTTCCTGAAAACTCGAAATTCTTATGTCTTAAATTTTCAAAATTTTCATGAAAATTTTTTATAGGTAGGTACCTACCCTAAAAATTTTCTAAAGCATATTTTCATGACTTTCTCAGAGTGTTTTATTTTTTCCTACTTTTTTCAAGTTAAAAGTATTTTCAAAAATTCAGAATTTTCTTCAACTTTGCAATTTTATGTAGGAACTTAAATTTTCATAATTATTTCAAAAAAATTTCATTCAAGTTCGAATTCATTTTGAATTAAATTTTCTCTACTTTAAAAGTTTCTTTTCAAATTTAAATTTTCCTAATTTTCTTTCATTTTTTGAATTTTTTCCAAGCTTAAATTTTTTTAAAATTCCTTTTCGGTCTTGAATTTTTTTTTGTTTTTAAAAAGATGTCAAAGAAATTCGAAATAATTTTTTTCTTCATAATTACCGTCTGTCAATTATATCATGAGAGAACCATGAGAATTTTTGCAGGGTTACCAATGAGCAAAAAAATTAAATTTTAGGGATTCTTAAACTTTGGAAAAAATTTATTAAAGGAAATAAACAAACAAAATATATTTTTTTTTTTAAATCTAAACGAAATTCCTAGTTTCAAGCCCTCTCTATGTGAACCTGGATATAGAAACCACCCTAAATAGATGTTAAAAATTGGTTTTTGAGTCGACCCTGATTTTGGGTTTTTTAAAAGGAGTAAATCAAGGGGGAACCTGAACTCAAAAACCAATTTTTGATCATAAGGGTTGTTTCTATATCCAAGCTCACAGTTAATTTTTTATCAATTTGAGAAACCCTACAGCACTTTTTGACCGCTGGTAAGCCCTGCAAAAATTCTTATCATGTAATTAATCGATATACTTACAGTAACACTGATGTAAGATTTTGACCTATTTTTCAGTGCTGAGTTTGAAGATGATTTCATATTTTTTTTGAATTTTTTGTTGAAAATTAAATTTATACTTTTCGATAACTTTAACACATGAGGTTGATTTTTTGAAGAAAGGAAGGATCCTACCATAAAAATGAATGAAACATAAGTTGTAGAACATAAAATTTCTGAAGTTGAAAAAAATTTGAGTTTTTTAAGTTGATTGAAGTTGAAAAAATTGAATTCTTTTGAAGATGGAAAAAATTGAATTTTCGAAGTTGAAAAAAATCTGAATTGTGGAAGTTGAAAAAAAATTGAGTTTTTGAAGTTAATTAAAGTTGAAAAATATAAAATCTTTTGAAGTTGAAAAATTTTAATTGTTGGAGTTGAAAAAAATGAATCATTTTGAAGTTGAAAAAAATCTGAATTGTTGAAGTTGAAAAAAATTTAAATTCTTTTGAAGCTGCAAAAAATTGAATTTTCGAAGTTGAAAAAATCTGAATTGTGGAAGTTGAGAAAAATCTGAATTGTTGAAGTTGAAGTTGAAAAAAATCTGAATTGTTGAAGTTGAAAAAATTTGAGTTTTTGAAGTTGATTGAAGTTGAAAAAATTGAATTCTTTTGAACCTGCAAAAAATTTAAATTCTTTTGAAGTTGAAAAAATCTGAATTGTGGAAGTTGAGAAAAATCTGAATTGTGGAAGTTGAGAAAAATCTGAATTGTTGAAGTTGAAAAAAATTTGAGTTTTTGAAGTTGATTGAAATTGAAAAAATTGAATTCTTTTGAAGCTTCAAAAAATTAATTTTTTTGAAGTTGAAACAGTCTGAATTGTTGAAGTTGAAAAAAAATTAAATTCTTTTGAAGCTGCAAAAAATTGAAGTTTTAAAGTTGAAAAAAATCTGAATTGTGGAAGTTGAAAAAAATTTGAGTTTTTGAAGTAAATTGAAGTTGAAAAAAATCTTTTGAAGCTGCAAAAAATTGAATTTTTGTAGTTGAAAAATCTGATTTGTTGGAGTTAAAAAAAATGAATTTTTTTGAAGTTGAAAAAAATCTGAATTGTTGAAGTTGAAAAAAATTTGAGTTTTTGAAGTTGATTGAAGTTGAAAAAATTGAATTCTTTTGAAGCTTCAAAAAATTCAATTTTTTGAGGTTGGAACAGTCTGAATTGTTGAAGTTGAAAAAAAATAAAATTCTTTTGAACCTGCAAAAAATTTAAATTCTTTTGAAGCTGCAAAAAATTGAATTTTTGAAGTTGAAAAAAATCTGAATTGTGGAAGTTGAGAAAAATCTGAATTGTTGAAGTTAAAAAAATTTGAGTTTTTGAAGTTGATTGAAATTGAAAAAATTGAATTCTTTTGAAGCTTCAAAAAATTAAATTTTTTTGAAGTTGAAACAGTCTGAATTGTTGAAGTTGAAAAAAAATTAAATTCTTTTGAAGCTGCAAAAAATTGAAGTTTTGAAGTTGAAAAAAATCTGAATTGTTGAAGTTGAAAAAAATTGAGTTTTTGAAGTTAATTAAAGTTTTAAAAAATAAAATCTTTTGAAGCTGCAAAAAATTGATTTTTTGAAGTTGAAAAAATCTGAATTGTTGGAGTTGAAAAAAAATTGAATTATTTTGAAGTTGAAAAAAATTGAATGAATTTCTGAGTATACTTGAACTTGAAAAAAAATATAATGAAAAATTGGACAATTTGAAAAAATTCAAAATTATGAACCATGAAAATTTTTAGTTGTAACGAAAATTTTCAACGTGTAAAATTTCAATGCAGAAAAACTTGAATTTCCAAGAAAATTCCAACTTAAAAATAGCAATGAAAATTGAACGATTTTAGAAGTAAGTATACGAAAATTTTTAGAGTAGGTAGGAAAAAAGTAAAAATTTAGAAAAAATTGAATTCGAAAATTTTTGGAACAAAAATGAAATAAAAAATTATAATTTTGAGAAAAATTAAACCAATGATCCATTAAGTATGAAAATTTATTTTGCTTTTTTTTCAAACATTAATAAAGAAATGAAACCTCTCATCATTATAAATACGTAAAAATGAACGATTCGGTCGTTCAGAACATTTCTGAGGTCAATGCCTGATGCATTTCCATGTAAATTCAGCCTTTGGTTAAAAACCCCCACCTAGTGACAACTTATTGGAGGTAATTTTTTTACCCCTGTTGAAGGAGAGAGGATACGAAATGGAATATGATAACGATCCGACAATACACAATACGAAATAACGTTCGAGTTTTGAAATAGGTCAGAACACACAGAGCAGCAGCCAAAAGTGGAATTAATGTTACTTAGTTATAAAGTCAAGATAGAGCACAGAGTACTATAAGAGTATGGAAGGCGAGAGCCCAATTGGGAGAATAATACATACTTTAATTTTATACCTAACGTGCAACTTTTGTAGATGTTACTTCAATGAAATATGATAAAAGAAAGGAAAATTAATTCCGAATGTTAATAAATACCATCTCCGAAGTATTTATCATTAATAATAACGCAGTTGAACGTTTAACGCGGAAGGCGAGAACGATACTGCGCTCTATGCTTCTTGTTATACTGGCACTATCGTGTATCCTATCCTATAACCTAAGTATCTCGCGATTTCGAACACCGAAACGCCGTTACCTTTCGCTGGGGCAATTCCTCAGGGTGTAGTAAAATAGTTTCCAGTTTATCGGTAATTCTCGAATTAACCGACTATCTTTTACCCGCGAATAAAGCTTATCTAATTAAAATCCAAATATTCGATGATGGCGAATCGTTAAAATGGTATACTACCCACTGGTTGTAAGGTATCTACACAGCGTATAATCCGTAGTGACCATTCGAACAAATTTTCCGGCATCGATTTGAAGATGACGGCGGGCGCGGCGAATTTCTAAACGAAATGAGAAAAAAAACCTTCAACTTTCCATAAAATATTGTAATTCGAAGCAAAATCCGTTTCACGCTTTGGCAAATTTACAAAATATTCGAAAAAAATCTTAATTTATTCGCGCGTCTTATTTTCTCTTTCCTCGATTAATACGCGAATCTAAATTATATTTTTTCTGCCAAAATTATTATTTAAAATAAAACCAATCGAATTCCAATCCGTATTCGCAGATTTCTTAATTACGATGATAATTTCGTTCGCATTAAGTCTACTGCGGATCAACGATTCGAAAAATTTGATAAGTACTTATTTATGTTAAGTTGAAGGAGGGAGGGGGAGGGGATGTCTTGGATTTTGAAAAAATTGGCGAAGAAACTCACTTTGAGCGGGTAGCCAACCAAAAAAATCTTGAGCCCTCCCCCACAGCCGAACGAGGAGCAGCTCTGGAGGACTTCAAAGTGGAGTCATTTTCGAAAAAACTTGGGTTTTGCCATTTTTTGGCAGTGCCATTTGCCAGGTACCTGGGTCACCTCCTAAAAAATATTATTTAAGTTTCTACACCTCTCTGAATCATTGACCTCGAAATTAGATACTATTTTTTCGACTTTACAAGGGGGTAGAAAAGTTGCACATCGCAAATTTGGGAATTTTTTGATTTTTACCAAATTAAAATATCTTACTCGAACACCTCAAAATCGAACCAAATTTTTTTTTTGCCACCTGGACTAATTTTTGTTGAATTTTTTCGAAAAAAAACATACTTAACAGTGCTGCCAACTGCATTTTGAATTACTTTCGCAATTTTTATAAAATTCCAGTTGGCTGCACTGCTGCAAAAAAAAATGCAAAAAATAATTTAGATTTATTTTAATGGCTAAAAAAAAAATTTGGCTTGGTACTTCCCAAATTACTGAATACACAACTCGAATTTTACAAAAAATACTCGAATCGAAATGTAGTTGCAGTGGCGTCGTCAGAATCGAAAATGGGGGGGAGGCACAAAGGGGCCGTGTGTTGGACAACTTTTTTTTGCTTTTTCGAAATGGAAAAGAGGGAGGGGAGGGGAGGGGGTAGAGACTAACTTTTTCACCTGCTAAAAATGGGGAGGGGGTAAAAAGGGAGACTTTTCCGCCCTTTCGTCTCAAATAGATCATAGAATTGTGATTTTGTTCATGCCCGAGCGAAGCTTTGGAAAAATTGGATTTTTAATGCCCTAAAAAGACATTTTTTCATGTTTTAATGCTTTGAAAATCCTATCTGATGTAAGTGTAAAGTAAATTTATAAATACAACATAACTTTTGGGGGGCAAGCGAGGGCTAGCATTTTTTCCGGGGGCCTGTCCCCCCCTAACGACGCCTCTGTGCAGTTGGTAGCATTGTCATGATAATTTTTTGAAAATTTTCGTACAAAATTATTCTGGGAGAACGAAGGAAAATTCACCTAATTTTGGAGTATTGAGTGAGCAATTTGAATGTGATAAGAATCAACATTTTTCCGAATTAGCGATCTGCAACTTTTGAACTCCCCTAGGTACGTCAAAAAGTGGTATCCAATTTCAAGGTCAGTGATGGGAAATGTAGAAATTAAAATTTCAGCATTTTATTAAGATGAACGACGATGGAGGCCAACCAAAAAAAAAAAGTTCCAAGCAAGTGGCACTCAAAAGTGGCAAAAAACAGAATTTTGTTAAAAATGGCCACACTTTGAGACCTTCTAGCTCCACCATTATTTGATCTAGGAGGCTCAAATTTTTTCTGAGAGTTTCCTCACTCAAAGTGAACTATTTTGCCAATTTTTGTAAAAATTCGAGATTTTTTTCGCTCCATCCTAAACTAATTATTAGGTATATTCTTGAGAATTTTCCACTGCTAGGTATAGTTTAAGAAGGGTCTACAAAATGTTTTAGGTATCACTGTAATAAGCGCTCTGTATGGTACTTGTGACGCGATGGATGCAAAGTATAGTAGCGTAATATTTAAAACGGTAAAAGCAGCGTTCTCGGCTTTGCGATTTAAATGGTGTTTTGGCATTGGTATTGTGTAATTTTGTTCGATTGTCGTTAATTTTAACTTTCAACGGTTAGCGTTAATGGGACTTTTCGTTTACATTAGGAAATCGATTCGGGTTTAAATTGATTAATTAAAAGTATTCGTCGCGGTTATTCAATTAAACTTTATGGTTTGCGTATGGTAATGCTAATATGGAAAAATTTTAATCGCTTCTTATGTCCGCAAAAATTTTGTCCTTGGTAGGTTATTATAGGGTATCAACAAAGTATCATCTGAACTTGTGCGTATGCTCATGTGTTTTCAAAGTTCAACATTGTAGAAGTTTATTAGAGATTGCATGGTTTAAAAATTTGTACTTATAATTTAAAAAATTACCTTCTGCCTAATTTTAGAAGTGATTTTTGAAGGGTGCATAAAAAATGAGCAATTTTTACATGTTGTGGAATTCGTGTGGATTTTTTTAAATTTTCAATTCAAATTTTCTTGAATTTTCGCGTTTTAAAATTCTAAACAGGATTTATTTTTGAAAATTTAAATCGTAAAGAGTTCCTAAAATCATAAAAAACAACAAAGTTTAGACTTTTTGTGGCAATGTTTCGATTTCGATCATTTTTGAGTTCTAGGAGAAAAAATATGTATTCCTTCCCTGTATCATTAATTCATGACGAAGTTTTGGGAAAAAAATCTCAGTTTTGAACCCCTCTGAAAATTTTATTGGAAATTTTTGAAAATTTAAAAACGCAAAACAATCGAGAAAATGTGAATTGAAAATTTTGAAAAAAAATTTTCAAATGTGGGTACCCTCATCTGTGAAAATGACAAAAATTTTCTTTGCCAATTATTGAATTTTTGATAAAGTATTTAGGGGAAATTATCCCCAGAAGGGGAGGGGGCAAGGGATCAAAAATTTGACCGGAGAGCTTTTGAATGAGGGTAACATTTAGGACCACTTTTGACTTCAACCAAATTAGGATTTAAGCCATTTTGACCATCGCACCAGGAAAGTCAAGAGGAGGCGATGAGCTCATATTTGAGCACAAACGAATTAGGGTTTGATGGTAGGTACATGAATTTACGATTTTCCGTCTACTCGTTTCGAAATGAGGAAAATTGTTTGGTAAATCTTACCCTCAAATGGATGAAAAATCAAAAGTTCATATATTCCTTGATTCGTCTTCGTTTGTGCTCAAACATGGGTTTTAGTCATAAATTTTCGAGAAAACTATCGTTTTCGATGGTTTGTGCCAAAAAATCTCAAAAATGACATATTCGAAATGAAAATTGGCCAACTCGAGAACCATGGATTAGTAATCAGACTGATCAAGGACCTCAAACTGTTCGCAAAACTCACTTCTTTCTTTCTTTCTTTCTTTCTTTCTTTCTTTATTTCTTTATTTACAAAAAAAAATACAAAACTAGACACACTGTGTCAAAAGAGCGGACTTCCTATTATATACAAACTAGAATTGAACTTGTGAAGCTCAACTTTCAATGCACGTATCAACTTCGAAATTTAATCATCTCTTCCTCTATACACATTCTAATTACTACGGAAATTTCAAGTCGATCGATCAACTCTGACTTGAGTTATGGATGGTGTCACAAAAAATAACTTTAAAACTTCAAAGCTCAGCTTTCCTTGCTCAAAATTTAAACTAAAAAATTAGGGCTTCTCCTGCACGATCTACACGTACTGTAAAAATTTCAAAACGATCGGTTCAGTTAAACGAGAGAAATCAAGTCGGAAAAATTGACCTATTACAAGCTTTTGAACTTTGAGCTCATTTTTCTCGAAAACGTGAGATTTCAAGAAAAATTCATGAGAAATAGAGCTTGAAATTCTTAACCATTTTTTTGACCTGCATTTTTCTCTACAATGCACAGTTTCCGAGATATTTTTGAATAACTGAATAAATTTGAGCTTAAAAGCTCAGCTTTCTATGCACAGATCGCCTTCCAAATTCAATCAGATTTTCTCCTAAACACATTCTTATCACCATAAAAATTTCGAATCGATCGGTCGATTTTATTTATCTTGCCAGGGGGAGGTTTCAGAAAAATGAGCTTTGGAGTTTCAAAGCTCAGCTTTCTATGCACAGAGTTACACCAAGGAATTTTTGATGAAGATTTTATCTGCCGACCACTGCCTCAAAGGGGCCATAAAATCAGTCTTTGTGTTGGTCTAAAAATGCCGACCCAGCAGGTGGTATTGCAAGG